>CM076579.1:622631163-623231163 GCA_034641835.2 Pinus albicaulis
TTAGCTTCACGACATATATTCATGCTTCTTTTCCGATAATTGATTTCGTATTTTAGTTTATTTCTCGGCTAATATAAGACAAATCATGTTTATGAATTAGTAGTATCTCGGATTACAATCTACATCAAAAACCTCGATCGAATGAGTGTCTACAAAGTACAAATAAAAGCTAAATTTCCTTTTGCCACTTAAAATCCCCATGTATTAGGTAAGGTATTATACTTTTTCAAGCACAAAAAAATCATTCTATTTTTAATCTCCTAGATGGCATAAATCAAATACATAATAGGGGTATTGACTTCTTTATAAATAAAAGTATGTATACGATCTAATTAGACGTTTTTCGCTATTAGTAAATGCATATTTAAATCATTATAAATCCCATGCTTATCTTGTACCTATGATTTTGAGATATATTACTAATTTATCTTTCTTTGTTGATGTTGTATATCTTATTGTTATCACTGAAAATACCTCTACATCATTTCAGAGGAGAACAACGTTCCTTTGGTAGAATATCAACCTTTATCCCGAGTTTCCTTATGATTATTATGTGCAATTTTTTATCAAAAACATATACTATAATGTGGGTCACTTACTCCGCAAAATGAATTATTTTGGAATGTAATGCATTGTCTCTTTCAGCTAGCTTGCATTACGAAAAATCACCCAGTTACGAGTGGAAAAACCATATTTAAATAATTGTCAAATTCTTGTTCACAATTGGAAACTGTGAAATCTGGTTTCGTCGACCTCATCTTTACCTTTTTACTATACAAACAAAGTACTCAAAAACATTTGCATGAGAAAACTTCACCTAATCAAAATATTTTTCCCAATATGTATTGGAGCGAAACCGAATGTCCCCGTAACCTCTATTTACCTATAAATTGAGAGCTTTTCCATTGAGAAACAGACCATAATAGAAAGAATTACTATGTTTTCCAAATCATTACTAAGAGAGACGAGGTACCATAGATAGGAGTTACAGGAGATTTTATTGAAACTTTGGCATTGGGTTGCAAACTTCCTTATTCTTAATAATATATAGGTTCCTCATTCCAAATCATTTTTCAATGGTCAATTATACAATGTTTAATCCATAAATTTTTGAAAGTATGTGTTACGATGATTGGTTCAATAATGCTTAGTTTCTTATTCATTATGCTTTTGATTGGCGAAATTGTTATGATGTGAAAGGATTGATTTGGTATTCTTTGTGTAGTAAAAGCTTTTGGAGCTAGCTAGAAGCACTAATTACCAATTCCACTAACAAATCCAAGGGATCTGCAAAAGAGGAAAATTATGTTCCTCCTTCACATTATCCTTTCCACCTTTGGATTATTTCTTGAATTGTGGAATGAGTCATGTGTTGAAGTTTCTGATTACTTATAAACAACAAGAGAGAATGAAGATTCCTTCGACAACACAGAGTTTTAAAACTCAATTTGTAGAATGAACATAAACAATTTAGGACAAGTTTTCTTAATTCATAAAAGAATAAAAGAAATACAAAAATCAGCAATCGGATTCTTCCTCCTTGAGAGGGATTCACACATTATAACAGTAGACTGTAAAACAACATTTCTCACAAACTTCTCTGTCCTAAAATCTGCACATACAGTGCTTACTATCTTGCTAAGTTTTTCTAGCCTGTGGGCTACAGTAATTATGTTTTCAATAACGTCTTAATACACAAAAACTCATTATAAAAGCCTTCAGGCTCTTTTCCTTTTATAAGGCACGATTACAATAAAACAATAAAACCAACCAACAAAGCCGGATCTCAAAGCTATGAAATCCACTTTAAAATCCTCATCGCGTCCATAAGTCAATCTACGATCAGCATTTCAGCGGCCAAAAGGTTTAGGACCTTTGTTCTTTACAATTGCAATGTGCGATAAGCGATGGTTGTGGGGACCACATTACATCACAACATCGTAACCGATTAATACAATTCAAGTTGGAGGAACATTTGCGATCTTGCGATCGACAGTCGACTGTTTGCGATTGCAATTACGATTTGCGATTGCGTGGGGCCCTTATCGCATCGGCAGTTGGCTGTTACGATTGCAATGGCATGGGGCCTCATTCGCATCGCAACATCGGCGAACATTGGTTGAACATTCCTTTACGGACTATCACTTGAAAACTTGCAATGTGATTGGAGCGGGGTCCACATTGCATCGGAGAACGACATTAGTGCAATGGAAATGCAATAATCCTTGCGATGTCGGGATTGCGATGGAGGTGGGACCTCATCGCATCGCCGAAACTCTTCGGTGTGTACATTTTAAGAACTTTGAAAGTTTGAGATGCGATAGTGTTAAAACTATCATCGTATCGCATCGCTGCTTCTGATGCAGCGAACTTGTGCAGCCTCGAAACATCAACTCCGTTGATATGTAGGTAAGGCTTTAAAGCCTGGTTCAACCTGTAATAAAAGTTTTGCACTGCTGGCGAGACTTTGAGTCTGAGCCTTAACTCTTCTTTTAAGAAGTCGGATACTGCCTTAGATAAATATCAAGGGACCGATTCTTATCTACTCTACACTTCACTTGTGTGAGCTTTCCAATCCTTTTGCAATTCTACAGGAAGACGGGAACTGCCTTTGCTAAGGCATCAACGTGCCGCAATCCAATCCTTCTGTAATTAGTACTGATTGATATTAGTAATTGGAATTAATTTCCAACACTCCCCCTTAATTTAAACTGTTGTATTATTCTGCATACCCAAGCCTTCCCTAAAATGATCAAAGTTGTGCCAATGACTTTGTGAGGATATCTGCAAACTGATCCTCTGTTCTGCAATGCTGCAAAACAGTCTCACCATTGTTAACCAATTCACGTATGAAGTGAAAATTGGTCTCAATGTGCTTTGTCCTTTTATGAAAAATAGAATTTTTAGACAATGCTATTGCAGAGCTATTGTCACAGTAAATGGTTGTTCCCTTTTCTTGTTCATAACACAAATCTCTGAGAACTCTTCTCAGCCATACTGCTTGGCATGTTTCTGTTGTTGCTGGCACATATTCTGCTTCTGTTGTAGATAAACAAACTACTAGTTACTTCTTGGAAACCCATGAAATTGCTCCCGATCCTAAATGAAACCCATATCCTGATGTGCTCTTCCGATCATCAACACTTCTAGCGCAATCAATGTCAGTGTAACATGTCAACGTGAAACTTTCAGAAGAGGAGTATAATATACCAAACCCCTTCATTCCATTTACATACCTTAAAATTCTCTTGGCTGCTTGCCAATTAGATTCTTTCAGTATTTCCATGAATCTAGAGATTAAGCTAACATCGTGCATAATATCTAGCCTAGTTGCAGTTAAGTACATAAGGCTGCCAACTACGCTCTTATACAACTTTGGATCAAAATCCTTACTGCTATCTTCTTTACTCAATTTCAACCCCATTACAGTTGAAGTCACAGCTGCCTTACTATTCTGCATGTTAAATCTCTTCAACACTGCTTCTACATATTTAACTTGGGAAATGAAAACACCATTTCCACTTTGGTCTACTTCAATTCCAAGAAAATATCTTAAGAAGCCCAAGTCAGTCATTTCAAATTCTCTTATCATGACTGCTTCAAAATCAGCAATGAGAGAAGCATCGTTGACTGTGAGAATTAAATCATCTACATATAAAACAACGATAAGTATCTTACCGGCATTCTCCTTTATGTAGAGTGTGGGTTCACCATCACAGTTCTCAAACCCATTTTCAAAGAGGTAAGCATCTATCCTGCTATACCATGCTCTTGGAGCTTGTTTCAGCCCATAAAGAGCTTTCTTTAGCTTGCATACTTTATGGTCTTGGCCTTCAACTTCATAGCCTCGAGGTTGTCCAATATAAACCTCTTCATTTAACACTTTATTTAGGAATGCAGATTTAACATCCATCTGATAATTCTTCCATTTGTGTTGTGCCGCAATAGACAACAATGTTCTGACTATTTCCATCCTTGCTACAGGTGCAAAGGTTTCATCATAGTCTCTCCCTTGTTGTTGCTTGTATCCTTTAACAACAAGTCTGGCCTTGTGCCTTTTGATCTTGCCTTTAGCATTTCTTTTGGTATTATAGACCCACTTAACTCCAATGGCATCTTTGCGTTCAGGGAGGTCTGTTAACTCCCATGTTCTACTCTTCTCAATTGCACCAATTTCTTCATTCGTTGCTTCAATCCATTTATCATCTTTTACAGCATCTTCAAAATGGATTGGGTCATCAACATGACAATACAAAGCGAATAATGAATTTAGACCAGTATTGTTACTTACCTCTCCATGTTCATAAATCTCACTCAGATTTCTGAATCTTGGTCTTCTTGGTGTGCTTGGAGTTCCATTCAAACTTGAAGGCATTTTTGATCCCTGCGATGTGCTTGGAGTAGCACTTCCTTGACTTCTTAAGGTTGTTCGAATTCCAACTTGTGGTGTGGTTTGTTGTGGTTGTGGTGGTGGAGAAAGAACCACCGAAGCAGGGTTAACAATTTTTGTTCCTTCCTCTTCTTCTTTGTGAGACAGAGTTGTCTTCACATTCACAGTCTTTTCTAGACTTCCATCCTAAGCTTCTTCTTCACAGAACTGAACATCTCTTCTTACTATTAATTTCTTGGTGGATGGATTATAAAGTTTGTATGCATTTGAATCATCACAGTAGCCAATAAAGACACACTTCTCCCCCTTAATATCAAGCTTATTCCTTAGCTGATCTGGTACATGTGCATATGCTACATAGTCGAATACTCTCATGTGAGTGACAGTTTGCTTTTGTCCACTCCATGCTTCTTCTAGTATTATGTTCATGACAACTTTAGGTGGGCATCTATTCAAGATGTAAACTATGCAAGTGATAGCTTCAGTCCAATACTCATGCGGCAAGTGTTTTTCCCTCAACATACTTCTGACCATGTCCAAAATGGTCCTATTCTTCCTTTCTGCAACACCATTTTGCTGAGGTGTATACCTCGCAGTGAATTTCTTTTGTATGCATTCTCTCTACAAAAATGCAGAAAGTATTTATAGATGTACTCTCCACCTCTATCTGTTCTGAGCACTTTGTTACAATGCCCACACTGCTTCTCAATAAGAGTTTTGAAGTGGAAAAATTTCTCAAACACTTCACTCTTCTGTTTTAACACATACACCCATGTATTTCTGGTGTAATCATTAATGAAAGTTAAAACATATTTATTTCCAGCAAATGATGGTATTTGCATCGGTCCACACACATCAGAGTGAACAATTTCCAAGGGTACTTTTTCCCTTATACTTTTTCCTGCTGGAAATATTTCTCTGTGTTGTTTGACCAAGATACAACTTTCACAAAGGTTGTCCAGCTTCTCAATCAATCGCAATCCTTTTACCATTCCCTTTCTGTGCAATAGATTCAAGCCTCCAAAATTGAAATGTCCAAATCTCAAGTGCCATAACTAGTTCTCATCTTTCACTTTCTCTTGAAAGACTTCTTGTGTTACAGCTGCAATAGTTCTTCCTTCCTTCAAATCTTCCATGAGTTTGAGAGGAAACATTCTATTTCTAGTCATCTGCACCTCTTTAATGATATTCTTACTTGGAGGTATGTCTCTGATTGTACACACATCATTTTTGAAGAACACATTGTAATCTTTGTCAATGAGTTGTCCAATGCTCAAAATATTACATTTCAGACCAGGTACATAGTATACATCTGGCACAATTTTCTGTTCTCCATTTCTTGCTAGGATACTGACTCTGCCCTTACCCTTGACAGATATCTTACTGTCAGTTCCTATTGTTACCTCAAATTTCACATTTTCATCCAAATTGGAAAACATTGCTATGTTTCCAGTCATGTGATTACTACAACCTGAGTCTAAGAATCAAACATCTTCTTGTTTGTCTTGTGAAATGTTACATGTTAACAACACAATCTTTGGGTTATTATCTTCTTCATTTGGAAAATTAGCATTTTGCCTATTATTCATGTCATTTTTCTTTTTCTTACATTCGTTGGCATAATGGCCTAATTTCTGTCAATAATGACATTGGACTTAGGATTTGTCACACCTTTGTCCATGAGCTTTTTGTTTGCCTGAAACTTCATCTTAGTTCTGATTGTAGCTCCTTCCGCTTGTGCTAGCAGGATTATTTCTGCCTCTCTTTTGGCTTCTTCCTCGACCTCTATTATTTTCTCTTCCACGACCTCTACCTCGGCCGAATGACATATGAGTCTTTAATGCTTGCTCCAAAGAGGAATCTATTCCTCTACTCAATCTGTGTTCATGAGACATAAGAGAAGAAATCAGTTCATCTACAGTGAAATGTGAGAGATCCTTTGTCTCTTCTATTGCTACCACAATAGCTTCAAACCTTGAGGGTAAACTTATCAATATATTCTCTACAATCCTTCTCTCTTGAAGAGTTTCACCATGAGATCTTATCTGAGTTATCAACCCAATAACATGAGTGAAGAATGAATCTATTGTATCATATTCCTTCATGATGACTGTTTCAAAGTCTCTCCTCAGCATCTGTAATTTTGTTGTCTTCACCTTCTCCATGCCTTGATAAGCAGTCTTGAGAATATCCCATGCCTCTTTAGACTTTTTTTCTACTGCAATCCATGGGAAAACACTCTCATGTACTGATTGAAAAAGATAAAAGAGGGCTTTGGAGTCCATCTTCCTGTTGCGCTTCAACAGGTCTTTTTCTGTTGTTGTCAAAGCAGCCAATGCTGCTGAATCTACAGGTTTAGGGTAGCCATTTTCAACTAGCTCCCATAATCCCTGAGAAGCCAACAAAGCTCTCATAGTTATGGACCAATAACTATGATTTTTCCCATTAAACTGTGGAAGTTGGGAATTTTTCAAACCAGGTACAACATCTGCCATCTTAACTATATAATTAAATAAAATATACTAAATGTATAATAAAACAAGCAAGAAATTTTTCTATTGGAGAAAATCTGCTCAATAAGCTTCTTAGAGCTCCTATAGTGGAAAAAAAACTTTGTTTTGTCTCACCGAGTGCCTAGACTAGCTCTGATACCATGCTTAAGTTTTTGATTACTTCTAAACAACAAGAGAGAATGAAGATTCCCTCAACAACATAGAGTTTTAAAACTGAATTTTCAGAATGAACAGAAACAATTTAGGACAAGTTTTCTTAATTCATAAAAGAATAAAATAAATAAAAAAATTAGCAATCTGATTCTTCCTCCTTGAGAGGGACTCACAAAGTATAACAGTGGACTGTAAAACAACAGTGCTCACAAATTTCTCTATCCTCAAATTCGCACATACAGTGCTTACAATCTTGTTGTGTTTTTCTAGCTCATGGGCTACAACAATTCTATTTTAAATAACATCTTAATACATAAAAACGCATTATAAAAGCCTTCTGGCTCTTTGATTTTTATAAGGCGCGGTTACAATAAAAAAATTAAACTGACCAAAAAAGCTGGATCTCAAATCTATGAAATCCACTTCAAAATCTTCATTGAGTCCATAAGTCAATCAGCGATCGGCATTTCAATGGCCAAAAGGTTTATGACCTTTGCGCTTTATAATTGTGATGTGCAATTAGCAATGGTTGTGGGGACCACATCGCATCGCAACATCGAAAGTGATCAATACAATACAAGTCGGAGGAACATTTGTGATCTTTCGATTTCGATCTTGCGATCGGCAGTCAGTTGTTTGCGATTGCGATTGAAATTTGCGATTGCGTGGGGCCCTTATCGCATCGACAGTTTGCTGTTGCGATTGCGATGGCGTGGGGCCTCGTTTGCATCACAACATCGGTGATCATAGGCTCAATAGTCCTTTATGGACGATCACTTGAAAACATGCAATGTGATTGGAGCGGGGTCCACATTGCATCAGAGAAGGGCAGTAGTGCAACGAACATGCAACAATCTGTGCGATGCCGCGATTGTGATGGAGGTGGGACGTCATTGAGTAGAAAAAACTATTTGGTGTGCACATTTTAAGAACTTTGAAAGTTTGCGATGCTAGAGTGATAAAACTATCATCGCATCGCATCACTGCTTGTGATGCAGCGAACTTGTGCCGCCTTGAAACATCAACTCTGCCAATATGTAGGTAAGGCTTTAAAGCTTGATTCAACATGTAATCAAAGTTCTGCACTGCTGGCGAGACTTTGAGTCTGAGCCTTAACTCTACTTCTAAGAAGTTGGCTACCGCCTTAGATAAATATCAAGGGGCCAATTCTTATCTTCTCTGCACTTCACTTGTGTGAGCTTTTCAATTCTTTTGCAATTCTATAGGAAGACAGAAATCGTCTTTGCTAAGGCATCAATGTGTCGCAATCTAGTCCTTCTGCAATTACTGCTGATTGATATCAGTAGTTGGAATTAATTTCCAACATCATGTCATAGAATATACCTTTGGCTTATTTCTTGAATTGTGGAATGAGTCATGGCTTAGAATATATATATATATAATAAGAAGAAATTCTACAACAAAATTTCAAGGTTACAACATAACCTCCTCCAACTCTTAGCTCCAAAACAATCTCAGTAACAATGCGTTAAATTTTAATCACTTTCTAAATGACCAAAATATTAATTTATAGGTAATTTAAGGCTATGGGGACTATCATTTTCTCTCACATAAAAATTGGGTAGAATCTCTAGATTCTGGGAAGTTAAGGCTGAGGAAATCACTTTCTACCATGTGAGAGTTTTCAATTTTGAACGAGTGTCACAATGAGGTAACTCTGCATTTTTTAATCGTGTATGGTTAATTTTTGGTAATGTGGGTTAGATGAAAAATAAACAGTCCATTACAATGCAGGGTAATGTGGTATGTAGGGTAAGTGACTCATGTTATATAGCGCATGTTGGTGAGAACAAACAGAACATTACAATCATAAGGAGGCTAGAGAAAACGTTTGAGCTTTGAAAAAAGGCACAATGATCTCGTGTGACCTGATGAGGAGGGATTTTTAGTGATAATACTTAGGAAAAATATGAATCATCAACCTAGAAAATAAAATCTAGTTTGCAATCGAACTGACCAACCAAACTAAAGAAACTAGCTAGTAATGAAGAGTAGCTAGCATGCATTTAAGTGATCAACTACAATAAAGAAAAACTAGTTAAATGTTTGAATTAAAATAACACATTAAATATGGAATATTTATCCTTGAAACCAATAAAGTTATGGGATTGTTAAGCTAGGATAATAATTCTTCATGTTACTACTTCCTACATACATAAAAAAATAGTCACTCTAACACTGTAAAACTAATCTATGTGTTTGAATGAAACATTTTCTGAAAGCCCAAGGAAATAGAGGGTAGGATTTCCATGTCTTATATATATTATTTGTAATGTTATAGTGTGTCATGTTTAACAACATAATATGTGTGATGGAAGGAAAACTTTACTTGCACCTAATACCATTATGCCAAAATTTTTTGATAAATTTATTTATTAATATTAGAAAAAACCAGCTAGCATTCAATATTAGGAGCTAATGCCAAATATCGACTCTAGAATTCATCCACCTAAGTAAATATTTTATAAACATATCTTCCAATGATTCAATGATTTTTCAAATCTTGTTGGAATATGTAATTCCTATTTTTCTGCGGTGTTGACTCTCTATGTAAGGATTTTGTTCCTATATCATAGGAGTTAGTTAAATGTATATATTCCTAGTTTGGTGTGTGATTGAGATATTCTCTCAACCACCTTATTGTGTGTCCAAGATAGTTTCCTATATTGAGACCATACTTCATGTATATATATGTAATCCTTTTGATTAATATGATATAACGTGCATATTGAAATTTTATCTTAGTATCAAAGCCCATAGGGGCGTGGAGCTCGACCCCTCCTAGTTTGAGGGAAGTAATAGTATATCGATATTATTTTTTTTATTTTTTAATCGTCCATTCATTCCGGTGAAGTTTGGAGAAGTGTGGAACCATGGATCTGCATGTGGAGCCATCGGAAAGGGTGGGGAACTCTTAACTGCATTCAATGTTCAATTAATTCAACGCAGTAGAGTTGCATAGTGGAAGAGTGACAAGTAACTGAGTATCGTGAGAGTGTTGTTGTATGTTAGTTGTCATCATTGTTTTTCGTTGTTCGAGGAGAGGGAGGCGAGCCATGCATAGAGCACGGCGTAGTGCCGATCTTGCCATCGAAAGGAGTGAGTGATTGTGGTGTGACTATAGATCTGAGTGTCGCTAATGAGACTCGGTGATAAGAGTACGTGTCATTTTTTTGTACCGAAAAGTGAAAGCCCGTGTTGAAACTTGATTGCGATGTTGAGGATTGAACCGGTGATGCCTTAAACTTTGAGGACTTTTGGACATCTTTCGGCAAAGGCACTGAGTCAAGGATACCAAAAAGTTGATTATGGATCAAGTTGGAAAAATTATCTGCATGGGTGTTGGATTCCAATTGGGCCACTTTCAGATCTGTGGTCAATATATATGGGTTCTCGATTAATGAAAAAATCAAAACTATTTATGGACACCTAGCTTCTTGGCTCTTTACAGGGATCTCCAACATCGATTCTGCTAGTTGATTAGTAGATCTTCGAGAGATGGTGGTGTCTGGATCGATCGCCTTACCCTCAAAAACTTTAACCAGATGAGGTTTTGGGTGGAGTGAGATTTTAGATGTCAATGGTGGCAGAGGGGGTGAGTCAGAAGAACTCTCCTTCGTTGACATCGATGCACTCACTAATTCGCTGATGCGACATAGATGGTCTTGTGCTTCAATAGCCTATGTGTGGCTTCGAAACTGGAGCTGGAGTGCCGCTGCAGACGAATCAAAAAAGGAAAACATTGTTGTTCATTGGATCACAGGAATATTAAGTGCTACATTGTCTCTGTTGTCTATCATGGTGCGGGTGTCGTACACCATTCGAACCAGTTCTAGCGATCTCATCAGCTTGGCTTTGGGCAGATTGGGAAATTATTTTTTGGAGCGCTTTGAAGAAGAAGTTATTGTTGTCTCCGCCGTGATCTAAAGGACGCAACAACCTACGTGTTGTTTGTCTTGCATGTTAATGAGAAGTTTGGTTTGGGCTGTCATTACTATTTTTTTGTCCACATAGTGATTTTGAATGAATTTCTAGAGCCAATGGACATGTGTTACCACGTTGAATTATTGTTGAATATGTGCTTGTTGGTTCATGTTCGTGCACGCAAGCATAAGTGTGATGAATTCCACCAGTTTGGGTTGTGGAGAGCACTGAAGATCCCAATGTGTCTGTAATTCATGCATGCATCTAGTGTGGAGAAGGTTGTCCTTCCTGAACAACGCTGACAGGAAAGCCACTATTTTGTCAAATTTAATAGGCATCTTGTTTGGCCTAGCCACAAACGACAGAGCTAGAATAGTTTCATACCTCCGATTTAATGGGCATCTTGTTTGGCTTAGCCAAAAATGACAGAGCTAGAATAGTTTCATACCTCTAATGCCTTCTTTCTCATAGATGTTACATTTATGATGTGCGCGCCAGGGAGGTTTAGCGACAGTGGAAATTCTTCCTCATTATCAACATTTCAGATCAGATTGACCACCAACAATTGAGAAAGAAACATAAAGGAGTTATCGTGGACGTAGTCTGAACGGATTGATTTGGTGCAACAGAAGCGTGTCATTCCATTTTATGGTGACATCGTGGGATTGATTAATGTTCTGTTTGACTGATATAATTTTTGGATCATATTTCTATGGTGTCAGCCTAAGATCCTGCAACGAAAGTTGTGAAGTTAGTTGTTTGTGCTGGTGAGGACGGAGGAAATGGCAGACGTTGCATGCTTGGTGGATCTGCGTGGATCTAAAGAGTTTGTTCGCCTTGAGGTGTTATGATGGAGGATGTACTGCGCATTTTTGAAGTTGTTTTTCCTTGCACAATAGACATGATTACTAAAAATATTGAGGATTATCCAGAGCACCGATTGTAACTATTCTCATTACTCTACATGATTGTAACTTATTGGTTCCTTGCTTTGTTTGCATTATCAAGTCAGCAATTGACGTTTGTCATGCATTCCATAACATGGGGCTTTCGCCATACCGAAAGAAATATTTCTCAGATAGGATTTACTTGCTTCTTGAGATGCTGAAGAATTTCTAGATATCTAAATTTTGCAATCAGTTCCACCAAATCTATTTCTTGACAATTTATAGATCAACGGATCAGTATGGGGAGGATGCACTCAAAGTAGGAATGGGTGATGATGACAGTAATGATCCATTTTATATATCTTTGTGGTTCTCATGTTTGTGCTTAGGTTTGAAAGAGCCGAGTGCCAAGATGGTGCTTTAAATAAGATAAAAATTCCGTGATTTATATGTCGTGACCAAATCCATTTATGTTGCAAAGGCCACCTCGTGCTAGTGTTGATTATGCAGGTCATTGGCGTTTTGACTGTGGTCTACCATAGGGAAGAGGTTGATATATTTTCGAGTCTTCTGAAGATGTTAGGAGAGGTGAGAGCACACCGAGTTGTCAAGAGGCTTCCAACTTCCTGTATATGGGATCAGCATAGTTGAAGGTTGTGCATATTTTTTTTCCTCACTAGTGCAACGGCAGTGTGTAGCACGTGAAGTAGTTTGAGGGTGCTATTTCGAGTGAAAGAGGTAATGGGCTGGTTGGAATATATGATGCTCTTCTTTATCTTTGTATTTATAACCAACCAATATAAATGCGATTGTTTGTTTTAAAGAATGATTGTTTGTACATGCTTGGGTAAATGATATTTTTATGGTGAAAGTATTTTGGAATTAAAATCAATTTACATATTGATAATAACCATATCAATATGAAGTTAGTTTCTTAGAATTGGCTACTCTAACAAACGACAAGTGAAACGTGAAGTTCCAAGTCTTAATTTGCAAAGAAAAAGATGCCCAAGATGTGAACAACGAAAAAAGGAGGTAAAGAAGCAACAACAATTATTATGGTGGATATCAATCGAGTTTGTGTGATTTTTTTGGAATAGAATGTTGATGATGAGTTACACGGTTTAATGGTAAGCAAGTCTAGGATGGTTTTGTAGTGGTCTTTGTACCTGAAAACTCAAATAATTTGAGAATGTTAACCTTGTAAAGGCATATGTATCCCCGTGAACTTCGTGGAATCTAAAAATCACTTTTCAATTTCCACTTTCTAATTATAGGTTTGTGGTCAGCTGGAAACCAATTTTTCCACTTTGAAGTGACGGTTTGTGGTGAGCCAGAAACCACATGCGAGCCCTAGTGGCTACACAGCCTTCACGACTACAAAGTCTTCAAGGCTATAGTGCCCTAGGTTCACAAATGAGCCTTCATGCTCATAGCGGAGTAGGTGGTCTTCCGAAACACCTTACGCAGAAGAGAAACTTAGTTTCTCATAGGTCTTAGTTTACTGAGCATATTTTGGGGGGGGGATTTGCAGATACAGGTACATGTATGTAGTGATAATGGTTGACAAAACCATGTATGTGAAGGACATCCTACGAGACTAGCGGTTGCAGTGATTGGTATCCATGCATTCCATTGGATGGTTTCTCCTTTATATGGACGTTGACATATCCTCTTGTTGGTTCTGCACATGGGATTTGGCCGTTTGTGGTGGATTTGAGTGGCAGACACATCTTTTTTTATGATTGACCACAACTATATTTTCTTAATTGCTATCAAGACATGTAGTCATTAAGGGGGGGTGTTGGAATATGTAATTCTTACTTGTTTGTGGTTTTGACTCTCTATGTAAGGATTTTGTTCCTATATCATAGGAGTTAGCTAAATCTATATGTTCCTAGTTTGGTGTGTGGTTGAGATATTCTTTGAACCAACTTATTGTGCATATAAGATAGTTTTCATATCTTCAGACTATAATTTATGTATATATATGTAATCCTTTTGATTAATATAATATAGCATGCATATTGAGATTTTATCTAATATCAACTTACATATGTCTTACTCTTAGTTTTATTGTAGCCATGTTTCCATATCCATAAAAAAATGTTGATTCTAATGTGTTAAATCTTTAGGTATATACATCCCTACAGTCCTAGTAATTAAAATTACGAAATGTGCTAACATTGTCGACATGCTCCATGATACTGAATACATGTCCCTAGTGCAATAGTGAAATAGAATTTTTTTGTGAAAGTGTGGATTGAATTTTGGTTTAGAACCTAGCGTTTTGCAAATTAAGGATCCTCTTAATATCCTTGTCAATTTTCTTGGTCAATTTTGTGCCCCTTGAACTGCAAGTGATATCTGCAAGTTATTTTGTTGGAATATGTAATTCCTACTTGTCTGCGGTGTTGACTCTATATGTAAGGAGGTTGTTCCTATATCATAGGAGCTAGGTAAAACTATATATTCCCAGTTTGGTGTGTGGTTGAGATATTCTCTCAACCAAATTATTGTGTGTCCAAGATGTTTTTCCTATCTTAAGACTATACTTCATGTATATATATATGTGTAATCTGTTTGATTAATAACATTGTGTGCATAGTCTGATTTTACCTTCGTATCAGAACCCATACAGGCCTGGATCTCGGCCCCTCCTAGGCTGAGGGAGTCCAGGGCTCACCCCTCCTGGGCTGAGGGAAATAATATTATATTGTGTTTTAGTTTTTTTTTGGTCCATTTGTTTTGGAGGAGGTGTACTGGAGCAGTGGTGCGACCATCCTCAAATGTGTAAGTGGTGTTAGTTTGCAGGGGCCAGATTACATGAGTTTACTATGTTGTTGGGTTTTCTGCCCATCAGCAGTGCTCCTGATCTTATCGCTTGTGTTTAAAATTGTAAATGGGAGATTGGAGATCGATTGGTGGATCTGGATGGTAGGCCTCTGGTGGATCGCTTCCATCATGGTGGTGAAATGTGGCTACCATGATTGTGAGCATGGAGAGGGTGGATTGAGTCACCTCATGTCGAAGAAATCCTTTTTTTACTACCGTAGAAAGCTACTCTCGAAGTCTGCCATGGTTGTATGTTTTCTAAGAAGCACTTCATTCTAGTTGTTGGGCATGGAAGAGATGTCCGTCCTCCCCATTGGGGTATCGTTGCCTCCTCCTGTAGGATGCTAGTTCTCTCCTTTTCGAGCAGTCTTCGAGCAGTGCTTTCATTCTCTTGAGGTTGTTGGTGATCGAAGACCTTTAGCGAAAGCATGATCGGTAGCGTGGTGTATTGGTGCATCTACCATGGTGCACTGGTCCGACTTGTGATGGTGGTGGCTGAGATCACTCCTTTGATCGCTGCCTTCGTGACTGGGATTACCGATTATACTACAGATATCAGATACCTCCTAGTCATTGACTAGTGCAGATGAATCTGAAGAGGATAATGGGGATGAGGATGATGATGAGCTCACTGGAAGTTTTGTTAATGTACAGAGATGGAAGAATGTCCTCATGATGGGTGCAGACAAATATGAGGTAGAATTTTAGGGTCGAACAACTTTTCACTTTTCTTGTCAGTATGGTGTAGTGAGCATGGAATGCACTGAAATATTTCTTGAAGAAAGTGTAGCTATTGATGCACTTGGTAAAAAAAAAACACGACTCTTCATTATACAGTTGGCTATGGACAGAAATAATGCATAGAAAGAGGACGAACATAATGCACCTTTTCCGTTGTTGAAGGATCAGATAGAGAACCATTGAGGCCTCTTCGATGAATTATTCTTACCCTTTCTATCAGAGAAGTCAAAGTTTTAGCAGGAAATTTTGCACAGATTGGTGCCCTGGTAGAAGATTAATGTGTCATGGGAAATGTTTCCCTACTTCTTGGAGGAACATATTAAAGATACTTTAAAGGAATGTGCAATTGTAGCTTCTAGAACTTTTTTGACTGCATCCAAGGATGTAAAAAGGACTTCTCCAGGTAGCATGCTGAAGAATTTTTTGTCTAGCCTCGGAGCCCAGCACGGGAGCAGTGAAGTTGGACATGTCATTGGAACTTCTTGTAATGTCTTTTGAATATTAAGAATGCTAGCAAATAAATCACTACTGCATCCAAATATATTTACATTCACTATTTTTTTGGAATTGAATTGCTACTCAGAGAAGGTGAGAAGGTCGATCACTGTGAAATTGGGCACTGTTGTGGGTGTGGCCATGAGTGAGCCACTATTATTTGAATTCACCCAATGCAATGTATGCCTAGTATTTCCTGTGTCAGGAAGAAAACGAGGAAGAAATGTGATGATGGTGATTTCCTTTGTTGTGTTCATGATGATGCTTAACCAAGCATATGGAAGAGCTGGAAGGCTCGCATATGCTAAGGGTCTAGTTGACGAGAGTCGAGATGAGATGATAAGTAATCTCTCTCTCTCTTCAGGGGAAGCAAATGGAGTAAAATATTTTGGTGTCAATTTATTTGGCACATTGAGAATTAGTTTGGCCGTGGTTGAAGATAGGCTCGTTGAACCAATTTGTGTTCTCGTATAGCTTGATTTCTATGCTATTGATGTGAAGGTTTTGTTGGATGTTGCGAGTTACATAGAATTTTTGTGTATATTAATATGTCACTATTGAGTATATTAATGTGTCATGGAATGGTATTTATGGTTTTCATTTAAGTGACACTGGTTTGACCAACTATTTTCAGAATTATGAGTGTGTGTTGGAAGTAGTGATTCCAACAATACACAAATTCGTAGGAAAATTATTAACTACCAGATATGATGAAGACATGACGATGAAAATGGCATCAAAGGATAGTGCTTAGAGCTACATCATAGATTGGAGGATGACTGAGTTTGTGTGTGCCTGGAGTTATCATGGGAGTAGATTGTGATGGAAATAGATTTGCATGTTCAATTATGAGGAGATTAGCTCGTTATTGGATCTTTGTTGTTGCATCCTGGGAGCGAGCATGAGGAGGCATGCTTGGAAGCAGTCACAGCCTTGATATTATGAATAGGGGAAGTGGCATTACCCTCCGATGCTAGGGGAATTGGATATTGAAACAAAAACTTTTGTGTGTAAAATCGTTGAATTTTATGCATGTTGACAGTGAATTTGTAGACAACGGAGGATTGGACCATGGAGTCCTGGATTCTCACTTTTAGATGAACAAATTGTTATTATTTCTCTTCGTCTGGCTGGGAGTGCCTATGTCTGGATCATCTATGCTGGAATGCACTGCATTGAGACCAGTTGAAAAGTCATCAATCCATTTCTTTATCAGTGGACCCCTCTGAGGTATCATTTGAGAAGAATAGTTGATGTTATGTTTGGGAAATAGTCATCTTTGGCTAGAGATTGAGAAATTTGATGATATTGTTAATCTGAACAGTTTATGTTTTTATTTTCTTTCTTTAAATCATGTTTAAAATTATTGAGCCTTATTGAGCCTAGCTAACTCAATGTAGGTAAAGTTACATTGTTAGAATTTGAGACTCTAATAAATGGCAAGTTAAGCATGGAGTTCGAAGACTTAATTGACAAAGAAAAAGATGCCCAAGATATGAACAATGAAAAGAAGAGGTGAAGGAGTAGAAACATCGATTATGATGAACAAATAAGTTGAAAGTTTATTTTGTCTGAGTTTCTTGGAATAGACTCTTAATGATGAGTCACATAACTGAATGGTAAGCAAGTCTAGGATTTTTTTTGTAGTGGTATTTTTATGTACCTCGTAACTCCAACAGTTGGATTGCGTAATGTAAGCCTTGTAAAGGCATATGTATCCACGTGAAGTTCGTGGTTATCTAAAAATCACTTTGTAATTAGAGGTTTACGATCAACCATAAACCATCTTCTGTCACTTTTAAGTGATGGTTTGTGGTGAGCCATAAACCACATGCGAGCCCTAGTGGTTACAGAGCCTTCACGGCTACATATCTTCATGGCTATGGTGCCATGAGTGCACACATTAGCCTTAGTGCTCACAGAGGAGCCTTCGTGCTCACAACAGAGTAGGTGGTCTACAGAAACACCTTACTCACAGGAGAAACTGAGTTTATTAGAGGTCTCAGTGTACTGGGCACATTTTGGGGGGGATTTTCAGATACATGTACAGGTGAGCAGTGATAATGGTTGACAGAATCATGTATGCGAAGGACATCCTATGTGACTATCGGTTGCAGCGGTTGGTACCCATGCATTCCGGTAGATGGTTTCTCCTTTATATGGATGTCGACATACCCTTTGTTCGTTCTGGACATGGTATTTTCCTGTTTGTGGTGGATCTAAGTCATAAACACATTTTTTGGTAGTTCTACAAATGGGATTGCTCGTTCGTGGTGGATCTGAGTCACCGACAAACCTTTTGTTATGATTGAACACAACTAGATTTTCTGAATCGCTATCGGGACAAGTAGGCATTAAGGGGATGCGTTGGAATATGTTATCTTGAGACTATAGTTCATGTATATATATGTGTAATCTCTTTGATTAATAATATAGTGTGCATAGTCTAATTTTATCTTATTTTACATCAATACGAGCATCAATCTA
Source organism: Pinus albicaulis (assembly GCA_034641835.2). Taxonomy (NCBI): domain Eukaryota; kingdom Viridiplantae; phylum Streptophyta; class Pinopsida; order Pinales; family Pinaceae; genus Pinus; species Pinus albicaulis. The sequence goes on from CM076579.1 coordinate 622,649,610, forward strand.
AAACATATATGCGATTGAGAAACGTGCATCAATCTATTTTAAACGTTTCTGTTGTTTTTGTTGTCCGATACCAACAATCAAACGTCTTGGCTGGATAGTATTCATGATGTTTCTCTCATAATTAGATGATTGATAAATTTTTCAAAAGTGCAACGAGGGTTTCTCTAGGGTTTAAAATCAGCCAAAATGTCAAACCCTACTTTAATCGTTTTTCTTACTAAATTAAATTATGAATCTAAGAAAAAAGTCACCAAATTTAAAATGAAATTTCTAGTTTAACGACTGATTAATTTACTCTATCAACGAGATGCCCTTCTATTTCGTTACAATGAAACCAATAATATGAATCTTCATTATTAAGATTCAAGGAAAAAAATATATACATTTTTGAAGGCCGATTAAATCAATTAAGAAAAAAAAAAAAATTCTTGTTAAGAATGAAACCAATCGTCTCAATGCTAAGTAGTTGGAGCAATGACGAAATTATCAATTTGTGTTGAAATACAACGACAGAACTGAACACGATGGTTGGAGTCAGAAGTCGTGTGATTCGGTGAGGATAGCCAAATTATTTATGGAACTCATGTTATTTAATTATCTTACGAAATGTTTACTAGGCTAACTAGTTGGAAGCGTGAAGCTAACGTGGCTTCCTTGTACTCACTTCCTCCCCCTGCTTAGAGCTGATATTCATCTCTCCTCTATAGCTAAAATATGCATCGAGCCTTACTCTACGGGTGTCATGATTCGCGACCATTTTGCATACACGCACATCTCGTAAAGGAAAATAGTTTTCATTTACTGATTTTTTGGAATGAAAGTTAATAGGAGTTTGAGGGAGTTAGGAATGAAACAATGAACCATAAGAGAAATTGAGGAGAAACAAAAACATCCCGCTATAAAAAAAAATGATTCGTTTATGAAAAAACTAATTTCTCACCAATAAAAATGAGAACGAGCTTAGAGGACGGTGTTTTCCGTGTCATCTAGTTTCTAATGCATTTTTTTTAAGGAACGGTGAATAGCATGTTTTTTCTAGTAAAAAAGATATTATTTCGATAATAACATTACAAAATATGTTATGTGGGAAAATTTAAATTGTGTTGCCAAAACTACAACATATCTCTTAACTACATGATCTAAACCTAGTTGACAACATTAACAATATGTTATTATAATCCCTTTTGAAATATTTTAGAGTTCATATGTCAATTCCATAGTAATGAAAGAAATATTATATATCTCTAAAGTTGAAAACAGTAAAATACTTGTTTAATATAAAATTATGTTATTAGCCCCTACCCCATGGTTAGGATTATAGTAATAGAAAATCTAATCTTATTATTCCTTTCCATAGGCATCGATTGGACTATAGTAATCCAAAACGTACTTTTAGCATTACTTTTCGCTTGTCACGATCATGGATAACCAAATTTTAACCAAAATTTTTAACGATAACAATGTATGAAATCATGAATAGCAATGTATTTTTAACTATCCAAATTTTAACCAATATTTTTCATGATAACAACGTATGAAATCATGAATCGCAATGTATTTTCATAAGGAAGTTTGTTTTCCTTCTTATTGGCCTCTTCCCAAGGTGGGGAGGCTAAAAGAATATCATATATTAATTTTTTCCTTTCCCATTTTAAGAGAGGTAAACTAATGCTAGCATTAGTTGAAAACATTAAATGTTATTTGCATTACATAGAGGAACCATCACATTGTATTTCGAAACAACATCATATTATGCACCCTCCATGTACACCTGCCACCTCTTTTGTTTACGTGTAACCAGGTCATACACTTGAGAGTTCACACTGCGATGCATTAACAACACTTCAAACACTTCCACTTGAACCCTCAACTATGAACCAGACTCCACATCAAGTATAGATCCAAACTGAGTAGTTGAGTGAGTAGCAGCTGCAGATCCATACCCATAAACATGGCAACTTCAATACATACCATCATTATCACCCATTGAACCATCTCTATATCGAGACCCAATAACTATTTTTTTTGGTTGTGAAATTGAAGATCCAACACAAGTAGATCCAACACCTTGCCTAGCATCTGTTCATGTCCCAATGGCTAAGATTTAGTTGTAAAAGAAAGTGATTATGTATATTATTAAGACATAGCACCATTACCTGGAGTAGATTCAACAACAGCGACAGAGCCTATGTTTGGCCCATAAAAAGAAAGGACATATATATAAGTAGATCCAATTGAAGCACAATTTCCTTTCGTTTACCTTGAAGGAGGCAACACAACACCCACAGTTCGAGATCGAGAACCACTAGCAGTAGTTTATCCAATAGCACCACCAATACAAGTAGAAGCATCACTAAAAGAAGCGAGGGTGGTCACAGTTGGAGTTTATGCCCCATTAATTGAAAATTTATTTCGAGAGACAATAGTTTCATTTCCAGGACAGTATCAAGAACCAGATCCAAATCAAGATTATAGTGATCGAGTTATAGATCGAGCAGTAGCGCCAGTACCGGCTTCCCCGCCATTAACAAATTGATACCCAGGAGCAGAGATAGTAGAGCCAACATGACTAATAGTATAATAGCCACCATTAGTACCAGTAGTTAAAGTTTACCAACTTGAACTAGAAATAGTAGATCCAGAGTCATTACCTTCAGATCGCATTGACGTTTATACAATCCCATTCATTAGGGATCCATATTGAACAGATTCATATTGGGTTGTACTCTAACCTATAGACCGAGCGAAGATCTAAGGGGCTATTTTATATACACTAATGTTGCCTCCTTTCTTGATGGTAATGCTGAGTAAATAAGGTCAACTTATTCTGCCACTTATGGTCGAACTGGAACTTTGTATAGGCTATGCGGGAACATCATCCGCAAAACATACATATCCTGGAATTATACCTGTACTATGGGCAGGTGTTCACATACATGGATTATACATATAATAGTAAGAGATTGTTATCTTAACCTCATGATTCCTACTAGGATGAGATTACGCATGTTGTAAGCTCCCTCCCAAACTAGGGCTAGGGAAAAGATTCATGGGAGAAGCGAAGACTGGAGTAAGTAGATAGAGAAAGGCATAAACTAGGCAGATGTCCTGCAAAACCCTAAACCATCTCAATGATTTGGCTCCTTTCACATGTGCAACCTCCTTTTAAAACTACGTTGTGCATCTAGGAGGTTCATTGCATCTAGACAACATTGTTGAGTTGGTAATGGTTGACACAATAAAACAGCTCAATCCCTTCCACACATGAGGGTGTTTTACTAGAATAGCCCAAATTTGACCTTGTTCACGTTGGACATTGATTTATTGACTGATTTGAGGAGTTTTTATTGTCCTCCTTTACACATTTATTCTTCCAATAAGAAAATGAAAACAAAGTTGTATATTCCCATTAGCTTGTGCTAATTGGGAATATTATAGTACTCCCCTCCAAAATGTTTCTTTTCCTCAAGCAACTGATAAGGTGAGTGTTGAAACTCCTTTCCTCTTCCCTTGGTGGCACCATCAAGTGATAAGCTTCCTCCATGAGCTAATTTTTCACCAAACCAACCTTCCATGAATTGTTTCTCCAATGTTCTTATGAGAGGTAAATGACCCATCCCATAAGGAGTTAAGAACTCAAACGAAACAAACATTGCTAAACCAAAACTCTCTCTGAAACATGTAGCATATGGTACATGGAGAGTCTCCATCCCATGTGGTACATACATGATTCCCACCCTTACTCCATACATCCCCATAAACAATATAAGAATATCATCAATTTATGGAAGTAAAACTACATAGAAACAAACAGAAATTTGAGCATGAGGAGGTGGGTCATAATCCCACTTATGGTACCAGAGCAGTGCATCACCTGGCTGCATTAGATCAAGGTGTGGTAAGTGGTTTCCTCACCACTTACTTGTTGCAGATGTCATATCACTATGGCTAAAAGTGTGAGATATGTTTGGTGCTTTTGGGAAGCACCCATCATGAAAGTAAATCTCCCTTTGCACATCAAGGGAGTTGCCAAGTTCAGAAATTTTAGTGGCCCAATAGTTGCAATGAGATTTACATGATAAATTACTCCTTTTAGGAGTCATGGCCTGCATAAAAATGGTAGAATAACATGTAAAATCAAAAAATAAATCTTGTTTTACATGAACAGGTCCTTTACCAACAATGTCTCTCATACACATGGAGTGGTGAATTGATATTTCTCCTCTTTCTAAAGAAGGAAGAGATGACTGAAATGACTCTTGCATAGAGTCCCATGGCTGTCCCAACTCGACATAGCTCATGCATTCTTGAAAATTCTTATATAGTTCCTCTTTCAATCCTTCTCAATCAAAGCTCCTCATGATGATGTTTTAGATTGTCATGGAATACAGACGGCTGAAATAGAACTCTTTGTGTGCTCCTTGTAGTATCTTATGCTTGAGCTTAGAAGCTCTAGAAAAAAATATTCCACCATGATGATAAATGACTCGTCCTTGGACTAAGTAGCCCTCTTCATGCAGCTGGTCATCAAGTATCATACACATGTGCAGAACTTTGGAATAATCCACTAGCAGCTAGGATTTCTAATACATATCTACACCACTCAACAATGATAGTGTTGATGATGCATCAACCAAGGTGTCTTTCATGTTTCTGATCCTCTCCTTGACATATCCTATGCCAAAGGTGTGGGTTGGAAGGTTGTTCCTTCCATTCTTCTCCTCCCACAACGCAGGATTAGAAAAGAGAGTGGGTGATTGATGAAGAGAGTTTCCCACTATGAGCAGGATCCCCCCTTTTTCTGCAACCACAACCTATGTCAAAGTTGCCATATTCATAATCCGAAATATTTGGTTCTCAATCTTGGGCCTATGGGTTATGGGCCCACTCTCAAATTCATTTAAACCAAGCCCAAATTCCTAGTTAAAGGCACAAATGAAAGTTTGGCCTTCCATAGCATTAAAATACTATGGATAAATATTTCATGGCCTTTGTATCAATTTCCAAGCTCGTGGTTAATCCATCAAATTTAACCTCAGGTGTAAACATTATAACGAACGCTTATATTCCACGGCCCCACATAGTCAGATCTCGAATGTCAATAAGCGTTTGCCAATGGAAGGAAGGCTGACCAACACATATGATCCCATGGCATTCAAATGTTCGATTTGTGTTTAAAATCAAAGCACCACATAAAATAACGTTCACCACGCTAACATTTTCCCCCACCGATTAACGAGTCTTTCCTTTCAACGGTTCACCTGTTCTCGCATCCATCTCATCTCAATCGCGGATATGTAAAACCGCCGCTCATGTTAATGGACTGTGATTACACAATGAAACGCATAATTAAAACCTCTACAACATTCCATTTTCACGATATATGCAGGCTCTTTATACCTCGACCAAAATCTACGGAACTTCATTAAATGCATCATTCTACCTTGAAATCGGTACTAAATTTCTAGTCGCATAACAACTCATAAAACTACATCGTATTCTTACCGGATTGCCATCGATCCTTCTGTGATTGATGACAGATCAAGAAAGTCTAATACTACGACAATAAAATCATAAACTTAAACTATAAAACATGCAACTCAACATAGAAAAGCCAAATAACCAGCAATTTTATTATATACAAACAGTACAGATGCTCTAAGGCATTTCAGCCTCAGCACAAATCCCTACGCTGTTACATTGTGCTCTCTCTCCTCACACACATTACAGATTCGCTCTTATAGAAAATAAAAAAGAGCTCGAATCGTTTGAGATCCACAGTCTCAAATAACCCTTCATCTTCTCGAATGCCCACATGGCAGATCGTTTCACTCAGTTAGTTACAAAATTTTAGCATCGGTTTTCAATAAAAATTTTCCCCAATTTACATGAATGTTTGCATACTCAGTCTCTTCAGCCACAGATTCGAACTTGAATTAGAACCTGTTTGGATTCCCCTGCATCAAACTCCCGAGGCACAAAAATTTATGACCTCTTGGTCATATGTCTTCTCCAGCTGTCAACAAGTCTAACCACGTCATTTGTGGAATTTATCTTCGTGATCTTCTTGTAGCAACATTTCTTGAAAAATTCTCACCCACATCCTCTGTGGAATTATCTTCTATGAGCTGCAACAAACCCTCTGCAATAGCAAGTCTCCCTACTACCAGATACCTCACCAAGCTTCTCTCCTGAGCTCCGGCTTTTGGCATCTCTCTGGTTCACTCCTGTGGAACCAGATGAGCACTCCTGCTCTAGGCTACTGCAATCGTCTCACCTTCCTCTGCTGCTACCTTCATAAAAATCACAAGCTTAACAAAAATTTGTAGAAATTAGCTGAATAAATCACTTATTCACTGAAGATTAACCTGGTCATATATCAATTTCGAATTGCATACATAACACATAACCTTCTTCTACAATTAATTGTCACATGCGGAAATAACAGAAGCAATCTCACATCAAATCAATCACACATTAACTCAGTATGTATGGGGAAAGCCTATAGCTGAAAACCCCGCAGCTATTGTGTATATTATAATGGAGAAATCATGTAACAAAACAAGTACAATACTCCTCACAAGTACTCGGTACTTTCTCATAAAGTCACACACAATCTAGCTTAGTTTTGAACAGGTTACTGGTTCAAAACTCCCCGCCAATTGCCTTGCCTCTATTGCGCAATCATGGCCTGTATATGTAGAGATCCAAGGTTCGAATCCCCTTGGCTTGACTGCGCAATTGTTATGGACAATTCCTCCAAGTGTAATGCAAATCCCATGCAAAACTGATCCTCCAACTGATAACTTTACTCACCCTTTCATCTACCTCTTCCACTGGTCTCCACTGAACTGATCATGCACTGTAGTGAACTGAAGTGTTCTTGAGTTGACTAATGAGTTAATATTTAGTAAATTAAATATTATTTAATTTACTCCACTCATATCTAGTTGATTAGTTAGTTAACTAATCCCAACTAGTTCAACTAAAACAAACATAACACAACTCCACTACTTGTCCCGTTAACTCCTCCAAAACTCCTGCCACTGAAGTCTAACTGAAGCCAACCATGCAAGATGCCATCAAACCCTAGGAACCACGTGATTCCTTGTGTCGGTTGCATGAGTCACCTCCATGACTCAAACTGAAGTGCGCCAAGAGAGTAAACTGCTGTTTATAGTCAAAATATTATTAAGGGTAAATAATATTTGACTTCCATATTTTTAGGAGATCGGTCTAAAAATAGCCTGGGTCCTAAAAATTAGGGTCTCATCTATTTTTACCGACATGTCGCATACTCCAAGAATCTCCAAGTAGAATTCCCAAATTATGCTCCGTATGTCTAAAAATAGACATAATCTAAAAATAGACTTTGCGCCAGAATTTGCCTGCGGGCCCACTTAGTGAAGGCGACTTCATTTCACTAAGCTCCATCATCTTGCTGCATTCTCAACACTCCCTCTCAGCAAGATATGGATTATCTGAAATCCCTATCCTGCCTCTGTGGAATTCGAACTTGCTCCTGGTGAGCGCCTTCGTCAGGATGTCGGCATCCTGATCCTCCGTGGGAACATATGAAAGCATCATGATCCTCCGCTGAACACAATCTCTGATGTGATGCACGATATTGATATGTTTGGCCCAGGCCTATCATGAAAACAGCTGGTTAATGAGAGCTTGATGGCTACGGTTATCCGGTAGATCTTCGCCATCATGCAAATGCAGCACGAACAAACGGGCCAGCTTCCTCATCCAAATAGCCTCGCATGCAGCCAAGCTAGCTGCCATGTACTCGGCCTCTGCTGAACTGAGTGCCACGGATCTCTGCTTCCTGCTGTACCAGGAAACTGCTGTCGACCCAATGCTGAAAACTCCTCCAGAAGTGCTCTTCCGGTCCGTTGGACTCCCTGCCCAATCTGCATCAGTGAAACCAGAAAGTTTCACTCCATCCTCCTGTCTGTACCATAGACCATATCCCGATGTGCCTCTGATATAGCGCAATACATGCTTGCCTGCCTTCCAAAAGAGCTTGGTAGGCTTAACCATAGCTTGCGAAAGCTGGTTAACTGCATAGCATATATCGGGTCGAGTATTGACCAAATACATCAACGACCCCACCAACTGTCGATAGACAGTGGCATCCACTACCTCCTCCGAAGTAGCATCTCCCTTCCTCCAACCTCCAGGAAGAGGGGTATCAACAGGCTTGCAGCCCTACATGTTGAACCTCTCTAGAATCTCCCGGGCATACTTGCCCTGAGAAACAAACAGTCCTCCACTGCGCTGCCAAATCTCCAATCCCAGGAAATAATGAAGGATGCCCGGGTCCTTCATCTCAAACTCTCGTGCAAGATCCTCCTTGCATGAAAGTATCAACTGCTCGTCGCCAGTCAAAATCAGATCATCTACATACAGTACGATGATCAACAGCTTCCCCTCCACCACAATCTGGTACAGGTTTGGATCCGTCTCACTCTTGGAGAATCCAAGCCCGGTGAAGTAGCTGTCTATCCGAGTGTACCAAGCACGAGGTGCTTGCTTCAGCCCATACAGTGCTCTCTTGAGTCGGCACACATGCGACTCACTGCTGAAGATCTCAAAACCTTCAGGCTGCTCTGCCACCTCCTCCTCAATAACTCCATTGAGGAACGCAGTCTTCACATCCATCTGATGAATGTGCAACCCATCTGCGCTGAGAGAGCAAGGATCGTCCGTATGGAAGAGTACCTTGCGACAGGTGCAAAAGTCTCCTCATAGTCAATCCCCTCGATCTGTGAGAAGCCACGGGCGACAAATCTCGCCTTGTACTTCTCCACACTCCCGTCAGCCGCCTGCTTCACCTTGTAGATCCATCGCGAACCTACGACTGATTTCCCAACCGGTCTTGGGACAATCTCCCATGCACTGTTCCTGATGATCGAATCATATTCTTCGATCATGGCATCAACCCATGCGGGTTCCTCCACAGCTTCCTCAAAAGAGGATGGCTCTGTCACAACACATTGACTCACAAGAGCCATGTATCCAGTGTACCGATCCGGTGACTGCCTCTGTCTGCGCTGTGCTGTGGGTGGTCCTACAACCTTCTCTGCATCCCGAGCCAGTCGCTCAGCTTCTGTAGTGCGCATGCGCCCTCTGATGGTTGGCGCTGCCTGGGTGGTTTCTTCCACCTCCTGAACCTCCTCTTGTGGCTGATCCACATCAGGAAGCTCCTCCTTAGGAACTAACAGCTCCTCATCTGCATGCAAGTGTAGCTCCCTCTCAAGCGAACACTGCATGGCTTTCTCCTCCTGAAATTTTATATCCCGTCGCACAACAGTCTTGCGACTGTCTGGCACATACACCCGATGGTTGTGAGGTGTATCGGTGTACCCCACAAATATTCCCAACGGCCGGTTGGAGCCCGACTTCTCGCCCGCTCCTTCGTCCACGCCCATGAACGGAGATCAGAAAATCCGCTGACCGATGTCCCAGGCCTCTTGCCGAATAACCCTCCCTCTGGTGTGCCTCCCTCAAGAACCGCGGGGTCGGCCATGCCTGCCCACATACAACTGCTTGTGTGCACGCGCCTCGGCCCACAGAGTGAAGTAGTCGGCCACGGTCATGCAACATGCGCACGTAGGCACCCACCCATCAGTTAGCTGTTCCCATCATTTCTTGGTTGCTTTGTGGGTTAGATGATCGAATCATGTTCTTCGATCATGGCATCAACCCATGCGGGTTCCTCCACAGCTTCCTCAAAAGAGGATGGCTCTGTCACAACACATTGACTCATAAGAGCCATGTATCCAGTGTACCGATCCGGTGGCTGTCTCTGTCTGCGCTGTGCTGTAGGTGGTCCTACAACCTTCTCTGCATCCCGAGCCAGTCGCTCAGCTTCTGTAGTGCGCATGCGCCCTCTGATGGTTGGCGCTGCCTGGGTGGTTTCTTCCACCTCCTGAACCTCCTCTTGTGGGTGATCCACATCCGGAAACTCCTCCTTAGGAACTAACAGCTCCTCATCTGCATGCAAGTGTAGCTCCCTCTCAAGCGAACACTGCATGGCTTTCTCCTCCTGGAATTTTATATCCCGTCGCACAACAGTCTTGCGACTGTCTGGCACATACACTCGATAGTTATGGTGTGTATCAGTGTACCCCACAAATATTCCAACTTCAGCAGTTGGATCCAGCTTCCTTCTTGCATCCTTCGTCACATGCATGTAGACAGGAGATCCGAAAATCCGCAAATGGGAAATATCAGGCCTCTTGCCAGAATAAGCCTCCTCTGGTGTACTCATGCCAAGAACCTTGTGGGGACAACGGTTCTGCACATACACTGCTGTATTGCATGCCTCAGCCCACAAGTGAAGGGGTAGGCCCTGATCATGCAACATCGCCCGTGCAGCACCCACGATCGTTCTGTTCTTCCGCTCAGCCACCCCGTTCTGCTGTGGGTTATGGGGTGCGATGAGCTCTCTCAGAATCCCTTCTGCGCTGCAGAACTCCTTGAATTCAGCCGAGATGAATTCACCACCGTTATCACTCCTTAGAGCAATCACCTTCTTCCCTGACTCCTTCTCGACCAATGCTTTAAACTCACAGAACTTCGCGAATGTATCGCTCTTCTTCTGCATGAAGAAGATCCAGCACTTTCGAGAGAAATCATCAACAAAGATCACATAATACCTGTGCTTTGCTGTCGAAGCAAATGAGAAAGGACCACACACGTCTGTGTGAACTCTCTCAAGGATCGTCGTGGCGCGACTATCCTTCTCGTGAAAGGTGGCTTTCACATACTTCCTAAGTAATACCTGCGCGTCATTGCTGTGAGGGTGCCCTTAGAGAGTCCGGTAGAAATCTGGCTGCGGAGATCTTCAAAGCTCCATGGTGAAGATGGCCCAATCTCTGCCATAGTTCGCCCTCATGTCCACGACTCTCCTGACTCCAGTAGCCTGTGCCTTTGTGCGGGTGTCTACTGGCGATAGTAAAGGTTCGAGTTCGAACCCCTATCCAGGTCTCTCCCGGTAGTCTTGCTGCGCCGGGAAAGCTTTTCCTTCGGCTTGAGTTATCTGCTTTCTCTCCTCCAACATGCTCACGTGGTTCTTCTTCAACCGAAATCAGAATTTGCGTTCCATCTTTGAACAGGATTCTGGACTCATTCTGAAGATCAGTCGATCCGATCTGCTTGTATCTCACAGAGATCGCCCATCTCGATGTGCATGCCAAAATCCTTGTCCTCCAGATCTGAGAACAACTCCCGATCTCCCGTCATATGAAATGACGCACCGTTGTCCAAGAACCACACCGATCCCATCACACTTGAAACCAAGCATGCAATCAGTGAAAAGTCAAGCTCGAACTGTGAAGCCAAAGCTTCTCCATCTGCAGATCTTCCCGCTTGCTTTTTCTTCTTCTTCTTTGGACAATTGGTAGCATAATGTCCGTGATCATGGCAGTGAAAACATTTCACTTTCGCCATATCCTGCTTCTTGCCCTTAGCTCCAGAATGAGAGGTTTTCTTACCCTTCCCTTTCTTAGCTTTGGACACCAAAGCGCAGTTTTCTTCATGAGCTCCCTTTGATGAAGATCCATCTCGAGTAGTCCTCCTTATCTCCTCCTGCATGAGATCCGCCCAAAGGCGCTCCCATCCCGGCAGCTTCTCCCGACCATTGACACTATCTTGATATGAGTGCCAAGCCTTCGGAAGACCAAGGAGAGCCAGGTCGACCATGTCCTCTTCATCGACGGTAACTCCCACACTTCCCAGTTCATCTCTGCATTGAGTGAACTTCGTGAGGTATTTGGCGATACTGTCGCCCTTCTCCATCTTGATGTTCCTGAGCTTATCTTTGAGCGCCAGCTTCCTTTGGTCACTCTTACTCTGGAATAGATCCGTCAAAGCTTTCCACATTAAATATGGAGTAACCTTTCCATGCAGGCTGGATACAATATGATCCTTGACGCCCTCCAACAGGATCCTTCGACATTTCGCGATCTTCTTTTGCCATGCATCGACCAAAGCTGCATCAGTGGGCTTTGGGACATACGCATCCACGAACTCCTTCAGACCATTATCTTCTAACACTGCTTCCATTCGATCCTTCCATGCAACATAATTAAGGCACCTTGAGCATGTTAAGAATTACTTAAACCGTTGAAAGAACCATGTGTTCCTGTTTTAAGAAAAACAACCTTACTGCAAATTCGAATTTGAACTCAAATATATTCGTCATACTTGAAAACAAATTATTTCCAAATCAGAGATTGACTGCAAAGGGCATTCACCAGATCTTTCACCTTACAAAGAAGGATGAATATTCAGGAGGCTACCTGGCCCGCATGCAGACTCTGTCCGAGGAAATAAGTTTGCAATCACCGTAATAGACTTCGACAATTAATCTTGCTCCGATACCATGTAGAAATTAGCTGAATAAATCACTTATTCAATGAAGATTAACCCGATCATACATCAATTTTGAATTGCATGCATAACACATAACCTTCTTCTACAATTAATTGTCACATGCGGAAATATAGAAGCAATCTCACATCAAATCAATCACACATTAACTCAGTATGTATGGGGAAAGCCTATAGCTGAAAACCCCGCAGCTATTGTGTATATTATAATGGATAAATCATGTAACCAACAAAGTACAATACTCCTCACAAGTACTCAGTACTTTCTCACAAAGTCACAATTAACTACGGTTACAAACAGTCTCGAGTTCAAAACTCTCTTAGCTTGCCTTGCCTCTATTAGCAATCATGGCTGTGTGGAAGAAAATCAAGGTTCAAGATCCCTTGGCTTGAATCTTGCAGTGTCCTCAAGCAATTCCTCAAGTGTATTAAATCCCCACACAAGAAACTAATCCTCAAGCCCATTAGCTTTACTCTACCCTTTCATCTATCTCTTTCACTGGTCTTCACTGAACTGATCATGCACTGTAGTGAACTGAAGTATTCTTGGGTTGACTAATGAGTTAATATTTAGTAAATTAAATATTATTTAATTTACTCCACTCATATCTAGTTGATTAGTTAGTTTAACTAATCCAAACTAGTTCAACTAAAACAAACGTGAGCTACAACTCCTTGCTCTCATCCCAGTTGCTCTCCCGAAACACGCTTGCCCAGTCTACTTCAAGACCAACCGTACGGGAATGCCATCAAACCCTAGGAACCACGTGATTCCTTGTGTCAATTGCATGAGCCACCTCCATGACTCAAACTGAAGTGCGCCAAGAGAGTAAACTGCTGTTTATAGTCAAAATATTATTAAGGGTAAATAATATTTGACTTCCATATTTTTAGGAGATCAGTCTAAAAATAGCCCAGGTCCTAAAAATAAGGTCTCATCTATTTTTACCGACATGTCGCATACTTCAAGAATCTCCAAGTAGAATTCCCAAATTATGCTCCGTATGTCTAAAAATAGACATAGTCTAAAAATAGACTTTGCGCCAGAATTTGCCTGCGGGCCCACTTAGTGAAGGCGACTTCATTTCACTAAGCTCCATCATCTTGCTGCATTCTCAACATCCATTTAACTGGAAAAAATTGTTCACACACAGAGGTTTATTGGAGAAATCCCCTCTCTACTCTCCTCTTCCCTCTCTACTTTTATTCATCTGATGAATTAAAATTTATATACATAACATATGGCTCTTCAGTTCATCTGAGAGGACCGTTCTAGAAATCAAAAGGTCTAATTATAATAATTCAACTAAATGAAACTGTTCGACTCCTACAACTCTAATTAGTCTAAGTAATACAGTCAGCAGAGGTATTGACACCTAGTTGTTACAACTCAAATGTTTTCGAACCCTCCTAACCACAACATGTGGACAAAACCTCCTACATTGCTAGCTAGTGCCTAATGCCCCTGCATCATCGTGTGACATAAACCTATTAACAAAAGTGAACAGGGAATGATTATTAATTATGGCATACTAAGTTTTCAGTGATTTTGACTATTTGTCTTTAACATGTAAAAATGTTAAATTCCAAACTTACATCATCATGGTTTGGCATCATGAGCTTGACTAATTGTCCACCATGCTCATAATTTAATTGTTGTATTCATATCTATAAACAACGTTTCAAATAATAATAAAAAAGTTCTATAAGAAAAATCCAGACCTCCATGTTGCTGCTCCTTGTGAGACAAAGTCAAAATTGCATTACACAATCTGACACATAAGAATCTCCTATATCCCGATGGTATGTATCCAAACTCTTATAATAGTGTCTTCAAGACTTATGTTGACATTTCCAATGAGATATTTAAGCAATGAAAGATGGATCCTTCTTCATTGTTGTATATGTAACAGTATTTTATTAATATAAAGATTGATGGTTTTCTCTTTCTGAAAATGAAATGTAAAAATAATTTATCGTGGTCAATTGAAAAGATTTTTTTTTAAAGCTTTTCATTATGGAAGGGCGACATAGATATATGCCCTTCTAATTGAAATTCAGACCTTCCCTTCAAATTTTAGCACGGTTTGGGACCTTAACAAGAAATAAAACTATTTCGCCGCGCGTTATATAAAACATATAACAAAACCTTTGTCAAAACTTCAAACGAACCATTTAGCCATGGGTATTTCATCACGAATTGATCATTTTACCATGTACCTTCTTCTAGAGGAATATTATTCCACTTGATTAGGTACTTCATAATGGTTATATGTCAAAGAGATACAGAATGTTTACCTATAACTTTTTGTGGTTCAAGAATCAACTTTCATTCTTCATCTAATTTTGGAAGTTCTATTTACATTGGCATATTTTTTCCCAAAACCTTTTTTAGGCAAGATACATGAAAAACCTTATCAATGCAAGAAGAAGGAAAATATAGCTTCTATACCACTTTTTCAATCCTATGAATAATTATTTAGGGCCATAACAGTTTTGCAGTGTGGAAAAAATCGGCAAAAAGTCCCGACTTTTTGAAAAAATCCCGAATTTTTCCCGGAGCCGACTTTATTGGCCGAATTTTTGCCGACTTTTTCATGCCTAAAAAGTCATGATTTTATCCTCGAAGTCCCGAATTTTTGCCGAATTTTTCGAAAAAATCTTGAGTGAGGTGGTTTCTTTAATAATTTTTTATTTTTTTTTGAAAAAATCAGGATTTTTTCCAAAAATGAATATTTTTGTATTTTTTTAGTTTTGTCGACTTTTTGCCGACTTTTCAAAAAAGTCCCGACTTTTCAAAAAAGTCCCGACTTTATCGAGTATTTCAACTTTTGGACCCTTGCTGATTTAATCCCGACTTCGACTTTTTCCACATTGCATTTTTGAGCTAATTCTTTATTCTTCTTTTTCTTGAATGAAGATTGCTTATAATGCTATAATCTAAAAAATACCCAATTACCCTCCTCAAATTATCTTTCACTTCAATGTTGTTCCCCTTGTTTTTTTATCATGTTTCATGTCATTTGAAGGTTTTCCATAATAATTTTCAAATTTTCTTTAGTATTTTTCATATGTGACTCTGTTTCCTATACTTTGGACTTATCTTGCAAAAAGTATGAGATACTAGGAATTGGATATCCATAAAGGGCCTTAAATGGGAAAATTTTAGTAGATGTGTGATAGGTAGTATGATAGTATGATATTACCATTCTTCCTTGAGGAACCCACTTCATCCATTAAGATTTCTTTTCTAAACAGTAAGATTGTAGATAACCTTAAAAACATTTGTTAACTATTTTTGTTTGACCATTTGATTGTGTTTGATATGTAGAACTCATGGCAGCTAGTGTTTCTCCACTCATATTAAATAATTATTTCCAAAATTTTCTTGTTACTATTACTTTAGGAAAACCATGAATACTATGAATTTCTTTCACGGACACTTCTGCCACTTGGCTTGCTGTTTATGTACTTTGAGCTTTACAAAAAAAATCTACAAAATTTGTCTATATAAATGACCACAAAAATGTAATACTTACCTTTATATTTCAATAACCCTGTAATAAAGTATATTGATATATCTTCTAGTCTTTGAATATGTATGTGGAATGGTTGATGTAACCCTAGAGATTTTACTATCTCTCTTTTATTTATTATGCAACCCTGACCTTCTCTTACAAAATTTTGAATATATTTCTTCATTCCTTCCAAAAATATATTTTTTGATCCTTTGAGATGTTTTAAGGAACCCTGCATGTTGGAAATATGATGCAGAGTGTTGTCCTTGATGGCAATCCACTGAATGAAGATGAAGACATGCGACTGTTGACATGTGTTGTCCTTGATGGCAAACCACCTGATGAAGTTGTTATCGACCTGATGGACTTGGTAAATGATGTAAATCTGATGTGAAATGATATGATGCTGAGTGTTGTCCTTGAATGGCAACTCACTTGATGAAGATGATGACAACTTACTTGGTGAAGTTGTGCTTGATAGAATATGTTCTTGATGAAGTAAAACTGATGTATCTACAGTGTGTACAGAAGGCAATGAAGAAAGGAATTCAGCATGTGCTAAATCTTGATGAAAAGAGTATGTCTCTAGGCATACGCGGATTTTCCTAGGGGAAGTCGCGTATGCATGCGGGAATCAACGTGCCAAGTCGCGCATGGGAAAAAGCGCTCTTAAAGTGCAAAACCAGGGGTAACCACCATGGTATTGACCCATTGTATTGGGTAATGATTCGTCTAAATGACCCCGTCCAGGAATAGCATCGGAAGTAATGTGGTTTTGGCTCATGGTATTGAAAAAGGGTTAAACCTATATAAGGAGAAGAAATTCATTGTGCAAATCATGAGTGTGGGTGCAAGATGTCTGAGCTTGAATGAATACTTCTCTCTGGAGTATATCTGAATGGAAAGGGTTACAGTTGAATGAAAGATCTGAATGTATGATGCACCGATGAAGGAGTGATGAAGAAGGGGATCTAGATATTAAATGCACTTGTATTTGCTAGATCTATTTATGGAAGGCTTAGATCTGAGATGAGGCGAACATCTGTCTGAAGTAAAAGGGTTAAATCTATGTGATGTATCTGATCTGAAGAAGTATGCTGCTCTATAATGGTTGAAGATCCATACGCTAGTTAGCCGCAGAGGAAGCACGTATATACGCGGCTTTGCTGAAGAAAAAGCGCGTATGCGCAGTGGAGTTTGTACAGATGTATACGCTGGTTGATGTGGATGGAAGCGCGTATATACGCGACATCAATGAAAGGAAAGCACGTATGCAAACTAGGGTTTGATGAAGTCTGTGGTAAGAGATTTCTGATCTGTTCTGCTGGTTTACTGATATCTGTCAGTGAGTTATATGTATCTGTTTGATGGTTGACAGTGCTTAAAAGTATGGAGTGGGTCCAGTCTGAAAATGTGATGAAATGTGGCCTGCAAGTGGTGTCCTAGAGGAAGCTTTGGATCCAGTGTGAAAATTGATGAAACGTTGTCCATAGAGGTGCTGAGGGTTGTAGCCTTCAGTCAGGGGGTCGTAGCTCCCTTCCAGGTGAGGCTGGTAAACGAGATCGGGGGATCGTAGCTCCCTTCCAGGTGAGGCTGGTAAACGAGATCGGGGGGTCGTAGCTCCCTTCCAGGAGAGGCTGGTAAACGAGTCAGGGGGTTGGAGCTCCCTTCCAGGAGAGGCTGGTAAACGAGCGCAGGTGGGTGCCTGCGTGCTGGTAGGAGTCTGCACCAGCACATATGTTGTAGATGTTTTCTCTATAATAAAATATTGAAGGCTGAGAAATTGCAGCGGTGGTTTTCTCCCGACTTGGGTTTCCACCTAAAAATCCTGGTGTTCATGTGTGATGCTTTGTGTGATGGTTCATTCTGTTCTTACTGCACATGTTTACTGTTTATAGAACATCTAATGAATGAATGATGGAATGATATAAGTGAAGAACTAATGGCATAATTAGATCTCTGTGTATATGCGAGTTTTATGAAGGATATCCGCGTGTATACGCTAGTTGGCTTCAGCAAAGTAGCGTATGGGTTTTAGAGCATGAAAAAGTAAAAAGTTTCAGTTTGCCCTAAATACTGATTCACCCCCCCCTCTCAGTATTTTTCCCAACAATTGGTATCGGAGCGGGTCCTTCTGCAGAAGCTTGATCGCTTGAAGGAGATCCGTCGCAATGGGAAGTCAAGAAGGAGTGATGTCTATAAAGCCACCTCTATTCAATGGAAGCAATCTGATATTCAATCTTGGTGCAAAAGTATGGGCAATCTTGAAAGAATGTGAACAAGAATTTAGAGAAGAAAATGATACTTTTGTGGATGCTCTAGAAGACAATAATTTTCGTGAAGAAAACACTCAACTCAAAGTAAGCCTAGAATAAAAGAACATAATCATAGAGACTCAAGAAAACCAGCTTGAGTCAAAAGAAAACGCATTGAGGAATTGGAGTGTGAAGTAGTAAGTCTAAGAAAAGATAATGAGAAAGTGAAATCTCTCAATCTTAGATTTGCTAAAGGTTCAGAAACCTTAGATGAGATTATCAAGGTACAATGGTCCCCTCTTATAAAAATAGGTCTTGGATATACTGGGGAATCTTCCCAGACTTCAGCACCAAATTTTCTAAAAACAGCCACAGCTGGTTCTCTACATTTAGCCACTTAGCAAGGGAACAAAGGATCTTTACAGGTAAAGCATGATCATCTCAATTCAAGGAACACTAACAAGGAGATCGTTCAAAGAAGCTACAACCAACAGGTAAATTCTAATAGAAGATTTCATGATCACATAAATTTCTACTTCAATGGACAATGTTTCTCATGTCACAATTTTGGTCATAAAGCTGTTCAATGTGTTGCATATAAAACCATCATGACAAGAGAAGCAAGAAATAAAAGGATGAATATCGAACCAAAGAAGAACACCTACAACAAATTTTCGCCTCTTCAAAACGAAGTTGAATGTACTTATTGCAATAACTTTGGTCATGAAGAATCTGAATGCAGGAGCAAGGTCCAGCCAAAAGAACCTGTTCCCTCAAGCTCTAAAGTATGGAAACAGAAAGAAATACCGGTTGAAAATTGTGGGATAGCGTTATTTGCAGAAGGTGAAGAAAATCAATGGTACATTGATAGTGGGTGCTCAAGACACATGACAGGTGACAAAAGCAAACTTCTTGCATATGATTCTCTAGAAAAGGAAAAGAAAGTTACATTTGGAACTGATACTCCTGCTATAATTAAAGGAAAAGGGTCAGTATTTCTGAAAGAAAAGGTAAAGGCTAAAAATTTCATGTATGTGGATGGATTAAGGCATAACCTGTTAAGTGTAAGCCAAATGTGTGATCAAGGAACAGAAGTGGTCTTTAGTTCAAAAGAATGTGTGGTTCGTGATCTTGATACAGGTAAAATCATTATTAAAGGAAAAATAAATCCAAGCAACCTGTATGTACTGAATAGCATAGATCAATGTTACTTGAGCAAGTCTTCAGAAAATTGGCTATGGCATAGAAGGCTCGGGCATCTGAGCTTCTCTCAAATCAGCAAAGCAAACAGACTTCAAGCGGTTCGTGATCTTCCCAATATCAATCTTCCAGAAAGTATCATATGCAAATCTTGTCAATTTGGTAAGCAGACCAGAGTACGATTTAATGCCAAAGAAGGATCATCAAGTAAGCCTCTTGAACTCATTCATACTGACATCTGTGGACCTATGAGGAAAAAGTCATTACGTGGGGAAGAATACTATATCTTATTTATTTATGACTACTCTAGAATGTGTTGGATCGGGTTCATTAAACACAAAGATCAAGCATTTGAAAAATTTCAGAGCTTCAAAGCATTGGCAGAAAATGAATTAGATCTAAAAATCAAGTGTCTTAGATCTGATCAAGGAGGAGAATATTCATCAAATGAATTCTTTGAATTTTGTGAACAACATGGCATTAAACGACAGTTCTCTGTAGCAGGCACTCCGCAACAAAATGGTGTAGCAGAAAGAATGAACAGAACAATTGTTCAAATGGCTAGAGCTATGCTTTCTGATTCTAATGTTCCTGACATGTTCTGGAGTGAAGCAGCACATACAACAGTTAACATTCTCAATAAAGCTCATGTTCGGGTAAATAGTGACAAAACTCCATATGAACTCTGGTATGGCAATTCTCCCACTGTGAAGCATTTAAAGGTTTTTGGAAGTAAATGCTTTATCAAAAATAATGATGAAAAGCTTGGCAATTTTGAACCTAGATCAGATGAAGGGATATTTCTTGGTTACTCATCTTCAAGCAAAGCATACACATGTTACAATAAAAGGCTTCGAAAGATTGTTGAATGTATTGATGTTGTTATTGATGAGTCTCCCGCAGCTCCTAAAGAAGAAAAACAAACAACAAAAGAAGATGATAGTGACATATGGCCTTCTACATCAAATGGAAATGATATAGACAGTGGATCCAATGAAGAACCTGAAAATGATCTATCTGAAAAAGCTCCATCCAGATATGTTCAAAAGAATCATCCTAAATCTCAAATTTTGGGAGACAAGGAATCAGGTGTACGAACAAGGAGAACTCTTGTGGGGTCTTCTAGTCATCTGGCACTTCTATCCACAATTGAACCACACAATGTCAATCAAGCTAGCAAAGATGAATGTTGGAAGCAAGCCATGAATGAAGAGCTTGATCAAATTGAAAAGAATGACACTTGGGAATTGGTACCAAGACCACTTGATAAAAATGTCATTGGAACTAAATGGATTTTCAAGAACAAGTTAAATGAGAATGGGGATGTTGTAAGAAACAAAGCTAGATTGGTCTGCAAAGGGTATACTCAACAAGAAGGTATAGACTTTGAAGAAACTTTTGCTCCTGTAGCTAGACTTGAAGCCATAAGAATGTTTCTTGCTTTTTCAATTTATCAACAAATCAAAGTTTATCAAATGGATGTTAAATCTGCTTTTCTTAATGGTGATCTAGAAGAAGAAGTATATATAGAACAACCGGAAGGATTCATTTTGGGAAATGATGAAAATCTTGTTTGTAGACTTAAAAAGGCTCTATATGGTCTCAAACAAGCTCCAAGGGCATGGTATTATCGTCTTGAAAAATATCTTCATCAACAAGGATTTTCAAAGAAAATTCTTGGTAACTACATAGGTAGAAAATGTTAAACTATTGATTGTGGTTATGTTGATGACATTTTGAGATAATGACGATAGTCGTTCAAAAATTTGTACGATAATAGGCAGAACTGAAATACTGCCAGAACTAACATTCTTTCTTCGAAAGCACAAGGCACATCAGCTTTAGATGGTATATTCCTATCTCTAAAAAAAATATCTTAAGCAAATTAGAAAAAAGTACATGAAGAATGAAAACACATGCCTGATACTTAGGATGTGATCTCGGTGCTCATGATGATTCCACGGTGGGAATCAACTGCATAAGATCAATGATAGGAGTCTACTTTATCATGGGACAAGACCAGACATTGTGCATGTAGTTGGGATTGTTGGACGATTCCAAGCTAATCCAAAAGAGTCTCACCTCCAGGCTGTCAAAAGAATATTCAAATATCTACAAGGAACTCAAGACTTTGGACTATGGTATCCAAAGAATGCTGATCTTACTCTTCATGCTTACACTGATGCAGATTGGGCTGGAAATGTTGATGATCGGAAAAGCACTAGTGGTGGTGCATTCTATATCTTGACCCGGTTAGTATCTTGGTTCGACAGAAGCAGAAATTCTATTGCCTTGTCTCGCAGAAGCGAGAATATGTGGAAATTTGTCGCATCTTGTTGCACTCAACTCCCTTTGTATGATGCAAACCTTACAAGATTTTCAAATCAAGTGTACACCTCCCTGTCCCCATTATGTGTGACAATAAAAGTGCCATCGGTATTTCAAAGAATCACTGTTATGCATTCGAAGACCAAGCGCATTCCCATCAAGTATCACTTCTTACGTGAACAAGTGCTTGAGCAAAAAGGTGAAGTTGGAGTATGTTCCCTCCAAAGAACAAGTTGCGGATATCTTTACCAAACCTCTACCCAGGGGAAGCATTCGAGTATCTAAGACGAAGAGTTTGGGAGTGTTCTCTCGCGATCAAAAGAACAAATCGCATAAATTTAGAAGATGGTATTGGATACGCGGTTTTGCTGAAACACGAGTCGCGTATATACGCGAGTTCATGCACGAAAAACCGCGTATGTCCGATTGATGAAAATTTTTATGTTTGGAGTCGGCTCTCTTCGACCACGAGTGTAGTCTTTCGTTTGGTATCTCTCGATCTTGTTTGGTATCTCTCGGTGGTGTTCCAGTTCTCATAATTCTATTTCTAATGTTTTGATAAAGATGCCTTGATGATCTATTGGTGAAAGTGTTCAGGATGCACAAACTAAGGGGGAGCCTTAGTCATATGAAAAGGATGTTCGGAAGCACATTTTTAGGGGGAGCATTAGCATTGCTGAGTATAATGCATTGTTGGCATTATGATGGTTCTGAAATATGTTCTCTTTCTTGAGGACTCTCTAGTGTTGGTCATAAATGGTCATATTTGTAGTTTGATGAAAAGGTCATGTAGAGATCTATGTTGTAAATTGTAATATTCAGTCATGTAAGGACTTGATAAATTTGTAAACCCACTTGGTTGGGTAGTCGTGTAAAATTTTTGTAAACCCACTTGGTTGGGTAGGTAGAGTTGAATTTGTAAACCCACTTGGTTGGGTACTTGAGTCTTATATGTAAATCCACTTGGTTGGATATTTGATGTAAGTATGAGTCTTTGGTGATAGGAAGTTCATAGAGTCATGTACTTCATTGAAAAATATGTTTGAAGATTCAGCATGAACTTAGGGGGAGCTTGGTCACTTCAGTATATATCAGACCTGCAGAACGTTTCTTCCACGTGAGGAGAAAAGGGGGAGAGTATGTTGGTTTTGATCCACCCTTTGCCCTTGATGTCAAAGGCGGAGAGTGACATGGTGTTTGCATGAAGTTGAATGAAGAGAAAGAATGGTGTCAAAAATAGGGAATGTGACATGGTGTCATTGTATTCTTAATGTACCTATCTGTTGTGGTAACCAAACACCATTGTGGTTGCCATCAAGTCCAAAGGGGGAGATTGTTGGAAATATGATGCAGAGTGTTGTCCTTGATGGAAACCCACTGAATGAAGATGAAGACATGCGATGCTGACATGTGTTGTCCTTGATGGCAAACCACCCGATGAAGTTGTTATCGACTCGATGGACTTGGTAAATGATGTAAATATGATGTGAAATGATATGATGCTTTGAGTGTTGTCCTTGAATGGAAACTCACTTGATGAAGATGATGACAACTTACTTGGTGAAGTTGTGCTTGATAGAATATGTTCTTGATGAAGTAAAAGCTGATGTATCCACGAGTGTGTACGGAAGGCAATGAAGAAAGTAATTCGAGCATGTGCTAAATCTTGATGAAAAGAGTATGTCTCTAGGCATACGCGGATTTTCCTAGGGGAAGTCGCGTATGCACGCGGGAATCAACGTGCCAAGTCGCGTATGGGAAAAAGCGCTCTTAAAGTGCAAAACCAGGGGGTAACCACCATGGTATTGACCCATTGTATTGGGTAATGATTCATCTAAATGACCCCGATCCGGGAATACCATTCGGAAGTAATGTGGTTTTGGCTCATGGTATTGAAAAAGAATAAACCTATATAAGGAGAAGAAATTCATTGTGCAAATCATGAGTGTGGGTGCAAGATGTCTGAGCTTGAATGAATACTTCTCTCTGAAGTATATCTGAATGGAAAGGGTTACAGTTGAATGAAATATCTGAATGTATGATGCACCGATGAAGGAGTGATGAAGAAGGGGATCTAGATCTGAAATGCACTTGTATTTGCTAGATCTGTTTATGGAATGATTAGATCTGAGATGAGGCGAACATCTGTCTGAAGTAAAGGGAAAAAATCTGTGTGATGTATCGATGCGAAGAAGTATCTTTGCTCTATAATGGTTGAAGATCCATACGCTAGTTAGACGCGGAAGCATATATACGCGACATTTTGAAGAAAAGCGCGTATCTGCTTAGACAAGTTGTCTCTGAATGTATCATTTGGTTGATGTGGACGGAAGTGCGTATATACGCGACATCAGTGAAAGGAAAGCGCGTATGCAAACTACGGTTTGCTGAAGTATGTGGTAAGAGATGTCTGATCTGTTCTGCTGGTTTACTGATATCTTTCAGTGAGTTATATGTATCTGTTTGATGGTTGACTATGCTTAAAAGTATGGAGTGGGTCCAGTCTGAAAATGTGATGAAATGTGGCCTGCAAGTGGTGTCCTAGAGGAAGCTTTGGATCCAGTGTGAAAATTGATGAAATGTGGTCCATAGAGTGCGGGGTTGTAGCCTTGATCGGAAATTCGTAGCTCCCTTCCGGTGAGGCTGGTAACGATCCAGAGGTGTGCTCCCTTCCGGGTGAGGCCCGAGTAGCGAGATCGGGGGGTCGCTCCCTTCCGGGCGGAGTCACAGTAGAAAACGGAGTCGGGGGTTGGAGCTCCCTTCCGGAGAGGGGTGGTAAAAACGGCGCGGTGGGGTGCTGCATCTTTGGTAGGTACGCACCGGCTTATATGTTGTAAGATGTTTTCTCTATAATAAAATATTGAAGGTTGAGCAAGCACGGCGGTGGTTTTCTCCCGACTTGGGTTTCCACCTAAAAATCCTGGTGTTCATGTGTGATGCTTTGTGTGATGGTTCATTCTGTTCTTACTGCACATGTTTACTGTTTATAGAACATCTAATGAATGAATGATGGAATGATATCAGTGAAGAACTAATGGCATAATTAGATCTTTGTGTATACGCGATTTTTATGAAGGATATCCGCGTATATACGCTAGTTGGATTCAGCAAAGTAGCGTATGGGTTTTAGAGCATGAAAAAGTAAAAAGTTTTAGTTTGCCCTAAATACTGATTCATGCCCCCCCCCCCTCTTAGTATTTTTCCCAACACTGCGTCCTACCATCAGAGAGACATGGGACTCCCTTAATATTTTTTTATTCAAATATGCTTGCGTGCATAAAAATATTCTACATTTGCACCAAAGTATATCTCTCTTTCACTCCCAATGCTCCATAGAGTTCATCCCATCCTTTATAAATTTTAGTTTTTGTTTAGTACTATTGTCATTTTTCCATTATGGAAAGATTCTTCTAGCCACCTAGGAATAGAAAATGTAATTGGATATAAATTTGAGGCCTCTTCTATTTTAGAAAGAGCATCATGTACTAAATTTTCCTTACCCTTTTTGTAGATTATCTCAAAATTAAAACTTTGCATTTTTTCTCGTCATTTTTGTTAATCTTCCAATGAAATCCATAGCTTCAAAAAATACTTTATGCTATCATGGTATATCTTGACTTTAAAGTACCTCCCAGTGATATCCTATCCCCATTTTTTATTGCATGTAATATTGCTTCCATTTATTTTTCATACGTACATTTCACCAAATATTTTCTTTGAATTCCTTGCTTTTAAAAGCCAATGATATCCCTTATTGTGTTAATGTTACGTAAATTCCTTGTCCTAGTGCCTCACACTCTACTATGAATGTTTTACCAAAAGTAGGTGCAATCGATGTTGGTGTAGAAGACATGGCATCCAGTAAAAGAGAGAATGCCAAAGTAGCCTCATCATTCCATATAAATGATATTTTATTTAATAGATATGTGAGTGGACTTTAAATGCATGCATAATTCTTAACAAATGATCAATAATATCATGTAAGTCTAAAAATTCTTCTAAGAACCTTGATTTTCTTAGGAATAGGTCATTTTGTAATAGATTGCATCTTTTGAGGCTCCAACTTCACTCCTTCCTTTAAAACAATATGAACCAAATACTCGAATTATTATTTCCCAAAAGCACATTTGGATATTTTTACATAAAAATGATTGTTCTCAATAATTTATATAACTTTTCCACATGTTTACTAGTGTGGTATTCCCATGATTTCTATAAATATGTGTATTATCAAAGAAAACCAACACAAATTTTATAAGATGGGATAAAAAAAAATTGTTCTTATGTCGAGCCCGCCGGACTTCAAACGGTGATAAACCATAATTCAAACCAAATTCGCGTTCCAAAATAGCCTACTGACGTCGGCCAATTTTGTGACGTGAAAACCAAATGAATTCCACCCTAATATTTTTCGGGTCCGAAGTTGGGTTGGCGTACGGAGGGAGAGTTGTGACGCGAATTTCTTATCAAATTCGCCCTAATCTTTTTCGGGTTCGGATTTCCACTACGCGAGCGACCCAAACAAAGATCCGCTCCTATCCCTCTGTGACGAAACCATCGTACATGATGATGTCATCAATCAAAACCTGCCACCCTTTTGACTTTGTAAATAAAACAAATTGCGTCTGCGTCATTTTCATTGTTCCGTGTGCTAGCCAGTCTTCCATGCAAAAAAATTCAAAAACCAACTATTAACGCTTGCTGACCGTTACCTTGCTGAAGATAATTGAAGCCGAGTATTTCAGGGTTCTTCTGTCATAACCAACGCTTGTTTAAACACGTTTCATTTCCCATAAACAGGTATTTATTCCAATTCCCCGCTAAACTCTGTAAAAAATCCTAGTTTTAGTTTTAATTCTGCACTAAGGTCTGAAAAGAAGTTCAGTTTGGTCTTTTTCATTCCTAGAACTACAATTATATTCCCAAAACTGGTAATTGTGCCCCTTTTCCACAAAAACCCCGAAATTCCATTTCTGAATCGACAAGAACCAGAAATGGAAGTTCCTGTAGCTCTTAATGTTGTGCCCATCAATGCCCCTCACAAGGACTTGGATTATTTTCCTTTAGCCGATATGGATTTTCAAATTAAGGACTTGCGTCTCAGTGAGAATCCTCTTCGAATATTTTGCCGCTGCAGAGACAATTATTTGAATGGTTCTAACATCTTTGGACTTTGGGAATCAAATATTCCTATGTACCTTCTCCCCTCAGTCCATATTTTTCCTGAGTTAATCCATTATTGCTACGCAAATTATGATCCCAACCAACGAGCAGTTTTATCCCCAAGTCAAAATGTCCTTTTCCCAATAACTGCTTAGTCCATAAATGAAATGCTACAATTCCAGCCTTGTCAAGCTCTCACTCCCCTATCCATGGCTGAATTACTTGAGAAATCTACTAAGTTATCCCATGAAGAGTTAAACCGCCTATGCCAAACCTTCATGTTACCAGAGCATCAGCCTAAAAACCCTCCCCCTTATGGTTATACTTTCTTTACTGATGAGGGTAGACTTATTTTCAACATGATATCTTCCATAATGGGCTTCAATACTAGTGAGTATGTTGATCAGTTAACCCTAGTATTGTTATCCATTTTTACCCCTGGACAACCTTCTGATGTCAAGTACGATTTTGCATCTTATATTGCTGACAAAATCCATGATCAGTTCATGAGATTTGAGAATGAGAGAGTATTTAAGTATTCTTCTTTCATATATCATCTCATGATTTACTTTTAGTCAGAAAATTTCCCTTTTTATGTTAAGAAACTTGATGCCAAAGGGAATCCTAGGTCAGTCATCTTTTGGTCTGCCATTACTCACAATTCCTCTGATTCTCATTATTCCTATAATGAGTTTTTCAACCTTTTTTTTCATCCTGCAACTACCTTGTTGACAGGAGTCTCTCCTCCTAGAATTAACAATGAAATCAAGAAAATCCTGCAGCTCTCAAAGTAGTACAAGATAGGTGACTGGTACCTATATCAAAACTACATAGAGATCAGGATATATGGATGTGAATTATGCCCATTCAAACTACCCAAGTATGTCCCAATGAGACTCTTTGCATTAGAATATTTCAAGCAGATGAATAATTCAGATATAATTAATTTTTGCAATGCAAAGAAAAAGGCTCAACTCAGGATTAAGAGCCAATTAGGTCCCTTCATTTGTAACTCTAGGGAAGCTAGAAATGAAGCCGAAAGGATTTTAGAAGACTATCTTAGACTACAAAAGAGTTTCTACTGGGTGCCTTATGATCCAAACAACTTTATCTGTGATAGAAGAATGAAAAATAAACTATCACCATATATCCATCAAAGAATCCCAGAAATAGAACAATATGCTAATATGGATGAATGGACAGAAGGGACATTGGTTGAAAAAGATAGTGAGAAGGTCAATGTTGAAAATGTAATGAAAGATCTCGAAAAGATACTTGACCTAGAATCTTTTCGACAGGTGCAAGGATCTTCTTCAGCTAGGAATTTACAACAAAATTTGCAGGAGATTAGTACAGTAGCAGTAGAATCTAAAGGAAAAGAAAAGGAGCCTAATATACAAATAATTGAAAAATTCATAATGACAGAGCAACCAGAGACTTCTAAAGAACAATGTCAAGGACAAATTCCTCCTACTCAGATCAGTGAGCCAAAAATTTCTATTTTACAAACTCCTCTGAATATAGAAAAGGGAAAAAAGAGAGAGGCTGAAAAACCTACTCCTATTGGTGGTTCTTCTGAACAAAAAGATGTTAAAAGGCAGAAATTAACTCCCCTTCCAGAAGATGAATCATTTCAGGAAATCCCTGATAGCCAGGGAAGAGAAGACAGTCAGAAAACAGGTACAGGTAGTGGGACATCCACTAATTTTCAAAAACAGGAAATACAGAGGCAACAAAGTGCAGAAATATCTTCTTTCAAACCTCTAGTAAAAACTGCCTGGGACATCAAAAGAACATTCATCAATATAAAGGCCAGGAACGATCCACTTAGACTTCAAGTGTACAACCAATTTTTGAAGATGGCTCCAAAAAATCAAGAAAGATTGATGTCAGCTTATGACATCCAACAGGGTAAGATGTTAATGAGCCATTTGAAGCCCAAGGTGCGGCAGCCTCAGATAGCTGCAGATTACGTTAGGACTAATTTTGAAGTCTTAGTAAAGGATATCCATCCTTTAGATCAAATTGAGCTACACAAGCAAACAGGTGAGATGATTTATTCTACTCTGATGGATAAATCAATGATGACCCATAATTTGCAGGATTCTTTGGATAATACTAATACACAGTGGCAGCTTGAAAAAGCCTCCTCCCAGGCTAAGGATAATAGAATCAAAACTTTAGAGGAAATAATCATTGGTTTGGGTCATAATCCTAAAGATGTGAAAGGTATTGAAGCTTTGATCAAGAGAAAAGATGATGATATTGCAGCTCTGAGAAAACAATTAAAGTTATCGTCCTCAAGACATCCACAAACTGCAGAAATCATCAAACAAAATTTTGAGGAAGAACTAATGGATTTGCTCTTAAAATTGAATGAGCAACTTACTACAACTGAAAAAGAGCTTGAGAATGCATTAAAAGATAAGAAGGCAAATATTCCAGTATCTACAGCAGGAGTAGTGACAGGTACAACAACAACAGGTCAGCCAGTAGAATTGTCACAGAGCAACACTGCAAATTTGAACACTGATGAATTAACAAAGTCAATGGAATATATGAAACTTCAGGCCATAGAGCTTCACAAAACAAAGGAACAATTGGCCACTCTAGAACATAAATATGATCTTTCAAAAATGAGTGTTGCTGATAAAACAAGAGAAGTGAACAAATTAGAAAAAACAGTCAAAGCATTGGAAAAGAATCTCACATTGGAGAAAACTTTAAAAGAAATAAATGATATTCTTTGGGATAATATCATTCAATCAATAAAGTATTTTTGGTCCTCAATTCAAATAATGGATGAACAGAATAACTTAATTAAATTGGCTCTGGATGAGATTGAGAGATCAAGACAAGAGCTAGGAAATATGCCAGAAGAGGCCAATAGGCTTATACATTTTTTGAATACTCAGACTAAGAATCAACTTGCAGAAATTGGTATTCAGGACAGGACCAGAAAAATTATGGAAATAAAGAGATTTTTTACTAAAAGAACTCTGGTACAGAATTTAGAATGAAGGTGCTCAGATATGCAAGAAGAAATCATTGCCTTCAGAGAAATATTGAATATTTTGTTAAATAGAGGATTGCCCAGTCCTATAGTTGCAGAAGATAAGCTAATGGACCTTGATAGTTATGTTGAAAAATTGGACAAATATGCGGATAATCAAGCTAGTTCTTCAACCAGTTCATCAACAGCAGCATTTCCTACAGGGAAAAACCTTCATGATAGATTAGAGAATTTATTTTATCTTGAGCATGAAGTAAATCATTTGTTCCCAAATCAGCCTAATTTCTTCAGATATACTAAGGCTGATGAAACACTAAGAAAGTTGCAAAGGACTAGAGTGCCAGAAGTTCAATGGTGGGAAGAAATGATCGAACTTTTGTAAAAAATTATCCTTACATAAAATTTTGCCTATTTACCATAGTATATCATGATAAAAAGGATAAAAGGATGAACAAAGGTCAAAGAGTATCAGAGCAATTAAAGAGTACCAGTGAAATGAAATAATCAACGTAGAATTACTGAAGAGGACAGCAGCAAGCCAAGATATAGGGCCTGCCTCCAGCACATTCTTAAAAGAAGGAAACAACAGAACATCAGTTATCATTTTTCTTATCTACGAGACCATCTGTCTCTATATTGTTGTAAAATACTTATTAGTTATCCTAGATAATATCTCAATTTCTTATGAGATATTTTGTATCATTTTTTGTATAAATACTCCATCAATTCGAGTAGTAAGTGTGGATTCATATACTTTGCAGTAACATTGACTTTTTCGGAATAAAGTGCTGTTGGAGAAATTTCTTTGTGGCTTGCTAGATGATGACTTGATGCTAGAGACTTTTTATAGTATTCATGTGTCTGTAAAACAACGTTTTTCATGGAATGTTTTACTTCATATAATATATTCAAAACAACGTTTTTTCTATTGTGAAAAAAAAATGATTAATGTTTATCACTCTGCCTTCAAAACTAGCGATGCTGGTCTATGTTGCTGGTTTATTGATATGGTGTGATGGTCTTTTTATATTTTGGACATATCAGACTCCTCACATGATTAGCATTTTTCTCTATTCAAGGATTTTGGGTACTTTAATTTGTAGTTGGAAAAATGGTCGTCGGTACTCTATCTGTTTCTTTACTATTCTACATACTGCTATTTCACTTTCTTATAGATGCCTCGGGAATATTTGGATGCTTTCTCAGATTTTCGATAATCTCCATGTGGACCGTTACTGGGTTTTATATCAAGTCCCTTTATGTGACATGGGGTATTTTTCTATCATTGTCTGGGGTGGGACTTCCACTTTTCTGGATCGATATTTCGGTTCCAATCTTCAGATGTGAAAATGTAATGACTTCATGGACTGTTTTACTTCATATAATATATTCAAAACAACGTTTTTTCTCTTGTGAAAAAAAAATGACTAATGTTTATCACTCTGCCTTCAAAACTAGCGATGCTAGTCTATGTTGTTGGTTTATTGATATGGTCTCATGGTATTTTTATATTTGGGACATATCACACTCCTCACATGATTAGCGTTTTTCTCTGTTCAAGGATTTTGGGTAATTTAATTTGTATTTGGAACAATGGACGTCGGTACTCTATCTGTTGCTTTACTATTCTACATACTGCTATTTCACTTTCTTATAGATGCCTCGGGCATATTTGGATGCTTTCTCGGATTTGTAGATAATCTCCATAACGAATGGGTCTGCGGGTTTTATATCAAGTCCGTTTGTGGTTATAAAGGGGTATTTTTCTATCAACGCATAAGGGCAGTATACCACTTTTCTGGATGGATATTTGGGTTCCAATCTTCAGATGTGAAAATGTAATGACTTGATGGACTGTTTTACTTCATATAATATATTCAAAACAACGTTTTTTCTCTTGTGAAAAAAAAATGATTAATGTTTATCACTCTGCCTTCAAAACTAGCTATGCTGGTCTATGTTGCTAGTTTATTGATATGGTCTGATGGTCTTTTTATATTTGGACATATCACACTCCTCACATGATTAGCGTTTTTCTCTGTTCAAGGATTTTGGGTACTTTAATTTGTATTTGGAACAATGGACGTCGGTACTCTATCTGTTGCTTTACTATTCTACATGCTGCTATTTCACTTTCTTATAGATGCCTTGGGCATATTTGGATGCTTTCTCAGATTGTCGATAATCTCCATGTGGACCGTTACTGGGTTTTATATCAAGTCACTGTATGTGACATGGGGTATTTTTCTATCATTGTCTGGGGTGGGACTTCCACTTTTCTGGATGGATATTTGGGTTCCAATCTTCAGATGTGAAAATGTAATGACTTCATGGACTGTTTTAATTCATACAATATATTCAAAACAACATTTTTCCTCTTTTAAAGTTTCATTAAAAAAAAAAAAAAAATTGAACATGTCATCGCTATACCGACGCCTTGTAAGCGTCAAAATTGCGACAGATTAGAAACGTCGGAAGAGTGATAGTATAAAAACGTCGGACGAGCGATGTTCATAACGTCGAACCACATTTCGTCGGAATTGCAACATTTTACAAACGTCGGAAGAATGACATCCAAAACGTCGGACCACATTCCGTCGGAATTGTGGCAGTTTACAACCGTCGGAAGAGTGATGTCCAAAATGTCGGACCACACTGCGTCGGAATTGCGACAATTTACAAACGTCGGAAGAGTGACGTTAAAAACATCGGACCACATTTCATCATAATTGTGAGAGTTTACAGACGTCGGAAGAGTGATTTTAAAAACGTCAGACCACATTTCGTCGGAAGTGTGACAGTTTACAAAGGTCGGAAGTGCGACGGATTGGGAAATGTCGGAAGAGTGACGCTTGTTTGGAAGCGACAGAAAAAGTGTCGATAGTGCGACACTTTTTAATTACGTCTGAACTATGACGGTATGGTAAACCACGTTTTTCCCGCCCTCGAACTGTCTCTCTTGCGATGACTATGTGTTAGAATAGCGACGAATTGGCCGTCGGAATTTCTGCCAAATTTTCTAGTGAACTTCCATCCTTAAAATTTTCCTTGATATTGGAGGAAGGAAGTTTCCAATATTTCAGGTGGAAATCCTATCAGTGATCATCTCCTCACATTGGATCTATGGTTTCCATCACTAAGGAGCTGATTTGACATATCTAGCAATAGGCTATTGAGCCTCCCTCTCTTACAGTGTAGTTTTATGAATTTGTTGTTCATCCAACATCTAATTTCAATGGAGGAGATTGGAGGAGCTAGATATTGAGATTTTAGCCCAGGATTCTAGTGAAGGGATCAAGATTTCTTGCATAGATCTGATTGTGCATCATTGCAACCATCATATCATTAGATTATGCAGCAGATCTGCATACCCAACAATATACATGTGAAGCTCTAAGAGGATGTTTTTCTTATATTGACAGATCTGAGAAACCCTTTCTGGGTTATCTTTGGTATCCATCATAGAGCTTGTATTTCTATTTTCAGCATCATCAGAGCTACCATTCTGCCTAGATCTGAATTTCTATCCTTTTGGCAGTTGAAGTCCCAATAGTTGCAACAGGGACAAAGCAGTTTACCTTCCAACAGTTCAGCAATTACACAGTCCCTATTGTGGGATCATTTTAGGGTCACTCTAGGCCAACTCTTTGGCTTGAGTGCATCATATTTTGAGGAGTGTTGTATTGGTTTTTCCATCTCCATATAATAAAATGGCTCATCTATTTCTATGCATTCTGATGTTTATTTATATTTATTGTTTACTTTTGAGCAGATTTAGTATTACTGCATTCTCTCTTTTGGGATATTACAGTGGTATTAGATCATAATATTTGGCTCAGTTTGTGGACACTTCATCATTTGCATCAAAAGAAGAAGCAGATAGATGAGAACTATCATGAAGGAGGATTGTAGTTTTTCCACTCCTCTCTTTAGAACCATGCAAGATCTCTCCAAAGAGTTCAATCAAATGAAGAGGGAAAGGAAAAACGAGGATCCAAGAAGAGTATTTGATGAGGAAGGTCCAATCACTTCCTATCAACAACAAAGAAAAATGGAGAATCATAGATCTCCTCATAGATCTACAATGCCCACTTTCTTTGAAGAAGGTGAATGGTATAGTCATGAAGAAAGAAGAAACATGGAATATGAGACTCATGATACTCTTAGTCTATATCTTGAAGAGTAGAAAGCATAATCTAGAGCATTCAAGGAGAAGCTAACTCTCCAACAATTCTTCAAAATCAAAGAAGAAAGAGGATCCTATAGCAGCAATAGAAGAAAGAGGCACAATATATTCTATTTGCCTACATTTGATGGATCCTCCTCAAGTACTGTTAAGGGTTGGAGGAAAGAGTTAGATACATTTTTCAAGCTACATCCTAAATTTGAAGGAGAGGTTGTTCAGATTGCAGCACTTCATCTTTATGATGAAGCCAATGATTGGTGGTTTGGTCACATGGAGCATGCAAAGGTGACTAAATATTCATATTTCGTTCACAAGATAAGAAGGAATTTTAATGTTAGAAAACCATAGATGTGTCAGAAAGATACATTTCCTAAGGAAACAAGGGAGGATGTCATTCTTGTCACTCTGGACAAGGGGTCACTACATTCACCACCAGCTACAGAAGTACTTGCATCCGGAGAAGAGACACTTGCAACTTTGCAAGATAGTCTTGAGCTCTTGACACATAGAGTCACATGCATGATTAAGGAGATGCATGAGGAAGACGAGGTAGATTCCAGTGCTGGTACACTTGGAGAAGAGCAACCATCACTCTTACTAGCAATTGGAGAAACCATTGTTCCGGTTGGAGGAAATCTTATAGTCTTGCAACAGGCTCCCACACATCACTTGATCCAAGGTATGCATACATCTTCATCTCATATCATTTTAGTACCTCTTATTGAAACTTATGGGGACATGCCATCAAGGCCAATGCATAAACAAGGGTTATAACAAAATTCTGATTTTAAGAAACAACATATCACAACGCAGTGTACCCTTGATCTAATCAAGGAGGAGATGAAGAGATATCCCAGTTCAACATTGTTGAGCTACATTCAACCCTTTGAGTTGAAGTGTAGAGTTTCAGAAGATGGTATGAGCATGATCCTATGTATAATGGCTTGCTATGAGTTCAACATTGTGCCTTCCTATGAGACAATAAATGTATCACCATGCATATCTACAGTGTTGTCACTTAGTAGCAGTGATGATGAGAGGGCCCCATTATTCTTGGAGAATTTTGAAGGTAGCTTCACTCATGAAGCAATGGAGGTAAAGATGATAAATGGTATACATCTTGAGATGAGGAATATTTTATCCTTTCTAGATGACACTTTCTCAGTGAGCATCTCACAACTCAAAGAGAAACTTCTACCTGGAGTAGATTCGGAACCTCATTGTTTTTGGAGGGCCATTGATGAGAATAAGGCCTCATTAAGAGATCTAATTGGAGTTGCACTTCAAAATATCATGGAGTGAAAATTTCTTCATCTGTTTGAGCAAGATGGTATTTTACAAAGGGAGGATACCACGTTTATGCAGGAAATCATTCATCCTCAACATTGGGATCAGTGGGTGAGGATGATAAGCAAGGGGTTGCATGACCACTTTCAGATATATGACATGGGCCAGCAAGAATATTGGTTACATTGGTTTCTCTTGAGTGAGTTTGGTTGCTATGCAAAGGCTCCTATTTCTTTGATCCATGCCTTGGAAAACACCCATGAAATGAAGAAGGAGGCATGGTTGCGTTGGCTGCTCTTGGGTGAGTATGGTTACCACCCAGTAGCTCATATTTTTCTGACTCATGAATTATGTATCAATGATAGAATGCAACAAAAGAAGGCATGCTCACTTGGGTTGTCCATGAGAGAGTTTGGCCATCACATAACATCTCCTATGTCTATGTGTTTTGTATTATGTAAAACTGGGCGTGGTACTCTCATGATGTGTATTGATGGTGTTTGCTTGTATTGGGGTGATGTGAAATTCCACATATCTATCAATATGTTCTTACTCCATGATGCACATGAGAAGGTGAAAAGGTAGCAAGATCTCTTGTTGCTTTGGTTTCTTTTGGGGGAGTTTGGCTTGTCCATGTTACACGGAGAAGATGGAGGATGGCAGCAAGAGGCCCTACTCTAGTGGCTACTATTGGGAGAATATGGTTTCACACTTTGGTATACCCATATGTCTCTATTTCATCTTTTGCATAATGTTGGAATGATGCTTGGAACAAACAAGGCCGACATGGCTAAAGATGAGGACATGTCAATGCTCAATGTACTTCATGAAACATGGGATGTAGAAATGCTTGGTGAGATGGGACTTTTCCTTTGTGAGAAGAGCCAATTTGTTTTATGTATCTCATTTATTGATGATGATGTTGGATAGATTATGGTTTTCACTTGTTACTTCATGGTGAAAGGAGGACATCTAACCATACAGTTAGAATTCATTCTATGCATTTTTGAGAGAAAACTTTGGAACCAAACATACATAACACATTGCAGAAAATGGAGGAGGCCTTTCTTATGTGGATGGAATTTGGAGGGGAATATATGGCTTTTTCATCTAATTTTGCAGTTGCTTGAGGACAAGCAACATTTGGTCGGGGAGGAATGTAATATTCCAAAATTTTCACATGTTATTTGGAATATTAGAATTCTTAATAAACTTAATAAATTAAATTAATAAAAGGATGGAGGGTCCCACAAACCTCAAAGATGAATAAAATCCACTTTTAATGTGTGTATCTGGATATTCTAGATCTAGATATAAAATCATGAAGTAGCGAAGCAACTCCATTAATGGAGATCATGTCTCATTTATGAGATATATTATGGAGGATGAAACATTCAAATAAGATCATGAATCTTAAATGTAAAATCATGAGGATATTTGATAAGGTCAACTGATATCATAGTGCATTCAAAGTAGGATAATAAAGCAATTATGATTGGTTAGTGGAGGAAGTGATGCATTTAATGTACACATGATGGATAGGGTGATCACCCCATGTGAACATGATGGAGGACATGGAGAAACATAGTAGTCAACCATGGAGACTTATGTCCACATGTACAACATAGTTTTGGAGTGGGCCTAGGATATGGAAGGCTCATGATCTATATAATGAAGGTGAAGGCACAATAGAAGGCATGATTTGGATTATTCATTTCTTGATCTATTTAGATCTAGATTTTTCTTAGGACATATCTATGCATTCTTGAGTTTTTTAGCTAAGTTTGCAGTGTTTTTTAGCACAGGGTGTTCCCAAGTGGTAATCCCACCTCTTCCCTTGAGTGATATCTAAGGAAGAGGGTTGTACTACATTCCTTATCAGGCATTGGTGCCATCTTTAAGAGGTTGTTTCTAGCATTCAACTAGGAAACCAGTGGAGCATTCATCCTACCACTTTATTCTTCACATTCATTCTTCCAGGAGAAGCAGATCTATATCCAGCATTCAGGCCATTGTGTTTTACCGCTATGTAGTAGTAGTCCCTTCAAGGATTGCGCAGTCCAGTCCTATAGATCTATTGGAGGAAGAAAGTTTCCAGTATTCAGTTGGAAATCCTGTGAGGGATCATCTCCTCAGTGAGGGATCATCTCCTCACATTGGATCTATTGTTTCCATCACTCAAGTGCTAATTTGACATATCTAGCAGCAGAATATTGAGCCTCCCTCTCTTATAGTGTTGTTTTCTGAAGTTGTTGTTCATCCAGTAGCTAATTTTAGTGGAGGAGATTGGAGGAGCTAGATATTGATCTTTTAGCCCAAGAATCTAGTGAAGGGATCAACCATTCTTACATAGATCTTATTGTGCGTCATTGCAGCCATCATATAATCAGATTATTCAACAGATCTGCATACCCAACATTATGTATGTGAAGCCCTAAGAGGGTAGTTTTCTTAGATTGACAGATATGAGAAACCTTTTCTGGGTTATCTTGGGTATCGATCATAGAGCCTCGATCTCTGTTTTCAGCATCATCGGAGCTCCCATTCTACCTAGATATGAATTTATATCTTTCTGGTAGTTGCAGTCCCAACAGTTGTAGCAGGGACATCATAGTTCACCTTCCACCAGTTCATCAGTTACGCAGTCCCTCTTGTGGGATCATTTTAGGGTCACTCTAGGCCAACTCTTTGGCTTGAGTGCATCATATTTTGAGCAATATTGTAGTGGGTTTTCCACCTCCATATAGTAAAATGGCTCAGCTATTTCTGTGCATTTCGATGTGTATTTAGATTTATTGTTTACTTTATTGTAGTTCTTATATTGTGTTTTAGTATTACTGCATTCTCCCTTTTGGGATATTACAATATTTTATGGTATAACATGCAAATGGTTAATCTATTTGGAATCCTAGAATATTATTTTGAGTTTGGCAACGATGTCCTCGAAATGTGAAAACTTTATTTAATTTCACCATGATCGTATTCAAATTGCAGTGGAATATTATTATGAGGCTAGTGGTATCATCCTCCAAATTTGAAAAAGATGTTCAATCACAGACTCTAACTATTTGAACTTTTTTTTCAATGAATTTTATTTTAAATTTGAGAGGAAATTGTCTAAATTGTAAATGGGTATAATTTTTATGTTTTCGAAGGTCCTTAATATTTTTTATACATTAAAATTATATTAAACTACATAATTTTATTGTAAATTATATTTTCAAAATATAATAATAGGAATCAATAGCTAAATTGGGAAGATACACAAATCTAGATAATATTTGATATATTATTCGATAGCACCAGGCAAGGTTGAAATTAAAAAAAAAATTGGTCATAAAATTCATTTTCAGCATTGTTGTAGGATAAAATGCAAGGAGTTGTTGCTACGTGATCTAGTGTCTGAGAGATCACCAGACATATATAATCACAATCAAGAAGAAATCCTAGATTCCCAATCCTTCATGATTCACAAGAAGCATGTAGCCATTTAATGATACGAGGAAGAAGAGACTACCTTGCCTCCTCGTAGGTCAGGGATGGATCTTGAGTTCGATGCAGTCCTCTTGTGCTTCTACAAAAGTGATCTATCCAGATTTCTTCCTATCTCAATATTTGCACACAATCACTAACATACAAATACAACAAGGGATCTTCCTTGGAAGATCGTTCAATTAATGATAACATAAAACAATTACAATATCTGAAGCACAATCATATATAGGAGGAAACATAGATCTTCATTGACATAATATAATGCTTCAACACCTCAGTTGCAGCTTCTCCTTTCCATGATCCATAAAATTTTCCTCACTAGATGAGAGTATGAATAACACTTTCCTATGGCATGAGACCTCACAAGCTCTAAATATAATGGAAAGATGGAAATAGGGTGTGAGGATCTCAGCAACAACATGGCTCTCTTAGACTCTCAAATTACAACTCACAAATTACGACTTTGGCAACTATCAAAATTTCGAACAACCTGACCCTCTCAAATGATCCAACATAAATAGATGAATAATAGGTCTCTAAAGGATGAATGTAGACACTCGGAATGACAGTAAGTTAAGGAAACTTCCTAGTGAATCCGTCATGGCCAACTCGAATCAATGATTAATCGACCTCATCTCCTAGTAACTCAGTGAATCTGGAAGGTTCCCTAGACTGCTAGCTCTAAAATAATGGATTAGGGCCTCAGGAAAGGGCACAAGAGGCCCTGGTAGCGACCGAAGCCCCTGGGCCACGAGCGTAAGACTATTATCCCACACCTCAAGGTGAAAACTAGGAAAATGAGTCCATCCTGCTAAGAAAAAGTCATCAAGAAGTGAGGTCTAGGGTCAGTGATTTAGGGGTAAAATAATAGGCTGATAATAGATACCTCGTAATGTATGAGGTTAGAATGAGTATTTTATTGCTGAAATACATTATAAGAAAAATCAGAGGTCTTACTGGTAGTGGAGAAGAAGAGTCAGGATCACGGATCAGGAAAAAAAAGAGTATAGGCCTCAACTGTGAAGATACAGTACAAGGAAAATACCCTCTAGTGGAGGTTATGAAGGAGGTTTTTAGTGCTATAAAATTGGCCAAAATTGTGAAAAAAACATTTGCTACAACATCCGTTTTCGGTAATGGAGGTTTTGGCAGAGCTTCTAATAGAGTTTCAACACAACTAAAAAAAATGGGCGACCGGAGGTTGTTACAGATGTTTTTCTCATATATATGCACATCAGGTGTCAACATATCGGTACGTTTTACCGTGAACTCACCGGTACTGTAAACCTACCAAGCACCGGGATGCAAAAAAAATTTCAGATGGCCTAAGGCATTTAACAACAAGCTGGTGTGTGTCATCCAGCCAGTCGCACTAGGCCGATGGAAGGTGCATGTATTGGGTCGTTAAGGTGTAAAACCACACCGGGCCCTCTAGGTGATCAAACACATTGGGCACCAATGTTCATTTTGTATTTTTTAGAAACATTGACTTGTGACAATGCAATTATTGTGATTTAAAAAAAAATCATTATTCATCAAAAGTCAACACACATCTTATAACAATATTCATATCAATTCAATTTTTATTAGTGCATTTGAATGTGATGTTTGTATTATTTTTTTATATCATATCCTCATATTTCGCATCTCTTCATTATAATATTTAATCATCCACATATTTAATCAGTGGTGTAACATTTCACAATGACAATGGAGAATGCAATAGAATAAAATAAACTTATATATATATATATATATATATATATATATATATATATATATATATATATATATATATATATATATATATATATATATATATATATATATATATATATATATATATATATATATATATATATATATATATATATATATATATATATATATATATATATATATATATATATATATATATATATATGAATAAGCCACTCTTTGTCACACAAAATGGGACATTTATTGGTATCCCTATGTCTTTCAATTGGCACACTATGTCCATTACAATAAAAAAATGTCTAATTTCACAGACAAACATTTCAAAAAATACAATGCCTTTCGTTGATATCCAAACATATTGATCATCATTCTTCACTGGAACTGTATTCATTCCTCGAGCTACTTCCATGAATTGGGTTATTTTGAGGAATGCTTTGTTCACTACGTTGATTGTTTTCTAATTCTTCAAGTTCCATCTACAAACATAAAAATAAACTGTAATGAGTGTATATAGATTGGTGAGAATAATGAAAATTGAAATATTAAATAATATGCATCAATGTAAATTGAAAATAAATGTACCATAGCAATAAATGACTCTTGAACTATACACATTCTTTCAAAACCAATTTTTATGCCATATTTCAAGAATTCATTTGTTTCCACAGTTCCATACTTTGTTTCCTGCAAGTTTTATACCCCATAACAAAGCATATATTTAATATACAATATTTTTTTGTTCTATTAATTATATATGGAGCTATGTAAAACGAGATATATCCTTACAAATTCCAATTAATTTCTGATATGAAAACATATACTAACAACCCATATTTAACACAATGTTAATCAATTCATCTCATGGTTCTTCTTTGTATGTTAGAACCTGTTTGAAGACATTCAATAATGATTGTTGTAAAACAACTTAAAATATAAAAAAATGAAATCTAGTTAAGTTGTTATAAGGAAGCAACAATTACTCACAAACATAGATATCAACCATTTTATTCCTTGTCATCTTGTTCTATGTGCTGAATGGGTTCCATTTTCTTTTCTTTTCTGCAAGAAAATACTTGAAAATTAATATTTAATTCTAAATTGTTTATTTATTGTACCTGATCAAACAATTCAATGATTACATATTACATTTTAAGCATGTTGTTGTTGAGATGACTCCTCGTGCAATGCAATTATTTCCATTTCTTTTACCATCTCCTTGTACACCTTTTTGGACATTCCTATTGGCATATTTATGATATCAGCTCATTCATCCTTTGAGATTTTCATAATCTTCCTGAAAATGTAACATGAAAATAAACTATTTAATTTTTATGTTGATATATGAAAATTAAATATATCAAAAGTGATATTTATAAATGCTTTCTTTCTAGTAATATATACATATAATTCTAGAAAAAAATTTAAAGGAATATTACTTTTTAATTCCTCCTTTTTTTGTTGTTTTACGCTTTTGCTATTAAAATTCTGGCATGTCTCATTGACCAATTCTCTAGAAACTCATCTTGTAGTTTAGATAAAATTTGGTTCTTGGAATCATTGGATTGATTTTTGTATTGTAAGTGGAAAGAATGTCTATAGATTCATTCCACAAGATCCCTCAAAGTTTTATGAAAGTTTTCCCCCCTTTATTTAACCTCCAACACCACTCCATATGAGCTAAGGAGCAATTCATTTTCATTTGCATGTTCTAATTTTTTTTTTCTTAGAACAACATTCCTTTTCTTCGTTGTTGGTCCCTGTAGAACATTTTTTTTTTTTGCTAAATTACGCTATTTCTATTATGAACATAAAATTACAAAGCTGCCACGGCTCAGCTGAAGAAGCCTGAGACCGGGCCTGATTGCTACTATCAGTCTAGATATGGAACTGCCCATAAACGGGAAACCAGTTCGATAATAAGTAATAACACCGCCCAGTGATTGGGAAACCGACGAAGAGTTAACTGTTTTGTGCATGTAAAAGCTAGAAAGATACCAAAGATACAAAAAATACAAGCAGCTATATCTGCTATGAGCAATCATTGAGACACTAGTGCTAGAAAAACTGTTAAAACAGAGTTCATACATGAAACTTGTCACGGAAGTGAGTGAGCAGTTAATCTGAAGCTGAGTGCTCCTCCACAATTCTGCAGCCATACTGGTTGTTCGGGTCCCCTTCATCAGTCTTGGTCTTTTCTTCTTCTGTCAGGCCAGCGTCCATCTGCAAATTGAAAAGCCCCGAGGAGGAAGGGATGGGAGCAGTGGGAGCTCCAGAGGAAGGGATGAGGGGAGCAGGATCAGGGCGATGCGGAGGGACAAAAGCAGGAGCCGAAGGAGTTTGCAGGTGGCTAGGGTGAGAGGCAGGCGGGAAGGGGAGCTCTTCACTCAACGTAACAGTTAGGAAAACAGAGATAGGGTGGTCAAACTCCAGGTTGAAGCGTAACTCAGTATGTTGCGTGGCTTGCCGGAGGAATCTGCTACTCGGAGAAGGGGAGGAGGTGGTAACGTGGGGCTGGGGCGGGAGCAGAGGAGGAGCAAGGGGCGGAGGGGCAGAGTGAGGAGGCGCCACATCAGGGAGGTCAAGGCGAGGACTAGGAGGGTCAGAAGAAAAATGAGCCAGTCGTCTTACAGAAGGCTCCAAAGGGCGGTCGACATTGGGGCTGAGGGGGGGGCGCTCGCCCATGGATCTGCCCCGAGAAGCTCCCTTTCTGCAAGCCATACGCTGCCGAAGTCGGGGCATGGTGAAGACCTCAGAAGAGTCTGCCCAACCTCT
The DNA here is from genome assembly GCA_034641835.2 of Pinus albicaulis. Taxonomy (NCBI): domain Eukaryota; kingdom Viridiplantae; phylum Streptophyta; class Pinopsida; order Pinales; family Pinaceae; genus Pinus; species Pinus albicaulis. The sequence goes on from CM076579.1 coordinate 622,692,947, forward strand.
GGAGAGAGCAGCAGTAGTAACAAGAGAATTTTCAACAAAAGCAGGAAGAACTGGAGAATTGAAATGAATCGGACAGAAGTTACTGTGAGAGTAATGGAAGCCTGGAACGGTTTCGAGACAGCAATTTAACGTGCACCGTTGACCTGTTGTTGTTCTTTCTCCACCTGAAGCAGAGCCTTCCGGGCAGAGCGCGCTCAATGGTGACAGAGGACCGTGGCCATCGACGAAGCACTCCGGAGAAATCGACCGATAATGCGCCATTTGAGAGCTGGTGTACTGACTAATGCACAGGAGATGGCGGTGTATGAATGCACAACGCAGATGGGCAATAAAACTCGCATTTAAGTTGCCATGGGGGGCCATGTGGCCACCCCAAGTGGGATGCGTTGGGATCATAACCGGGTCTGTTGGCTTCTGTGCACACCTAAACATCCGCATCCGGAGGTCCCTGTAGAACATTAACCATATGTGAATTAATATATTGTTTGACACATGTTATCTAATATTTTTAAATATATTATTAATGAAAATTCAAAAAAGAAACTTATATTGGTGTTGGTGTCAGGATTGAACAAAATTCAACCCTTTTTCCACATAAATTATCAACTCGAGGGCGTTAGTTATTTGAAGACTAACGACAAAGTATATGCAGATACAAGCACATGGTCCATTGTAGCTCACAAGTTTAGTCTATAAAACAAATATCATTGTAACAACAATGAAATGAACTGCAGAAATAAAAGGCATCCACATCAATGAACACAACTGTAACAAAAAATAAATAATCACACCAAACTCAACACTGCAATGAAAATGAAGAAGAACGCAACACCTAATCACAAGAGTGGGCCCAACTCTTGGATCAGGCTTGCGAAAACTCAAGGATTATAGCAGAAACAACAAACTGATGTATATTCAATTGATTAATTACAAAGTCTATGTATCCAAAAAGGGTCCCTCGATTCATAGCCCGTAGGCCTCTTTATACAATAGTCCTGAAACCCCCAATTCCTCTCAATGACTCCATTGTTACAAAAATACATATTGTTACAAAGACAACCGAATTTCCCAGCAAGAAACCGTAAGAAAGCCTAAGATAGTGCCGATACGCCCATGGCTGTCACGCTGTAGCAGAAAATAAGGAAGACGCTGGAAATGATGGGTTGTTCCTTGAATTGCGGCTGCAACGCTCCTGTTGTACCCAAATCTAAAGAAATATCAGAGTTAATATGTCGAAAGGTAAAACCCCCATGAAAAATACATCATTAATCAAATATCCCATAAAATATAGGAATAAGGGTTTTACCTCATGATTTTAAGATAAATAATGGCACAAAGAGATAGAAAGGTAGGGAAAAAATGGGAGAGGAAAGTATACAAATCTGGTACCCAACAATTGGGTCGAACATATTTTTTCATTCACCTGATTCATCCTTCTGCAATTTTTCCATCAAGATTTTACGCTCTTCTGGTCTTATATGAGAAATAATATTATTGAGATTCGTCATTTTGTGGCTCTGAATGATACACAATAAACAATACATATTATTTAAACTTACATATAGTTCAAAAATAATAATTTTTGTAAAGAATTTAAAAAGAACTTGCCTTTTTTTCCTTTCTCGATGTGTTATCAGTATTTTTGTTACTTGATCTCTTGTCAGCCATTTCTTTATCAATATGAAACCTGTACCATACCATTAATTAATATGTTTTATAAATAAATCACATAATTTTCAGGTAAAAAAAATAATAATCAAGAAAACGGTGTGCCTTTCAAATAGTATGCACTGAAGGCAGTGCAATATGTTCTTATAAACGCACCGACAAAAAAGTAGAAACAATGTACGACGATCTATGTCAACAAAGAGACGCGGTGAGTTATTTATTAACCAGTGCATAGATTAACACAAACATAGATAAATAAATAAAATGGTTTTTATCAAACAGTATGTGCTCGGTGCACAATACTAAAATAAAGCACTTGTGCGCTGTTTTAAAGAGGGCACACCGATTAAAAAAAATATTTTTTAAAAAACCATGCAAGGGCCAACATGGATTGGGATCTGAATCTACAACTGGTCTCGCGGGTTAGATGTCATACACCTATATATATACGATACAAACCCTATAAATATAAAATGAAAATCCCTAATTGTCAAGTCACAGAAACAAGAAGAAGCAAGGGTAGAAACAAGAAAAAGAAAGGGTTTAACGTAAAAATGATTTTTTTGTTTAATTTTTTTTAAATACACAGTAAAATTTTAAATTTTTATTATGCATGTATTATAACGAACAGAAACTATAAAAAAAACAATTATTACAGTAAAATTTAACAATTTTACTATACTATAGGGTTTTTGTGCGAATCACCAGATGTTTCAAAATTATTTTAATAGTGTTGATGTTTGAAAGTATTTTTTTGGTCCACAATGTTCTCGTGCTCTCTTTCTCCAGGTGTGTCTCTCGTGCAAATCCCTCCCTGAATTTTTTTGCAAAAATAATGAAATAATGAATAGATTTTACTATTTGAAGAACTTTTTTATGAAATTAGATTTCCAAAAATAATTTTCCGTCCATTTTCAATTTACTGCCTTTTTTCCACTTAAAAAAATAAAGTTGTTCTTTTTTTATTTCCAGATATTTAGTATGATTGTTAACTAACCACACCGGTGTGTTAGTTAATAACACCGCACCGGTGCGCAGTAACTAAAACTCACTAGTGTGATTAACTGTGCATTCGCACCGATAACAATAAGTCCATTTTTAAGGCACCACAATTACTTTTAGGTATGTACACCAAAATTTATTGTTTATTTTTCTCAAATGCAGGGAGAAAATATCATAATTATATCAAATGGACAACTCTTCAAAATCTAGCTCATTCTATATTATTTCTCAAATTCCATCGCGGAGTTCTCCCTATCCATCTCCAGATGTAATATTTACTTTAGATTTTATTTATATTTTAATTATATAATTGAATTTATTTTTTTATCCATGTCCGGCAGCTGAATAAAATTAATGTATAAAAATTTGCAGGTTCTTGCAGATTCAAAATCGAGTTCAGGTGCACAAAATATTCAAACAACTCCAAAACATTGAAAGTTATTATCAGGAGCATCATACCATAAGGCACATTTGGTAGGTGAAAATGGACAACTGCTTCACCCTGCCAATTGTAACATTGCATATTCTAGCAACAATCCTAGGAAAATTATGGTAATAATAATTTTTTGGTATATTAATGTAATTATTTCATCGTCAAACAAATTAATCATGCATTGTTGACATGCTTACTAATTGAAATCATCGATTTTGTACTAATCATGTTCAAATATATTTTTTGAAATTATTAGGATTTTCGTGATGATGACAGACCTACATACCATCTTCTATTGCACCCCACAACAATGTCAAATCAAGAGAAGGTTGAATTAAGAGAAAAACTCAGAGAATAATGATACCAAGAATGGTTGAATCAACCACCTATTCAATTCCCACTATATCCACATTCACCAATTAGGAATTACTATAGCAATAGTAGTTCTTCAAAAGCTGGCAATGAAGGCAATCAAATAGAGGTTGGTATGGATGATCACTTAAGGGATACGATTTCCATGGACACAATGTTGTTAGATGCAATCTAGAATAATGATCAGCTAGGGTATGATGCTCATATCGCTGATACCATTTTCGAAAGCCTTAAATTTGCTTCCACCACCACTCTCTTTGGACCTAGTGGTTAGTCAAAGTATACCTAGTTGGGGACAATGATGTTACTGTACATCTTGAAAGAAAATTTTGGCTTTTCAAATGCACGTTTCTCAGAAATTTTGAGGTAATTGACCATCAAGTCCTCCCTTATATTTTTCAAAATATAATCACACAATGAACATTAAAAATGTTCAATTTTATGAATTTTAATAATTATATCGACATTAATGTACATTTCATATTTTCCATGACCAAATACATGTTATTCAAAGATAAGGTTCTTCCGAGTGATAATGTATTCCCCGGTAGCTGCGAAGAGGTAAATAAATTGTTGAAAATGTTGGGTGTTGAGTACATGTCATATTATGCAAGTAAAAATGATAGTATTCTATATAGAGGAGAATATGAAGACAAATAGATATTTCCGAAACGTGGGCATGACATGCATGATAAATAAAAAAACAAGGGTAAATCACTTGGTCCTCCTTTTAAGATATTGAGGCACATGCCTATAATCCCAAGGATTTAAAGGCTCTTTTGTTGCAAAGAATTAGCTATGTTGCAGGGATGGCTTGCTTCACACAGAAGTGAGTTGGGAGTTATGCGAATCCCAACAAATTCAATAGCCATGAAGCTTATAAAGGATACATGGCCCAAAAAATTCAAGGATGATGTACAAAGCCTACGACTTAGCATAGCCATGGATGGTGTCAATTGATATTCCCTGTGGAACACCAAATATTATATTTTTCCTATAGTAGTGATCAATAAAAATATCCCCCCATGGTTTTCCGTGAAGAATGAACCTCTTATATTGGCTATCAAAGTCCCTAGTAGAAGACAAGTTAAGAATATGGATGTCTACATAAAACCACTAGTATATGAATTGAAGGAATTATGGGATGGGATAAATATATACGATGTATCAAGACCCATTGCAACAGAGAGGATTTTTACATTGTATGGAATATGTGATTACACGACACATGATTATCCAGGCTTAGGATTTTTCTCTGGTAAATTACATGTTTACTGATTTGTTTATATACGTAACAACATTCTTTTGCATATTAATTATCTAATTTGTTGTAATTGTTCTTATCTTCATTGTATTCTTTAACATGCCATGCATATTGTATACAAGGATTTCGTAGGTCTTGTAAAAAAAGGGTATTTTTGATGTAAATATTGTGGACCTTCTCTGAAAGCTAGATGGTCCAACGACCTACGAAAGCTAGTGTATGACGACTCTAGGTATTCCTCCCATAAGAGCAGCATCCGCTTTCAATGGTAAACGAGAGAGAACCGAAAGGCATCCAATAACGACACTGGTTGAATTTCTTAGAGCATATGAGAGAGAGAAGGAGAAGGATTTCATAGAAATGTTCGATTCAGATGGGGAGCCTCTATTCGATGATCCAGAATTCTTTGACACCTATGTTGAGAAATTTCCCATAGGGATGAAAAGGAAATATATCTTTTATAACCTCCCATATTGGGAGCATCTTAAGATTACCCACTTATTATATCCCATGCATATATTTAAAAATGTTTCATCTCCATTATGGAGCCACATATCATAAAAAAAAAGTGACACATTAGCTGTTAGGAAAGATATTATTACTTCAAAAACTAAAAAGAAATATTGGCAAAGACGATTAGTAGGTACAGAATCAGAGGCAGGCGTTGGTCCCTCTAATTGGTATTTCAAAGAAGGTGATGTCCCATGGATTTTTAAAAAATATGATCTTTCTTTGGCAAAGGAATTTATAATGGGTGTGAGGGTTCCATCTTCATACAGGTCTTCAGTACGACGTTGCTTCACTGTGGATCACCATTTATTGAGGTTGAAATCACATGACCATTTGAATATTCTAAGAGTACGTATAATGTCAAAAGCATGATTTTATTATTTGTTATATTAATAAATTTTATCCCATGTAGGGATCATAAAACAGAACTATTTTTTTATATTATTACATCTGTTTATATATTTGTAGTTTCATTATCCTTTGTTCATGCGTGGGTGTGTGAAACATGAATTCCCACAAGACCTAAGACGTGCCATATCTAAATTATCTGCATTTGTACGTTCGATCACGTCAAAGGAGATTCACGTGGCTAGCATTCCACGGTGGCGTCAAGAGATAGTTGAGATTGTTTGTATGTTTGAGAAGGAACTATCGATGAGTTTCATGGACTTGCAGGTTTATCTTCTAATCCACCTAGTAGACGAGGTTGAACTAGTTGGGGTGGTTTCTTTTCGTTGGATGTTCTTCTCAGAGAGGTACATGAAGAAACTGAAAGGTTTTGTTTGACAAAGGGAGAAACCCCAGGGGTCTATGGCAGAGGGGTACCTATCATATGAATCTTTCTATTATGCCAATGAGTACATTAATCATATCGACAACAGACCAGATGTGATTATTTGGGACAATGAAAGGGATGAAGACAAAAGAAAAGGGGAGCTACTCCAAACGAATGTAAAAAGGCGCTTGATAAAGTGTAAGTGACTTATACTTTTTCAAATTTACATAAATGAAATATTCATGTTGAACTTTGATATAATGTATATTTTGATCTCATATGTACTATATGTCAGTTTGATTTCATCAACGAATGTAGAAATTGAAGCAATCAATAAATTCGTTCTTTATAATTATGAAGTCACACAACCGTGGATCACATTGTATGGACAAAAGAGGATGAAATGGGATAGTGACAGGAAAGAATTCAAATGGTTGAATGGTAGAAGTGTGCCTTATCCCGATCATTTAAAGTAAAATATGCCAATTATATGCCCCAAAAATTGGGTTGTTGACAAAATCAACGAGAAATATGGTGCAACCGGTTGTTACCTGTGTGCTGAATAGGATGTGCTAAACGTAGGGATTGGGTGCACCCACTCAGTAATGCACCTTTGAAATTTAACATCTATATTTCATATTTTAACTATTGGGGTTATTATAAGACACATGACACTATGTTTTTTTAACTTTTTGATACGTGAATTTGTTCCCATCTATGTGGGAATTAGGGGAATTTTGAGGTACAAAATGGGCCTCCTAAGGAAATTATAAAAAATAGTGGAAATAATGAAATAATATTAGATTACATCAGCAAAATTTTAGAGGGAAAAATGAAAAAAACTACTTTCTCAACTCATATTTTCAATCTATCTCCCTATGGGTTTACTCAAATTTCAAATGAGAACACTCGTTGGATGCATGATTTGATTCCTCATCGAAGGAGTACCCATGTTGCATACTTTCGATGGACCATGGTACATGAAAAATTATAAATACATGAAAAACATGATTGGAATCACATTTTTCAAGTATTTCTCATTGTTCGTGTAGCAGGGTCCATCGAAAGTATGCAACATTGGTACTCTTTGGATGAGGACTTAAATTTTTCATCCAACAAGTAATCCTGCTCGAAATTTGAGTAAAACCTTAGGAAGATAAGTTGAAAATACAAGTTGAAAAAGTACTCCTATTATTTTATTATTTTTCAAATTTTTTACTTTTTAACCCCGAAAATGGTGAATCATCCCCCATGGTTGACATCATCATCTTGAATCCTATTGGTTCTTATAAAATTTATTTTGGTTACACATTTTTCTTAGGAGGCCCATTTTAGACCTCAAAAGTTCTCTAATGCATATGGACACCATTTTCACACAGAAAATGTCGATGATGGACACATGACACATTCTATGGAGTGGAATTCAAGTTCGATCAATATAGTCAAGCTAGCCACCATGATCAAAACCTAATATGAGGGACGTTAGGTTACATCGGAAAGATATAAGAGATCATTGAAGTGGATTTCTCTGTTGTCCAATGTGTTATTTTTAGCTGCAAGCGGTGTGACACCTTTGATTGGAATAATGCAAGGAAGATTGTGATAGTATCAACTTTAGAAAGACGTGGGATGAAGCTAAGAAGCCCTATGTTTTCCCCAAACACTGCAACTAGGTGCTTTTTTACCCAGATGTGTTGGATAGCGAATGGTGGTTTGTATTGAGACATGACCCTAGATCAAAACATATTTTTGAGAATAATAGTGTTATCATGCCAAGTGAGCTGAAAGATAATGAGTGTGATCATGAGAACCGAGAGTGATATGGTACATGTGTTATTTCATCATTTATACTTTTTAAGATGGTTTTTATAAAGAAGAGGTCTTAACCTTATAACGAAGACTCTTTTTTTCGAAACATTATAATATGTATTTTGAATTAATTGGTTTTCATTGTGTTAATGTTAAAATCATTTCACTTGATAATTTTCAATTATGTTGATCTCGAAAACAGTTGCACATAAAGTTGTTTTTTTTTATAATGTCAACTCCTAAAATAAACAACTGCTTGATTTCCTTAAATGTGTGTGAATGATATCTTCGAAATGTATACTGTTGTTTTTTGTATGTAAGATCATAATAAACTAATGATAATTCTAAACATGAATTTATTTGCATTATTTTCTAAACTTACAATTACAATTTTAAAATTTCATAAATATTTTCTAAACATACAATTACAATTACAATTTTACAATTTCACAATACAACTACAATTACAATTACAATTTTACAAATATTTTACATACACTTACAATTAAAATTAAAATTACAATTTTACAATTTTACATACAATTACAATTAAAATTACAATTACAATAATTTCACAATACAACTACAATTACAATTACAATTTTACAAATATTTTACATACAATTACAATTAAAATTACTATTAGAATTAGAATTACAATTTTACAATTTGACATACAATTACAATTACAATTACAATTTTACAATTTTACATCCAATTAAAATTAAAATTACAATTACAATCACGATGCATACAATTACAATTACATTTTTAGAAATTTAGAAATTTATAAATTTTACAATTTTAATAAAATTGAATCATGACATGAATGCCTACAATTATAATTACAATTTTACAATTTCATAATAGAATTACGTACAATTACAATTATAATTTTACAAATATTTTACATACAATTAAAATTACAATTACAATTTTAGAATTTTACATACAATTAAAATTAAAATTTTAATTACAATCATGACATAATATTTAATAAATATCATGATTTAATATTAAAAATAAACATGACGATCATGATAACCATCGTAAAAACATCATATTCGACTAAAATACACATTCAAATTCACTAACATCATCTAATCATCATGATCATGATCATCTAACAAAACACAAGCATTGTATAACATCATCACAACAAAAACAACAAATATACATCTCATGTCAAATAAGTCCTATCACATACACATCTATGTAAGTACATTAAATGAACATATCTAAGATGACCTAACAATATACATATCATGATGAACACCAACATGTAAATTAAGTACATTAGCATGAACATAATATATATATATATATATATATATATATATATATATATATATATATATATAATGTAAAAAGTATACAATTGTAATATAATTGCATAGAAATGTCAAATATCTGGTGGTGCAACAATACTAGTACTATTCAAGGCCTGCTCAGTCAATGGTGCAACCTCATGCTTAGATAGATGACGTGCTTACTCTGGAGGTGCCTATTTATCAGTCAATCGTGCAATCTGCTTAGGAACTATCCGCTAATGACTCATCAATGGAGAAACCTACTTAGTGGATGGTGCGGCCTGCTCAAATGGACTTTCCTCTTCAGATGGACCTGCCTACTCAGAATTAGGTGCCTGCTCAGGACTAGGAAGTACATGTTGAGATGGTGTATACTTTTCAGACGATGCCTGCTGATCAGGACTGGATGCTGGTAGCTCATCATGATCTTTTCCGTGAGGTGAATGATGAGGAGGTGGAGGACTAGAATGATGATCACTCCCGTCATGATCATGGTCATCAAATGAGGCGCTACTCTATCGTGCATCTCCACGACACCTACCCCTCCCAGCCCGTGCGAGTGCTCTGGAAGCTACAATGATATGACGCATGAGGGTCAACATATCGCAGGGCACGCCTCTCCAGATTTGTGTGAGCCTACGATCAGCCTGGAACTCTCTGATCGTAGCTGTGCAGATTCCTCATTAACTAGGAGTTAATAGAGTTGGTCGTCCAACTCCATCCTAAATCGGGTTTCGACCTACGCCTCACCCCGCGGTTATCTGCACCCAATCAGGATCAGGTTTGTCACTCTGATCCTTCGCCTCTACCATCTCCTCGTCAACATCTACACCTATATCATTTGGTGGGGGTGGAATCTCATCCCCAACGAATGTCCCAATATCTACAAAATATATAGTACATAGGAATAATTAGAAATTTTCATTAAACAATTTAATAAAACAAGTTAAATAATTTGTTAGAATAAATTTGATAATTCTAATTAATTAATTAAGACAATAAAATGAAAACATATTAATTTGAAAACATTAATATTACCTCTCGCATCCGGCGGCTCATCCCATGTGAAGAGGATATTGTTACACCCTCGCCAATCAAAACCGACATACAAACATGGCACCAGAATGAAGGACTGATCATGAAAACTGGATAGAAACTCCAGTGCATCAGGAGATATCCTGGCAGGAAAGTCAGATTGGCTCCTCTTGGGCACCATCTGGCCCCACATCTGCATTTGTACATGCAACATCGGCCTATGAGGTTTCCAAAAAAAAGCAGGCCTCGTCTCTAGAAACCTATCAAAAAAAAAAACTCTCAAGAAAAAGGGAAGGTCAACCAACCACGTGCCTGAGAATGACATCTATCTAATGCTGTAAAAAATTTCCGCAAAAAAATTGCACACCATATCACAAGTTGTGGCACCTGGAATAAAGAATCAACATAAAATAAAAGAGGAAAACTAATGCGTTTCCCGTTACTACTATAGTGTGCAATGATCTTCTGTAATATTCCCAAATGAGAAAAGCAGAAATATAGTGCAAAATGATGGAACAATAACGCAAATCATCATTTATGAAGCAAGAGCCCAATATGGAGACCTTTCATATGTTATTACAACAAAAAAATATACATAAGAAATGGGCCATAAGATGCATAACAAGAAATAGAAGCCTCCAATGGACAAAAATCATGGCATAAGAGGTATTGCAACCATGTATAAATGATTATAAATCAGATCTAGAGATGATATGTGCTCCAAAGTTATATCTATATCAAATCCATGCACTATACAGGCTCCTATAAAGAACCCCTCAAGGGTTTTCATAAAAACACCAAGTACAAGATGTAGATCTGAGATCTAAGACTGAAGATATACTGAAAAATAAAGATTTGGAAAGTGTGGCTGATCTGATATAATAAATAAAATAGCCTCCTCCACTATATCTCCAAATTGAAGGGAATATCCCCAACACTTGAAACCAACTCTCCAAATGGTGTGCTAAACCACTCTGCAACTCCTCCTATAGATATAACGGAGATCTGGAAGTAAAAATATGTTGTAGGGATAATTATGTGGTTAACCTGATGCCAAGATTTGAAAATGAGCTCAAGGCCCTTCAATATTGTCCTCCCAATGAAGTAGAAATATCCTCCACTGAAAATGAGCACTGAAATGGCATAGATCTAGAGATCTAGTCTCCACTTGATGCAACTTGCAAAGACAACCAAACCCTCAACATGATCTGCGTTGTAGTTGAAAGAAGAAGCTTGGCCTTCATCCAGATAGTGGAAAATGTAGTGAAAAACTCCTCCAAGAGGCCTCTCAAGGAAAGAGGTGGGACTCTTGATCAGGAACACATTGTACTAAACAACACTCTATCTCAGCTAAACAACAAGAGAAAGATATATGTATAAACCAACCATATATTCAGAAATATCGTATACATAACAACCTTCATATGGCTGCCATCCTCTTCCTTAAATATAATATGAGCTTGTAAACCCTAAGCCCCATCCAAAAATATCACTACATTCACACAATACATCTCCATCTAAAACTGTGCTATCCCTCATTGATGGCCACTCCTCCATAACAACGTTATTGATTTGGTCAAGGTTGACCCAGTAAAAGTGATCCAACCCCTTTCACACCAAGGGTGCTTTAATTAAGATGCCAAGATTTGTCTCTTTCACATTTGGCATTGATTTATTCATTATTAAGGAGAAATATGGACCTCCTTTTCCCTCTCATTATTTAAACAAATTAATGAAACAAAATTGAATATTCCAATTAGCTCATGACTAATTGGGAATATTACAGTCCTTCCTTCCCAAATGTTGCTTGTCCTCAAGAAACTAATAAGGTGAGTGCTGCAACTCTTTCCTTCCTCCATTGGTGACACTAACATGTGATAAGATTTCCTCATAAGCTAAGTGTTCACCAATCCATCCCTCCATGAATTTCGCCTCCAAAGTTCTCATGAGATGCAAATAATCCATCTCATAAGGAGACAATAGTTCAAATGAAACAAACATGGGTTGCCCAATGTTCTCCCTGAAACATGTAGCATAGTGAACATGGATAATCTCCATCCATAGGGCACATACATACCTCCCATTCTCCCTCCATACATTCCCATAAAAAGTACAAGTACATCATCAATGTATAGGATCAAAATTACATATATAAAAACATAAATTTTTGCATATGGAGGTGGGTCATAATCCCACATGTGGAACCAGCGCAGTGCATCTACTGACTGCGTCATATCATGATGTGGTAAGTGGTTTCCCCACCACTTAATTTTTTCCCAAGTTATCTCAAAATGGCTGGAAGTGTGAGATATATTTGGTGCTTTAGGAGTGCACCCATCATGATACAAAATCATCTCCCTTTGTCCTCCAAGGGAGTGGCCATGCTCAGAAATTTTTGTGGCTGAAAGTTGGCCATGAGGCTTATATGGTATATTGCTCCTGATTGGAGCTATGGCATGCACAAACATAGTAAAATAATTCATATTTTCATAAAATAAAACATTATATACAAAATCATATCTTTCACAAACATTTCTCCTCATACAAATAGAGTGGTGCATAGATCTATCTCCTCTCTCAAATGAAGGAAGAGATGGATGAATTAACTCCTTTATAGAGTTATGTTGTTGTCCCAACTCCACATGGTTCATGCATCTTTGAAAATTTTTATATAGTTCTCCCTCAAAGCCCTTCCAAGTGTAGCTTCTAACGATCATGTTGTATAATTTCATGGAATATGTGTGGCTGAAAAAGAACTCGTCACAGGCCCTTTGTATTAACTTCTCCTTGAGCTTCGAGGCTCTAGGTAAGAATATCATACCATGATAGTGGATGAATCCTTGGATTGAATATCCCTCTTCATGTAACTGATCATCAAGTATCATGCATGTGTGAAGATCCTTGGAAGAATCCATCAATAGTTGGGATTTCCAGTATGGATCAATCTCCCATAGTGATAATGCTGATGACCTATCAAATGGAATGTCTGTCATATGGTTGTTCTCCTCCTTGAAATATCCTATGTCAAACGTATATGATGGAAGGTTTTTATTCCCTCCTTGTTGCCCTCCTTGCATATGCACATGCTCTAACAAGGATTGAGGTTTTTGAGAGTTAGTCTCCCACGAGAGGCTATCATGTATCCAATACCTCCTTCGTTAAATCAAAGCATGCATGTGTGGCCACCATATTCTATCATGAATGGAATATTTCCCTCTAAGTGAGGTCATATTTTGAGTCTCCATAGCCAATGAATGGTTTCCTTGTCCGTTGATGGTTTCATCCTCCAATTTTTCATCATTTCTTATAAGTGCAGTATGAGATGAGAGAGTGGGAAATGGTGATAGTGGAAGAATATCTCCCTCCTCCTTGGGCTTACCCATGCCTCTCAGCACTAAATTTTTTTCTTCTAATGCTCCCATCCTTCCTGGATCTATGAAAGGAGCATAAATATATGAGACATCTTTCACCAAATCTGAATTAGGTGGTCTCCCAAGGGGTTTACCACAAGATAATGATGTTTCATGGATCATCCTCATATGCATGATAGATGGTATCATCATATCCCTTATTCCATTGTGAAAATCCATCTATATTTCTTCTGTGGAATTTTCATGATAGTTGGGTATCACTCTTAATGATGCAAGAGTGCCTCTAATTGGAGAAATTCCCCCCTCCTCACCTCCAGGTGGTGGTGGATCATCTCCTGATACTCCAATGTTGTGACCCCTCCCTTGTTCTTCTTATTCTTCCTCCTCATCATCTGAGAAGACCTCTATGTAATGTGATTTTCCAGCTGCACATCTATGTCCCGGTGCCCATTATTCTTGGAAAGTGATTCTTGGAAAGTGAAGAAAAGCTTCCTTCTTCTTAGATATTTTTATACATCATCATCAAGAGGCTTTTTGTGTTGACCCTCCTTTTAAGGAGAAACCTTTTCTTTTTTTCCCTTTGATGGAAAATAGGGATTATGCTGAAAGGTTTCCTTTGCTTTTGGCAAGGCATCTTGAAGGTCTCTAGCCCTTTCAATGGCATCATGTAGGGTAGTGGGCTTGGTAGACTTAACCAACCCATGAAGAGGTTCATCTAACCCATCAATGAACATGTACACCCTTCTTGCTACAGACAAGTCAAGAACCATAACAAAAAGTCTTAAAAATTTAGAGATGTAAGTTTCTACATTACCTGATTGTTTCAACTTTGCAAGGCTCATGAATGGTGCTTCTAGATCTCTTCTATCAAATATTTCCACCATCCTTCTATTGAACTCTAAATAAGCAGTCACATTGGCATGACCCAATGTAGACAAGCCATGGAACCACCAGTCATGTGCTTCACCCTCAAGTTGTAGCGCTGCAATCTTAATGGCCTCCATTTCTAGAACCTTGTTCAACTGAAAGTAGATGTCAATTTTTTCTACCCAAGATTTGGCAGTGCACTTGGATTACCCATCAAAGTTGGGTTAAAAAAATATGCCCATAGTTAGGTGTCGATCATGATTATGAATGAATCCACCACCTCTATTGTGATGCCTTGGTATTATATTGTCCTTGATTTGACAAAACTCCTGAAAACTCAAGTGGTCCTTGAATCTCTGAGTTTGAGATTCATACTCTGTAAAATAGTCTTCAAGGGATTCTTGCTCTTGAAACACTTCATTTCCCACAGCAAAAAATGTAGGCATGGTAAAGCATTGAGAAACTTGTGGTTGATGCACTGGTTGATCATTTCAGTGATGAGAAATTCCATAGCCTTCACCGTGATGAAATACTTTAGGGGATTCCTTGAATCTGTTTATCCTCATATCTTTTATCTCTCTAGTAATGTCTTGCATGGCTCTAAGAAGGATCTTAGGGAACTCCTTCTCTTCATCTTCACCTCCAGATAAAGAGGTTTTACCCTTGTCTCCTTTGTCAGTTGTATAATCAAACCTTCTGTGGCTTCTTCTTTGATACCTCTTATCTCTGTCAGTAAGAGTATCTCCTTCTTCAGATGACATATTGGCTTTTAGAATGCACAGGCTATGCCAAGATTATGCTCTGATACCATTGTAATATTCCCAAATGGGAAAAGCAAGAATATAGTGCAAAATTATGGAACAATAATACATATCATCATTTATGAAGAAAGATACCAATATGGAGACCTTTCATATGTTATTACAGCAGCAAAATATACATAAGAAATGGGCCATAAGATGCATAACAGGAAATACAAGCCTCCAATGGACAAAAATAATGCAATAAGAGGTGCTGCAGCCATGTCTAAAAGCTAGAAAACCCTTACAGCATTATTTTATTGGCTCTGCAACAATAATATATTATATATCAGATCTAGAGATGATATGTGCTCCAAATTTAGATCTATATCAGATCCATGCACTATACAAGCTCCTCTAAATAACCCCTCAAGGGTTTTCAGCAAAACACCAAGTACAAGATGTAGATCTGAGATCTAAGACTGCAAATATACTGAAAAATAAAGATCTATAAAGTGTAGTTGATCTGATGTAATCAATAAAATAGCCTCCTCCAATATATCTCCAAAGTGAAGGAAAGATCCCTAACACTTGAAAACCAACTCTCCAAATGGTGTGCTAAACCACCTTGCAACTCCTCCTATAGAAATAATGTAGATCTAGAAGTAAAAATGCGCTGTAGAGATAATGATGTGGTTAGCCTGATGCCAAGATCTAAAAATGAGCTCAAAGCCCTTCAATACTTTCCTCCAAATGAAGTATAAATATCCTCCACTGAAAATGAGCACTGAAATGGCCTAGATCTAGAGATCTATTATCCACTTGTTGCAGCTTGCAAAGACAACCAAACCCTCAAAATGATCTATGTTGTAGTTGAAAGAAGAAGCTTGGCCTTCAGCCAGATAGTGGACAATGTAGTGAAAAACTCCTCTAAGAGGCCTCTCAAGGAAAGAGGTGGGATTCTTTATCATGAACACACTGTGCTAAACAAAACTATATCTCAGCTAAACAACAAGAGAAAGATATATGTCTAAACCGACCATACATTCAAAAATATCATATAAATCAACAACCTTCATATGGCTGCCATCCTCTTCCTTAAATAGAATATGATCTTGCAAACCCTAAGCCCCATCCAAAAATATCACTACATTCACGTAATACATCTCCATCTAAAACTGTGCTATCCCTCATTGATGGCCACTCCTCCATAACAATGCTATTTATTTAGTCAAGGTTGACCCAGTCAGAGTGATCCAACCCCTTTCACAGCAAGGGTGATTTAACTAAGCTGCCAGTATTTTTCTCTTTCACATTTGGCATTGATTTATTCATTATTAAGGAGAAATATGGACCTCCTATGCCCTCTTATTATTTAAACAAAATAATGAAACAAAATTTAATATTAAAGTTAGCTCACGACTAATTGGGAATATTACATCTTCAGTAGTTGTGAGAGGTACCTCACCTCCTCTGAAACAAATGAATAAATATATCCCTGACCACCAGACACTTGAAATTCTGCAGGAGAAACTATATCGTCCCTAATGTATCTCTTGGAGTATGCCAACTAAATCCCTGTTGCATTGCCTATGGGTACATTTGTGAAATGGGGAAAATCATACCCTCTCCTAGATAGGCGAGTAATAAAATATGTCCTCCTTAGTGGGTGTGAGGCACTGGCCAAGATCGGCCCGGAAAGCCTGTCGGTGGGTATCCCACCTGAAGATCAGCTGTCCCAATAACCCACTATGGCCCTTCAGGGATGTAGCCTACTCATAGAACTTATGGAGGCCTACCTATTTTAGGAGAAAGTGGGTCATTGCTGTAATAGGGTGAGGGTACATAAGTCTCTCCCTCTCTCATGCCTTCCACAGGTGAATCACATTATACTGGTCCTCCATATGTTCTTGTTGTTCCCTTTTTTCTCTCTATTGACGTTGCTAAATGATTCAAATATTAAGTACATTATTTTTATTAAATGAGTCATGTATGTATATATATATATATATATATATATATATATATATATATATATTGAAAATAAAAAGTAGTCGGTGTGCCGAAAAAAACAGTCATGCACCGGTACCGGTGCATACATTTTTATCATGCACCACTCTCGATGCGCATGGAAATTGTTCATGCACCGAAAAATATAAAAAGTAATTTTTCTGCGGTCTGTTGATGAAACCATCTGCCCTGGGGCGGATATTTAGGTCAGCGCACTGCCCAACAATAATGCATGGTTAACGGTGCGGTCTTGTAAATGACTTCACCGTTGACCATGTACTGTTGTTGGGTGGGAACTGCACTAACGTAAATATTCACCCCGAGGTAGATATTTTGGTCAGCACACCGCCCAACAGTAGTACATGGTCAACGGTGAGGTCCTCTAAATGACCGCACCATTTACTATGTAATGCTATCACGTGGGTGGTGCGCTGATGTAACTATTTGCCTTGGGGTGGATTTCTTGGTCAACACACCACCCTCTCGAAACTAGTACATAGTCAATGGTGTGGAAGTTTAAATGACCACAATGTCATGTTAGTTCTAAAATTATTCATGGTGCAAACGGCTATAACTCACCAAGGATTTTTTATTTTTATTTTTTCAAATGGTTAATTTTAAGTTTTTTTAAAAATATAATCCACTAAAATGTTTAGTTCTTGAGAAACATTTAAAATACATGTACATTTTTTGCGTCGAGGAGGTATATTTTTTGAGGAATTGAAGAAACCAAAATTTTCCACCATTTTTGACAATTCGAACTCCACAAGGTGGGAAATGGATGAGAACAATGCATGCAATGGGAATACTGATGGCAGAGTGCCTCACATAAGAAAACTTTACACCAATGCTTGAGATGTTTGGAGCACTGAAGAAGTAAAAATGATGTTTTTATGATGGTAATTTTTTTTTATTTAAGCCTGTTTCGGTGCATGGGTTTTTGAGACGCACCAGGCGGTATTATCGATGGCGCACGACACGTTATTACAGTGCCTTGGATTACTGTGACACACTGGGTCTATTTATAAGTAGAGAACCAATGTGCCATAGTACTTAGAGGCACCGAGAGGGTTTTTACGGAGAACGTGGTGTCTCGATGTGCCAATTTTTAGTACGCCCTAGTGTGGTTTATGATGAGACATGCACTGGAAAATAGAAAATCCGCAAAACCTTCACCTGCCAACGTCCTCTAGAGACCTCCGCTACAAATGGATATCTGGGATAATTTTGTAAGGGGTTACTCAAAAAAATCTGCTAGAGGGTCTTTTCCTTGTAGTGATAACATCCCTGAGGGCGGTATACCCATGCTCGGTCATAATAAAATACTGAACATGGCTGCCAACCATACACTGTAAATCCATGATATAAATGACTAGGACATGGCCACAACAGACATACATGGTGGATCCATGTGACTTAATTAAAATAGAATAGCCAGTAAAAACAAATCGTGGATCTATGTCACAGTATACATTAGTGGGACTATGGACACATGATAGATAGAGGAGTGTCGCAGATAGCCCTCAAATTACATAAATCATACATAACTCCAATTCAACCTGGGAAGGGTTGAATATAAGAGTGAGATGTCCTTGAACCATGGTCTTTGACGTAACCCCGATGGTACGAATCTACACATGTGAATAGATGAGATGAGGTTGAGAAATGGTAGAGACCACCTGATTACCAACGAATGAGGTAAACCAATAATAGATGCGAGGTAATCCACCGATGAGGAAGATGGACCCCAAGTTACCTAGTACAATCCACTAAGTGTGAATGAATGAGATGATGTTGAACACAAGTGAAATTGACCAATCAGGAGCCAATAATGTAAGGCCACTGTCGATCACGAGGAAGTCTTCCATTGAGGACTGCAATCTCAAAGGTACTATTGGTTCCTAGATAAATATCCTTGATAATGAAATAGATTTTATAGGAGAAGATCCATCGAAGGAGGTCCTTGATGTATCCCTCATCAATCAACATGGAAAAAACCAAGATGATGTGATGTATGGATAAAGTCATGAAGAGATGAATTATAATTGACACATGGATGGCCAACTAGAAAATCTCAAGAAGATACTTCATATTCTCAACCGATGCTGAGACTTCCCTTCAACACATGACAACACGAAACAAGAGTGATTTTGAAGCATCACTGAATGAGCACCATGTGACATCATGTGACGATGCAAGAGGCATCAAGGCATGCTCCATATGTCTGGAAGAGTAACCAGCCAAAGGAGTAAAGAGACTCATATGGATGGTACGGCTCCTAGGAAAGCTAAAATACAATTGTAAGATGATGAGACATGTTATATTTCTGTAATTTACGATATTTTGAGAGTAAAAAAAACATTACAACATCAAAAATACTTTGGAAGGTGGGATCTATCCCTTACAGCTTCAAAGATGGATATCTCCGTAAAATTTAGCTATGTTTTATGTGATTTTAAGGCTATTTATTACTGTACTGATTGTTTAATTGTTTGTGATTTGATTTGGATTGTTTGGTTAATTAAATTGTTATAATTTTAGTGGGCTATGGAATCTAAAAATTAACTAGATCTGCATCAAATTTTGAAGGAGCTTCACAGGGCAATCTAGGTTGCACTAGTTGGATCTTTCAGGATTTTAAATGAATTATGAAATGGAAGAAATGTAAGGTTCAGTAGAAAATAAGGATCAATGAAGTATTCCTCAATTTGAATTCAGAAGAAAACATATAAATTACAAACAACCAGAATAGGGTGCTCTTTATAACATATCCTATTCGTCACTGTTTTTGTTATGTAATTAAGCTTTTTAGAAATAACAGAGAAGGAAAACAATGAATAAACACATGAACGAGAGAAAAACATCACCAATTCGTACACCACATGAAGCTTGTGAAGAATGTCCTTGTATTATTGATGCTTCGAGCAACCAGAAAATTACAATAATTAGAGAAAATTATACTCAAAAATCAACTCATGATACTTCAAACTGTGAAGTATTTATACACTAAAATAGAAAACCTTTTACAAAATCGTTGTCTCAATCGCCAGTGTATTATTGGTACTATCCTAAAAAACAAAATTTATATTCTACAAAATAATAGGAAAGGTGTACAATAGTGTGGAAAGGTGGCTCTGTTTTGGAGGATTCAGTGGTTGAATAGGCCTATTCCTATGTTGCGCTAGCTGATGTGCTGACTGATGCATTGGCCTATATTTTGAATGCATCTAAATTACTGCTCAATCTTGTAACTCACAAATATTACCCCACCTATATTCATCTGGAATGGTTAATTTTATTACCTTCCAGTAAATCTCATCAAGCTTAGTATATCTGGAAAATGTGGGCTTTACCACAAAAATATGATTCACTTCATGCTGGATGAAGAAATAATTACCCATGGCTTCCAAGAATGCTCTACCTCTCATGCTGCCTTTTATGTTTGTAAATTTAGGGCTATCTCTAGCTATCTATTTAAACTTTCTTACATAATCTTCATAATTAATTAACTTGTCAATAATTACAAATAAAGTAGGAAGCCCCCTCTGAGTTAGAGGCTCAATTCTGGTAAAAAATACGGTCACTGCTATCTCCAAGCTATGTCACTTCTCCTATAATTGAACAACTTGATTCTATTTAATAAGAATCTTCTTCACCTCCAGAATGGTTTATGTTCTGTCGTAAACTTCTAAATCATCTAGTTCATATATGTTCTTATAATTTAGGAATTTAATGATATTTGTTACTGTTGTAGGCATTTCATCCCAAATCTTGTTTAATCTCTGTTATAGCCTCTGTTGCTCTCTTGATCAACTCTCTCTGCTCAAATATGATCTGAATACAGGGCCAAATTTCTGCTATTAATTTCATGATGTCTGTCCAAATAATTTCCTTGGCTTGGGCCAAGGTATGTCCAATTGTTGATTCCCTTTCAGATTTATGAAATCTTTCAATTATTTTTTGAGCTCTCTATGATTCGGTTGAGTGAGAAGCCTCACTCCTTGTCTTCTAGTCCTGTAAAGCTTTGACCTAGTCCTGTAATTTTTTTTATTTCCTCTGTCTGAATTGACATATTTTCAGTAGCTTTAGTCAATTGTTCAACACCATCTGTTGACTGTGTAGTAGGTAGAGTGTAACTTGTAGTTGTTGTTGTAGGAATGGTTGTAAGAGGTACAACATCTAGTGGAATCATAACTAGCTTTTCATTCTGCTCCCTTTCTTTAATCAATTTCTCCATCTGAGTTTCCATTTTCCTTATTTGTGCATTCTGATCCATGATGAGCTTCATCATGTCAATATTATGGGTCTCTGTCTCCTCAATTTATTTTGTAAGGGGATCTTCAGTGGCTGAAAATTTCAACTTCTTTCTCAATGCTTCTATGTCAACATTCTTCTTCTTGGTTATTTCCTCTGCAACGTTTATGTTTGCAGGGTCCTATCCCATCTTGACTACTGACTCTTCTAAGGATTTAATCCTTATGTCATTTGCAAGGGAAGAAATATTCTCCATTTTCATCTGTGACTGGGTATTTGAAAATGAAACCTACAATTTAGAAAGAGTCATGGTAGTATTAGTTAGATTTGAGGAAATCATTTCACCTCTCTATTTATGCATCTCCATTTGGTCAATGGGATGAATATCCTTTATGTCAAACTCGAATGTTGTCTTTTTGTAATCGGATGTTGATTTTGGATGTGGAACTTGGGCCTCAAGCAAGTCCATCTGCATCTTTCCCTTCTTTGAATCAAACACTGATAGTAATATTATTTGAGAGATGGAAGTCTGCTTCCATAATTGGGCATAAGTATTGTTCTTAAGAATCTCATTCTTAATCTTTATTTCCCTAAATCTATCAAATATTGTCTTCTCCTTCTCTCCTTGGAAAAATT
This sequence comes from Pinus albicaulis, assembly GCA_034641835.2. Classification (NCBI taxonomy): domain Eukaryota; kingdom Viridiplantae; phylum Streptophyta; class Pinopsida; order Pinales; family Pinaceae; genus Pinus; species Pinus albicaulis. The sequence continues at coordinate 622,715,003 of CM076579.1, forward strand.
TAGTTGTTTGGATAGTTACTTGTTGGTCATGGGATACGGAACATGTTATGGTGGACACAGTAAATTGACCACCTACTTGAGAGGAAGACGGTGTTTCTTTTATCACCATACCTAATTCTTGCTCTAAAATATTTTCCGTGTCTACCTTTCGATTTAAATTTGTTATCTTCCTGTACATGATTTTTAACTCTTTTCCTACATTGTCAGTCACTGAAGGTGACTCTTATTGCCTTTGTATTTTAACTTCCTTCTCCTGTGGAATAGGAGTATGTGATGTTGATGTAGATATAAGCTGCTCCTAAGCTTCCTGTAATGTATTTTCAGGCCATACTAACTAGTTCATATATCTCTCTATCTCAGGCCTCTGGGTATGAAAGTAAGGAGTAATTTTGTTTTCTACACTCATCTTGGAAATGATACCCAAAGGGTGATAGGACCAGGTGAAACTAAATATGAATTTCCCCTGCTTCATAATTTATCTACCTCTTCTCCTGCTGGCCTGTTATTATAAATGAAAGATCCAATCTTTGTTTTTGTTTTAAACTGGGATTTCCTTTTAGTTGATACAAAATGAATTTCATCTAAATTAATCATCTTTCTGATGTATTCGAGAGAAAAAATCCTCTTGGGGAGGTATTTTAGGAGCTTATAAGGTGCTAGCTCGCATCCATAAACTTTGATTTCAATGTAGTTATGGTACAAGTACCAATCTCCTAGCTTAGACTGATCTGTCAAGTGCCAAATTCTTTTGATGTCTTCACTTATCCTAGGTTATACTAAACTGTTTAGGACACTCATGGCTGGGTGAAAAAACTATTCAATGAATTGCTTGTAGGAGAATATCTGCTACTCTTTCATCACTAGAGATGTCCAAAATATCACTGATTTTTGGTTTCCCTCTTCATCGAGCTTTTGCATGGAAAATTTGAACCTATCTGCTTGATAACACAAAAATATATATACCAAAATTGAAGAGTATTTAAATAATTCTTCAGCCTAACATTTAAGAAACTGCTCATGGATGTTGTTAGACAGGAATTAGATGAAATTAAATATAATGGATGGTTTTATATCTATGGAAAATATGGAAAGGAAGCCTAAAATGGGTTCATCTACCCACTGATCAGAATAATAACCAAGGATGTATGAAATTATAGTTATGATTTGCTTACCTTGATTAGGGAAAATGGATAAAGGGTATGGAGTATTTTTCTTTGGTAATTGGGTATTTTTTGGTAAAAATATGTCAAATATCTTGGCTCTTTTGGAAAAATAAGTTTTTGATAAATTTCAGTGAGGGCTTCTAAGGAAAAAGTTGTACTATTTTCCACAGAGGGAACTTGCATCACCTGGTTTATTGATTGGGCGGTGATGGTAAAAATGATGTCACAAGTAATGGATATAATGGCTCATTTCTTCGGAATGTAGCATGCTTGGCATTTTCTGATGAATTCGGGGGCATGGAAGGTGTGACAAAAGATATAGTGTGGTAGATTGGACTCCCATTTTCAACTGTTTTGTCAACATATTTTTCGTCCAGTCAACAATAAAGTTCAAAAAAATCAAATTGAGACAGTGTCCTAGTGATCTTATAATCCCTATCAGCTAAAGGAATATGATCTAAGTCCATGGGAGGATGAACTGAAGGGTTCATAGGATCGTCTCGATTCTTCTTCTTAGGAGGCATGATTATTGTTGAAAAAATTAATTAGAATCAGGAGGAAAGGTTACCAAGAATGTGTTTTAGGTGTCTAATTGATAGAATGAGGGAGGCAAGACATTGGTATTTGATAACAAATTGGTTAGTTGATAAAAATGTTGGGCGCACTAGAAAACCTGTGAATAATTCAATTTGGAGAAGAAAGGTAACAGTAAAGGTTGAAATAGAATTAGTTATAGGGTCTATATAAAAAATGCATGGTTTTCGTGAGAATGGCGTGGGTCTGTTGGATTAACGATTATCCAATGCTAATTAAATTCCCAATGTATAATAATGGGAAAGGATTTGATGGAAACAACTTGGAAATGTGGTGATATGGTAGTGGCAGAGGTGTCAGGTAGGGACAGTGGTAATGGATCTTGGGGGAAACGGTTTTCAGAGGGGGTAGCGAGTAGTTAGTTTTTTAGGCAAGGGGGGTGCGAAACTCAGAGGGCAGGCCACATGCTTGTGGGACCCGATGGGGAAAACATCTTTTTCGGACCCCCTCAAGTGGTAAAATCGAGGATGGAGAGGGGGGTGAAAGTTGATATGTGTCGGCGACCATAGACCGTGAAGATCGTAGCGTGGAAAACTGCAGACCCTTTAACCATATGCGACAAAAAACATTTTGTCGAGATATGACTTTGCTTTTGGATCGAAAATTTAGGATAAATCATTTTATATCATATACGTATCCCTTTTTTTACGTGATGTATAATGAGGATAAAAGAATAGGATAAATGCAATTTTCCTTATTTTTCCAAATGAAATACTTGTACCTACCCTCTAAAACTCTTATTCTTTTTCTAAGCTAGCATTTTTATTTCTTCTTATAGGGGTGCATTTAGACTAGCAAACCCATATTTACATTTTTTATGAAAGATTAAAATATATTATATCCTATCACTTATTTCTCCCATTTAATCAGATTAAACAGTTGAACCAATGTCATTTTCTACCTAACTATTGCTTTACCAAGATTAGATTGTTTGGAAAATCTTTTTTCTCTAATCTAATTTACAGAAATTTAAACATGTTTAGCCATGATTGAATTGTATGGTTTAAAAAAATAACTAGTCATTGTGGCACTTTAACAATCAGCACACAACGTTACTTTATTTGACAGAAATAAAATTATCAATCAGTAGTGCCATTTGAATTTGCATCACTTTCAGTGTTATTTTTTATTTTTTATTTTTTTTGTGGGGTTATGATTTCATTTTTATTCTTTTTTGAATGTTTCTTTATTTTCTTCTCTTTCTCTTTATTGACATTTTTTTAAATATACCCTATTTTCATTTTATTTTATATATTTTTTATAAATCAATTGGAGATTGAAAATTATTTACAATATAAAGCTCCTGAGATAAAATAATCAATCACCTTGAGATCCTATAAATTATAGGACCCTAGCAAGACAAACATGTGTCGTACTCAAGGGTGACACAACTGACGCTACTGAATAGATGAAAATTGAAGATAGATGTTCCCTCCCCTCTCCTTTTATAAGTTCCTTTTTCGTAAATTTGTCCTCCAAGCCTGAAAAACAGGTAAAGTATATAAGGGATAACCTCCTAGCCACAATAGACTAGGGTACTCCTTGTTCGTAACTAACCTATCCTGTTCCCGAAAAGGGTTAAAATTTTATTTGATAGAAGAAAATTCGAGTACTTTTACGAGCATGAAGTAGACAAGTTCACTCAACAATATTTTCTAAGTTAAAGAGTTTGAAAAAGAGCTTAAAGAAAACTCCTCCTAGAGGAACGAGTGGTATAAAGGGTACCAACTGGTTCCTGTAAATGGTGGAAGTGATCATGACATAATGTGGAGGCGAAGCTAGATAAAGGGACCACTCATCGCAGAAGTTCCTCCTAGAAATGGTAAAACACCAAGTTAATCCGAGTGGTAGGCCAAGAATATGCTGACGATGGCTGAGAGAAACAAGTGCTCAAAGCTAAAAAATTAGGATGATAAAAGTGGAAATCACAAGGGATAAAATGTGGAATCCTCTGGGGTATGGCCAGAAAATAATGGAAGAAGAGGAAATGAGGATCAAATTAGAAGTCATGACGGGTCAGAAGGAGGAATTCCTAGAGATATTAAAAATGACTGCATGGACACCAATAAGGCAAGAGGGTTCTAAATAGGGTATCCATGAATGGGTAATATCTATCACCAAATTATGACTTTGGCGACCAAAAAAAATGCGACCATCCTAACACTCTTTAATTATCCAAGCATAAATAGGTGAATGACAGGACTCTAGAGGATGAATGTAGATGCTTAGGATGACCATAAGTTAAGGAATATTCTAGTGGATCAGTCTTGGCCAACTTGAACGAATGAGTAACCGAGCTCATATCTTAGTAACTCAATGAATCTAGAAGGTTCCCTAGACTGCTAGCTCCAAAATGATTGATTAGGGCTTGGGCCTATTTTTCAACCCCTACATCACTGAACCATAACCCTCACTGCTTGATGACATTTTCCTACCAAGAAGGGCTCCTCAGTTTTGACCCTGAGCTATGGGCTAACATGCTTATTCCTGCATCCCAGGAGCTTGAGTTACTACCAGGGCCTCTTGTGCCCACAAATGAGGCCCTTATCCATAAGTTTGGAGCTAGCGATCTAGGGAACCTTCCAGATTTACTGAGTTACTAGGAGATGATCTCGATAACTCATTGATTTGAGTTGGCCAAGGCCGATTCACTAGAAGTTTCCTTAACTTCTCGTCATCTTATGCATCTACATGCATCCTCCAAAGACCTTTCATTCACCTATTTATGTTGTATCATTTGAGAGGGCCAGGATGGTAAAATTTTGGTTGCTCGCTAGAGTTATGATTTTATTTCTAGAGAGAGCCATCATGTTGTTGAGATCTTGATACCCTATTGCTATCTTTCCATTATCTCGAGATCTTGTGAGGTCTCATGCTATAGGAGACGTATCTTCATACTATTATCTAGTGTAGAAACTCTGCTGAATTGCAGAGAGGGGAAGTTGTAAGTAAGGTATCGAAGTGACATTTTATATATTAATGAATATCTAAGTTCTCTTCCTATATATGATTGTATGTTTATATCTTGAAGTTATTTTATGATATCATTCATCTAATGATCTTTCGAGGAAGATAAATTGTTTTATTTGTATGGTTGCGACTATGTGTAGGTTTTGATATCGAAGGAAGATCAGATAGATCACTTCTGTGGAGTGCAATAGATCAACATCAAAATCAAGATCCGTCCCTAACTTGTGAGGAGGCAAGGTAGATTCTTCTTCCTCATAGCATTAAACGATTGCATGACACCTTTTGGATCATAATGGATTTGGAATATAGGATTTATTCTTGAATGTGATTTTCTTTTTTGGTGTTCTAATAGACACTAGGACATGGGGCAACAACTCCTTGCAGTTTTGACTGCAACAAAATTGATGCTTTAAATGAGAGCACACTCGATTTTTTGTTTGATTTGCCTTAGATCCTGATTGGATCCTCCTGTCTATAGTTTGCTGAGCTTTCATGCATTTTTGCGAATTTTCTTCTAATTTACAGTGTCGTTGCCTCTTTTTGATGATTTTCTATTAATGATTTCATGAGGAAATGCAAATTTTTCTCTTTGGAACCCCAGTTGCGGCCATCTAAGGCTTAGTAGGCAGCCCAAGAGCCTCTGAGCCACTAGCTAAAAAGCCTATGCCCATGGCCAGCCGCTAGCAGGGCATTCTAAGCTTGTGGCCAACATATTTTTCCTTGTGAAAATTCTCCCTTTTAGTTTGATTTCTCTGCTTTTGGATTTGTATTATCTGGGATTACTGTTTTCTTGCTGGATCTTGTCTAGATCTTCTCTTGTTTTAAGTTTTATTTTGATTTTCTAAGTTCCTCTTTAGAGCATATGATCTATTTCATTGGGCATCAAGCTTGTTGATTTCTTTTCGATCTATTGAAAACATACTCGGATCCCATTACTTGTTGTCACTGATAAGCCATCCTATCATCCTTATTTGATCTATTTAGATCAATTTGTTCATGATCTCCCTTTAGTTATCATCACTTGAGTTTTTTCTTGAGTTTTAATTAGCTGCCTTGGATTGAGGTTTGTGTTTGATTCCTTGATTACTTTATCAGTTTTTGTAGACTGTATTCAGAATTTGATTGGGTTAGATCAATACTTTGCATTCAAATCTGTATATTAGTCATCTTTTTCATTCTTTATTGTTGAGTGATCTATTTTATTTTTGTTCATTATTGCCACGAACGGTTGTGTCGTGACTACTTCTGCAACTTTCATTCTTATCAATTTCCATTGAGACTATTTTTTTAGATTGTATCACCTATTTTTAGATCTTTTTTAGGCCTTTTTGCCGCTATGGTGTAGTTTAGACCTTTGTTAAAAATTGGCCCATTAGGGGAATTTTGAGGTCTAAAATGGGCCTCCTAAAGAAATAATAAAATAATAGTGGAAATAATAAAATAAGATTTGATTACATCATTAAAGTTTAGAGGGAAAAAAAGAAAAAACTACTTTTTCAACCCATATTTTGAACTTATCTCCCTATGTTTATACTCAAATTTCGAGTAGGAATACTCATTGGATGAAAAATTGAATACCCCATCCAAGGAGTACCCATGTTGCATACTTTTTATGGACTCTTCTACACGAAAAATTAGAAATACATGAAAAACGTGATTGCAATCGCATGTTTTCATGTATTTATCTGTTTTCATGTAGCAAGGTCCATCAAAAGTATGCAACATGGGTACTGCTTGGATGAGGAAATATTGAAAATACGAGTTGAAAAAGTAGTTTTATTATTTCATTATTTTTTAATATTTTTACTTTTTTCCTCCAAAAATGGTGAATCATCCCCCATGGTTGAAATCATCATCTTGAATCCTATTGGTTCTCATAAAGTTTATTTTGGTTGTACATTTTTCTTAGGAGGCCAAATTTAGACCTCAAAATTCCCCTAATGAAGGTGGTGCCATTGTGCTACAACCCTAGCTGGATTAACATTGCCATCTTTTATTTCCACTTTGGATTTCTTTTTTTATTGCTTTGTGTGGGTTTTTTTTTTGGTTTTGTTTCTGTAACTGTTTCAATTTTGAAGCTCTTTGAATAATTTCTTGGGAGACTTGTTTTTGTCTCTCTCTCGGATTTGTTTTTGGTGTGCTTTTAGGTCATTAATTAAAATTATTGGGATGATTTTTATTCAAGAAGACTTAACGAAGAAGAGCATCTCAGTAGGCATTTGTGTGTTATATAATCTCTTTCCCTCTCATAGCTAGCATTCATTGAATTGAAAGCTACAAAATCATAGAGATACATTAGGGTGACTAGCTATGAGTCCTACCCACCATTTCATTTTCACGTTCCTTCCCACTTGAGTAAACAACAACCATTAAAAGTAACATGATAATAACATCAAATCGATTCATCTTTTATTTTTACTTTTAGTCCACCGAAATTATCTTAGGCTATGGCATTGGAGGTAAGAGTGTGATTTAACCACTCCAAGACCACAGAATCAACTCATAATCTTGTGGTAGGGAGTGAAAATCCATTTTCAATAGTGCAGTCTGGAAAGCCCTCCTTCCATTTGGGTTAAGCAGGAGGTCACACATGGTCTAAGTGATGTGACACAACCCTACTCACTTAGTTTTATGTCGCACTAGTGGAATTTTCATGCATACAAATGATTTTTATGACTTCGAGGCATCTTGGGAGGAAACTCTCATGGGGATATCAGTCTTGGCTCCTTTTGGGGTTAAGTTTCCCACCCTTGCATGTTGGTTTATCTTGCGATTGTCCCCCCAGGTTGTGTTATTGTACGTGGTGACCATAGTGGCATTTATTTCTAGAGCTTATACATAGGTGTAGGGTCGGGTTCGTCTTCTCTGTACACGAGAGAAATATTAGTCATACTCTCCTAGTCCTCTCAGAGGGTGTTCCACTTATGGGGGAACTTGTACCGAGTTCAAAACTAAAAGGGATGGGAAGCAAGTTTCTAATATAAATGTTCCATCATCAGATTATTTGTATTATTTTTGTTTGTGCTACCTTTTAGGAAGTTTCTAGAGCACTCTCTTTGGTACGAGTCAGTAGTTTTGGCCTTTGGATGTTTTCAATAACTTGATTGTGCTTTATTTATTATCATCCTGGCTGAATCACCAAGTATGGAATTTTCAAATATGTACTCAAATTAAGGGTATTGTTTAATATGCTATGATCACACGTGATATGTTAGATGTTTATTGAGTGAAGCCCCCATGAGCTGAATTTTCACGTTGACGTTCAAGTCGCCTTCAAGGTTTACTTCCTGAGCGAAATGGACTTATTTCTTCTTCATGGAGAGTGCATGTCGACACTCATAACTTATATCACCATATAGTGTTGGAATATATGTCTTGAACTAGTGATAAAAATATGGTTTCTATTGTGACATTTCTGGATGACGTTGACGCTCCTGCGAATCCAAATTTCGCTGATCCTTTATGGCCTAACTTACTGTGGCTAAATCCTAATATTTCTACACCAGATTACACTTAAATGACATAATCTACCATTTACCCTATGGAAGAGTGTGAGACTTTCGTGCCATATGCACCAACAGTCTTGGCTGCCATGACAGCGTTGCAATCTCTTAGCGTTCTGTCTACACCACTTACTTCTTCTTGGGTCATTCCACCTATCTCATATATGGCTCCCACTTCTTTCCTTAATGTTACTATGCACACACCATCCTCTATTTTTCCTATGTTACACTAGCTTAGTCAGCCACTAGGTCCAGCAATTTATACACTGTCCTTTTCCCAACCGACTATTCCTATTACTCAGTTAAGCACAATTACTTTTGGGAATCCATGGGGGGAATAACCAGTTTTCCCTAGTCAGCTAGGGACAATGTAACATCTAGTATGATGCAAGTTTTATTTTTTTCTCTCTTTGGAGGGACGCTAGCTATCAATGCTTTTACTTGAGGGTCTAGTTTACCTGGGGCAACCCCGCTACTAGTGTCGTGTCTTATCTGGGCCATTACCCTTATGTTGGTCCTAATATGTAGTCTGGTCCCTACTTTTACCTTGGGTAAAACCCCATTAGTAGTCATGATTTTTGGGGTCCATTTCTCTCTAGAGTTTTTTACCTTGGGGGTAAACATCCATCTACTAGTTACACTAGCCTGAAGCAACCATTTTCCAGGACGAACCCTTGTCACTAGCAGCAGGATCATCCACCAAATCCTTTTATGGGGGGAATGCAAGGTTGGTAAAGGGATTATTCTACCTATGACCCATTTATTCAAATCCATAATTCGTTTCTATCCTCTCTTGATTTACTGAATATTTCCAAATTGACTAATGACCCCATCTGTCACAATCCCTGGTGCCCACCGATGGCCACCAAATTACCATTTGATATTCCCAATTTTGAAGGAAAGCCTAGGGAGAATCCATCCACCCATATCACCACTTACCATTTGTGGTGTTCATCCAATTCACTGGTGGATGATTTTGTAAAATTTTTCTTGTTCCAAATAACTCTAACCGAGGATGATGCCAAATGGTACATCAAGTTAGACACTGCATCCTATGGCGATTTTTCCTCATTAGCTCAAACTTTCCTGGCACATTTTCAGTTACCCACCTAATATGATCTTAACTCTGACCTTTTTTCTACCCTCAACCAAGATGATGCCACACTCATTTCAGATCACATTCTTGAGTGGTGTCATTGTAAGCGGTTAGTAAGAACCAAATTACCCAATGAGATTATCTGTAAATGTTCACTAGATCACTCCAACCTCAAATTTCTAAATATGTGTCTATGTTATGAGCCATCACTGAAGATAAAGCCATTTTAGCTACCCAACAATTAGATCTCATATATTAACAGTCAGGTACGTTATACAAATTTTTTCCCAATGCCCAACGCCTTCAAATGAACCACCTAAGGTTGTTCCTAGCTCACATGTCGATGGCATGACTAGATTTGTTTCTGATCCCATGTGACAAATTTCTGCCCACCTTTTCTAGTTTAGTTTTACATATCAAGCCCCAAAAAGTGTGTCTGGCTCTGCTAAAGCACCCCCTCCTGAGTAGTCCACTGATTTTCTTATCATGAAGTCCACTCTCAAACTGGTGGTAAAAAGAACAAGAATAATAGGAAAAATAAACAGCAAAATAAAAATGTTGAGGACTCTCAACTCAATCCTGAGAGTCAGGGAGGGGGCACCATTGTAGATCATAGGAAAGTGAACTTCCCTTGTAAAAAATTATCAGGGTCATCACCTTACTCATGAGAATCCTCGAATGGACGAAGTTCATAGGGTCCTTTCACCACCATATTATCATCATATTATTGTTTTAACTCATCCAATAACTGTGCAAAAATAGAAAAAATGATTTCTCAACCATTTCAACCTCTACAAGGGGGAAACAAGGGGTCATCTTCCAATATCCATCAAACATCAACCGTCTTTATGTGCAAGGAATATGTCAATGTGACCATGCGAGATAACTCCTATGATTCCCCAAAGTCGAGTTCTCCTTCCAAGTACTCCCTAGCTCCACCTAGTTCCACTCGTCTTCTTATTCTAGATAAGCTTATGGAAAAAATTTATCACCCCCTAAGGGTGTTATCCATAAGATGCCACAGAAAACTTCCACCAGGGTCCCACAACACTATAATATTGTTAAAGATCTATCCCAAGCACCTTGTGTGATGTCTGCTTTGGAGGTCTTGCAAAGCTGTCATCAGAAACACAAAACCATGTTGTCTGTCATCAGTGGAGCTAACCCTTATAACTCTGGCATCATTGATTTTAATTCCAAGAAAGATGATCCTCGTCTTTCCAATCAAATTGTAGGAAAAAATGCAAGGAGTTGTTTCCCCATGAACTAGTTTCCGTTAGATCACTAGAAAAAACAAGCAAAGTCAAGAAGAAATACTAGATTCCAAATCCATTATGATCTACAAGCCATCATTCAATTTTTTAATGCTACGAGGAAGAAGAATTTACCTTGCTTTCTTGTAGGTCGGGGAAAAATCTTGAGTTCAATGTCGATTTGTTGTGCTCCACACAAGCGATCTATTCGATATGCCTACGATCTCAATAGCTATACACAACCACAACCATACAAATGCAACATGTGATATTCCTTGGAATATTGTTGGATGAACGATATCCCAAAAAAAAATTCAATATCTGAAACATAATCATATACAGGAGGAAACATAGATCTTCATTAATATAAAATTACCCCTCAATACCTCACTTTGAGCTTCTCCTCTTTGAGGTTTGACAAATTTTCCCCACTAGATAAGAGTATGAAGAGCACTCTCCTATAGCATGAGATCTAAAAAGCTCTTAATATAATGGTAGGATAGTAATAGGGTGTCAATATCTCAACAATAGTACGACTCTATTAGACTCTCAAATTGCGACTTTCGTAACCAGCAAAAATTCAACCAGCTTGACCCTCTCAAATGATCCAACATAAATAGTTGAATGATAGGTCTCTATAGGATGAATGTAGATGCTCAAGATGACGAGAATTTAAGAAAAATTCTAGTGGATCGGTCTTGTCCAACTCGAATGAATGGGTAATTGAGATTATATCATAGTAACTTAGTGAATCTGGAAGGTTCCCTATATCATTGGCTCCAAAATAATGGATCAAGGCCCGATATACCAACACAAGAGGCCCTGGTATTGGCTCATGCCCCTGAGCCATGAGCATAATCCTATTAGCTCACGCCTTCTCGGGGTAAAAATGAAGAAAATGAGCCCCTCCTTCTAGGAAAAATTCCTCAAGTAGTTAGGGCTATGGTTCAAAGATGGAGGCATAGAAAAATAGGCTAATAATAGATGCCCCCTAATGTATGAGGTCAGAATGAGTAGTTTATGGCCGAAATAAATTATAAGAAAAATCAGAGCTCTCAATGCAAGTGGGGAAACAGAGCTAAGATCACAGATCGGGAAAGATAGAAGTAGAGGTATCAACTATGAAGAAAACATCCTCGAGGCATGCATACCCATGCTTTGTCATAATAAAATATTGAAAATGGCCGCCAAACATACACTCCAGATCCATGGTATAAATTACTAGTACATGGCCACGACAAACATACATAGTGAATCCATGTGACTCAATGAAAATACCATATAAACTAAAAAAGAATCATCGATCTCTGTCAAAATATAAATTAGTGGAACTATGGATACACGAAAGATAAAGGAGTGTCCCAGATAGCCCTCAAATTACATAAATGATACATAACTACAACGCAGCCTGGGAAGGGTGGCATATAAGAGTTATATGTCCCGAACCTAGGGTCTTCGACATAACCTCGATGGTAGGAATCTACTCATGTGAATATATGAGTTGAATTTGAGCAATGGTAGATACCGCTTGATTACCAGCCAATGAGGTAAACCAGTAAACGACGCGAGGTAATCCATCAATGAGGAATATAGACCCCAAGGTAGCTAGTACAGTCCACTAAGTTCGAATGAAGGAGCTAATTTCGAACACCAGTGAACTCGACCAATAAAGAGCTAATAATGTAAACCCAATTTCGATCGCGAGGAATCCTACCACTCAGAACTGCAAGCTCTAAGGTAATATTGGTTCTTAGATAAAGCTCATGGATAATGAGCTAGAGTCGAGTAGAGAATATTTGTCAAAGGATGACCTTGATGTATCCCCCACAAAATAGGATGATGTGGTGTATGGATGAAGTGATGAATCGATGAAGTATAAGTAACATAGGGATGGCTGATTTAGAAAGCTCAATAGGATACTACAAATGGCCAATAGAAGTTGAGACTTACCTTGAATACATGATGGCATGAAATAAGAGTGACCTAGCAACATGACTGAATGAGAACCATGTGATATCATGTGCCAATGTAAGAGGCATTGAGGCATGATCTATATGACTAGAAGAGTAACCAACCGGAAGAGTAAAGAGAATCATATGGATGGTACGAATCCTAGGAAAGCTAAAGCCCAATTGTACGATAATGATACAGACAGGTGTTATGGTCAATGGTGATGCAACTGAAGCTCCCGAATAGATGAAAAAATAAGTTAGATGTTCCCTCCCCTCTCTTTTTATAATTTCCTTTTTAGTAAAGTTGCCCCCCATTCCCAAAAAAGAGATAAAAGTATATAAGGGAGAACCTCCTAGCCACAATAGTCTAGGGTATTCCTTTTTCGTACCTAGTCTATCCCAGTCCGAAAAAGGGTTAAACTTATACTAGGTAGACGACACTTCAAATACTTTAACAAGCGTGAATTAGACTAGTTCACTCGGTAATATTTTCTAAGTTAAGGATTTTGAAAAGATCTTATAGAAAAATCCCCCTAGAGGAACTAGTAGTATAAAGGGAAAAAATTTCTTTCAGCAATGGAAGAACTACTCATGACATAATTTAGACAGGAGACTAGATAATTCGACCACTCATTGCAACATTTCCTCTAGAAAAGGGTAAAACACGAAGTGAATGTGAACGATAGGACAAGAAGTTGATGATGACGATGGAGGAGCTAAAGAAAGGTTCAAACTGCAGAAGTGGGATCATAAAAGTGGCATTAAAAAGGGATATAGTGGGGAACCCTCCTAGGGTATGGAAAAAAAATATACAAAGAAGAGGACATGAGCCTCAAATTCGAAGTCATGGCGGGTTAGAAAGAGGGATTATGAGAGAGATAAAAATGACTACATGGACACCAATACGAAAAGGATGTTCTAACTAGGGTATCCATGATCATGTAAACTATAATGCCAAGCTATGACACGCATACAAGAAGTGGTGACATTCGCAACTTGACGGGGCCAGACTTAAGGCATAAAAATAGTGTCGATGGTCAAAATGCAAAATCAACAAAAATGACCTGCCCCTATATGCCAGTTCAAGACAAATGCACCTATGGTCCAATGGATGCTGCACTAGAAATGACAGCCTGTCCTGTAAAAACCATCTAGATAGAATAGACCCAGGGTTAAATCTCATAATGGAAGAAATAAGCACAGATAAGGGAAAAAAAAGACCTATATTTTTGGTTTTTAGAATTTATAATTTTTTTGGATTTTTGGCATAAATAACGCATGATAAATACTCACATCACACACTATACCAAAATGGGGATAAATCATCACACTCTTATGTACAATATGTACAAGTTCAACTTATTCTGGTAGGTCACGATAAGATGTGCCCACAGCCAAGCACAGACCAAGGGTTGCTACACACGAACTTATGGGAAGAAGATGCCATATGGATCACCAGTGTAAAGCCATGCCAGATGATGTAAAACTTCCCCATATAGAAAGGCTGACGATGCCAAGGACAATATAACATAGTCATAATTTCCAATTTATTTCAAAGACATAAGGGAGGATCAAGACATATTGGTGATACAAGGCACTCATTGATAGGTGGTAAGGAGATAGACGATTCATTATAAAGTTCAATATTAGAAACCCATGACTTGACTCGATCCATGAGTGACAGTTCTAAGGAAGGCAGAGGAGATGCCCCCTGGGTCAATTTAATATTTAATATGCCGAACTCTACATGTTACAAATCTAGGATATTAGAGAGAGAAAGATGCATAACCTCCCTATCATTATTAGTGGATAGAGTCATGACTTCTAAGTTAACTAATCGAGGAGGATTTTCATCAAGGGATTCATGTGGAACAAGTGAAAGGGTGGCCCATTTGGGAAAAAGAACCTGATCATATTACATACTGGGATGGAGTTTCTGAGAAGCGTCAGGAGGTATTGAAGAGACTTACGAAGAGGCAATATCTTCAATAGAAACTGGCAGAGGGTGCTTACTAGCTTGATCAAATTCCATAGAATCAAATGACACCAACCACAGATCAGGAGGTCTATGGGGTCCACAGGTGATAGAAGAGATCATATACATAGAATTAGTGGTATGATATGAGGCAACATTGGGTAGAGGGAGTTGAGGAAAAACCCCCATAAGAGTGGAACTTTTGAAAAGTCCCACGCCAACACTTTGAAATTGACTAGGATGGTGCCCCACAAGTGGTACAATAGTTCTAGTAGTGGAAATGTGGGATGATGGCACACAATAGTCAAGCTGGTCAATGGTGACCATATTGCCTTCATGAGGAAAGAAAATGACATGCAATACATATGATACCACTACGGTCATGGCATAAAAACAACTACGACCAAGGAGCAGGTTATAATATAAAGGAGCATCGACTTAAAAAAAATTTCCACCTAACTCAATGGAAAAATTGGGAGGACCCCCTTAGGAATGAAATTGTGACTATCAAATTCTTGGAGAGTTGTATTAGACATTGTAAGAGCTGGAGCGGAAATAGATTTCCAACAAGATATGGAAATGACACAGCTGGAAGAACCCCCATCTACCATAGTGTGATGGATATTCTTCTCGGAAAATTGCACAATAATCTAGAAAGAGATCTGATGGGAAAGACGAAGGTAAAATTTCTCGACATTGAAAGCAATGACACCATAGTCAAATAAGTGAAATCCACCAATGGGAGACAACAAGGCTTTATGCTGTTGAGGAAATTTGCAAGACCTCCAAGGCAGACATGGCACAAGGTGCCTGGGAAAGATTTTCAACAATACTATAGTGTTGAGAGGCCTTGTAGGAAGGGTTGTGTGTCATCTTACATAAAAAACCCTTTGGGGGGGGGGTGATAAACAGGTTCCATAAGCTTATCTAGAGTGAGAGGTCCAATGGAACTAGGTGGAGTTGGTGAGTATTTGGAAGGAGGACTTAACTGAGGTACATCATAATACTTAGCTCACGTGGTCACGTTAACATATTCTTTACACATAAATATGGTTGAGTTGCAAGGGGGATGGGAGGATGACCCCTCATTTCCCCCTTGCAGAGGTCGATAAGGTTGAGAAATTATTTCTTGCTGGGGTTGTGGATGGTATGGATGAGTTAAAATGGTAGGTTCTTGAGAAGATGGTGGTGAAAGAAACTTATGAACTTCATCCATTTGAGCAAACTCGTGAGTAAGGTGATCACACTGACAAATTTTACAAGGGAACTTGACTTTCCAATGACACTCATTGGTCCCCCCTTCCTAACTCTCCGGATTGGGTTGAGACCCCTGGGAAATTTGATTTTTTTTTATTTCTCTTATTATTATTGTTTTTTTTACCATAGGTTTGAGAATTATTCTTCGGTTGAGTGGAATTCACCGCAAGAACATTAATGGAATGCTCAAAAGGGGTTGCTTTAGCAAATCCTTAGGCACTTGATCGGGCTTGATATAGAAAAATCGATTTACCAAGGTGGGAAGAACGTTGGCTCATGGGATCAGACATAGATCCAATCACACCATTGGAATGTGGGCTAGGAATAGGTTTGGCCGGGTCAATGGAAGGCCTAGGGGAATTGGGCAATACTTCGTACAATGTACCCGACTATGGATATATGATATTGAATTGTTGGTCAACTAAAATGGCTTGCTCCTTAGTAACAGATGGAAACATAGACCCATCCTTGGAAATTTTAGGTCGAAGGGATCTAATGAACCATTTACGGGGAATTTATTTGAGTAACTTGGTTCTCACTAACCCCTTGTGATCACGCCACTCATGATTGCGATAAAAAATAAGCATGGCATCATATTTTTTGAAATATCTACAAGAGGTCACAGTCAATATCATACTAATTTGGAAACTAGATATCTGTCAGGAAATTTTGAGCTAAGGAGTTAAATTCACCATAGGATGCATTATCTAACTCGATGTACCATTTGGAAACATCCGTGGGTAATGTTGTTTGGAACAAGCGACGTTTGAGATAATCTTCCACCAACGAATTAGATGAACACCATATATGGTAATTGGTGATATGGGTCGATGGATTCTCCCCAAGATTCCCTTATAACTTGGGAATATAAAATGGTGATTTGGCAGGCATTGGTGGCCACCAGGGATCATGACAGATGGGGTTATTAGTCAATTTGGCGAGATCTGGTAAATCAATAGAGGATAGAAACAAATTGTGAATTTAATTGAATGAGTCATAGGTCAGAGAAGCCCCTGACCAAACTTGCAGTCGCCCCACAAGTGGATTGGATGGATGTACTTGTTGGTGGTGAAAGGGTTTCTTCTTGGAAAATTGTTTTTGTGGGCCATTGCAAATGGTAGATGGATGTTGCACCCCAGGGTAAAAACCTCTAGAGAGAAATGGAACCCCAAAATCATGACTTCTAATAAGGTTGTACCCAGGGTGAAAAGAAGGACAAAACTGTGCAGTAGGACTAACATAATGGGAATTACTTGGGTAAGACATGATACTGTAAGCGAGGTTACCCCCAGGTAAACTAGCCCCTCCAATAAAATAAATTGTAGGCGGCGTCCCTCCAAATATATACCAAGCTTGCGTAATACTAGATTTTAAGTTGCCCCCAGTATGACTAGGGACAACTAGTGATCACCCCCATGGATTCCTGGAAGTAACCATGCCTAACTTAGGAATATGAATATTCAATTGGGAAAATGACGGTGTGTAAATTACTAGACCTACGAGATGACTATGCTGGCACAGAGGATGGTGTGGGCACACTAACATTTGGGAAACTAGTGGGAGCCATAGATGAGATAGGTGAAATTCCCCAGTAAGAAGTAAGCAGCGTATATGGAGGATTAGGGATAACCATGCTAAGATATGGCAACACTATCATGGCAGTCGAGACTACTGATGCAGATGGTAGTGAAGTCTCACACTCCTCCATAGGGTAAATGGTCGATAATGGCATGTAAGTATAAGCTGGTGTAGAACCATCAGGATTCAACCGCAGTAAAGTAGGCCTGAAAGGATCGATCAAAGGTGGATTGGCAGGAGCATTAGAGATGTCCACGAAAGTCTCAATAGAAACCATATTGCTATTAGTGGGGCTAGACATAGATACCAACACTATATGGTGGTCTAAGTCACGAGTTTCGGTAGGCACTATCCATGCAGGAGAAATAATTCCACTTCATTTAGGAATTAAATCTTGAATATGACATGAACATCGACATGCAAATTCAACCAGCGTGACAGTGAATAAATCACAGTTATGTTGGTGTAAACACCCTATGGATAAAACTATTGAATAAGACCAAAGAGCACACTCTAGAAACATTCAAAAAGGTAGTTCACACAAACATAATAAAAAGAAGCTAGTGATGGAATATTTATACTAGTGATCTACTTCCCAACCCTTTTAGCTGCGAACTCGACACAAGTGCCCCCATAAGTAGAACACCCCCCGAGAGGACTGAGAGAGTATGAATAATATCCATCCTAGGTATAGAGAAGAAAAACCTGGCCCTGCACTGGTGTATGAGCCCTAGAAAGAAAGCCCACTATGGTCACCATGTACAATAACATGACTTGGGGGGGTAGTTTCAATATAAACCAACATGCAAGGGCAGTACACTTAACCCCAAAAGGAGCCAATATTGAAACCCCCTTGCGAGTTACCTCCCAAGTGGTCCCAAAGTAATAAACATCGTTTTTATATGTGCCAATTACGCTATATCGCGACATCGGAAAGAAATTAGGGTTGTGTCATAGTGCTTAGCCCAAGTATGACCTCATTCTTAACCCTTTTGTGAGGAGGGCTTCCCAGACTTCACTACTGCAAATGAATTTTTACTCCCAACCGCAAGATTATGAGTTGATTTTGTGGTGATGGAGTGTTTAACTCACACTCCTACCTCCAAGACCCTATGTTAAGCTAATGTTGGTGTACTACCAGTGAAAATGAAATACAAATAGAGTTTATTTTATTATCACGTTACTTTTAATGGTTTTTGTTTACTCAAGCGAGAAGCGGTGTGAAACTGAAATGATGTGTAGGACTCTTAGTCAGTCACCCTAATGCAGTCATATATAGTTTTTGTTTTCAATTATATGAATTCTAGCTACCAGAGGGAAATGAATTATCTAACACAAAAATTCCCACTAAGATGCAATTTTCTGTTAAGTATTCCTGAATGCAAAATAACCAAAGAGTTTTAATTAATGACCCGAACACACACCAAAAATTAAACTGAGAAAGGAGACCAAAGAAATTATCCCAAGAAAGAATGCAAGGCACTCCAAAAGAGAAACATCTAGGGAAACAAATCCCAAACAAAACATTCAAAGAAATAAAAATGAAATCTAAAGTGAAAACAAAAGATGACAATGTCAATCAAGCTAGGCCTGCAACACAATGGCTCCATGAGGGACAATGTTCTACAAGGGACTAAAATGCACCCTAGAGGAAAAGAGGTATAGAAAAATCATAAATAAATTGATAGAACATAAAAAAAACACTTTCAAAATAAGTCGATTAGATGACAGTTGCACAACCAGTCGTAACACCACCATTTCTGACACTAATGATAAAAAATCAAAGAGATCACTCAACAAGAAAGAATGGAAATGAGACACAATATCAAAATCTCAGTGTGAAGTGTAGATAAGATCCAAATAAATGTTGAATAAGACCAATATAAATTGATAATAAATTAAAGAGACAAAACATAAAACTTAATCCAAGTCACCCAATCAAAACTCAAGAAGTAAATCGCACAACAATGAGTAAGGGAAGACCTTGAACAAACTCACCAAAATAGATCAGATGAGAAACATATGAAAACTAATTAGCTATAGAAAATGATAGATGCAATAGATATATAATAGATCAACAAGTTTTGAAAAATAAACCCTGAAAAAATAAGTAAATAAGCACATGAATACATGAAAATTGGGAAAAACGGATAGAAAATAGGTTGAATTTTCAATCAGCCATATCTTTCTCATATGGACTCCCTTTCAGAAGATTTTTTTTTTTTTTTGAGGTAAAATTTAAAGAATAATACAAATATGTTGCAGGATTAGCCTTAGGCTAATGATAACAATTTTAGTTCTATACTCACATAAAGAACAAGTGTTTTCCCATTTTACGAAAGACCATGTGCATAAAAACATTGTGCACTAGGGAAAGGTTTTTAATTTAAAAAAAAAGTAGTGCGCTACTCATATAATACGAACCAATGCGATAAATAGAATTGAATGTCCTAGTGCTTATTAGACAATGGTTTATTGTTCGAGGTTTTTTTTTTAAATAAAAAATAACGATGTGCTTAGTAACTTTGGACCACCAGTGCGATACTACTCGATAGCACCGTACTAGTGTAAATTAAAAAAAAAATTCAGTCATAAAATTAATTTTCACCATTCAAGTGCTATACTCCCATGAAGCCTTGGTGCTTTTACATTTTAAAAACGCTCCAGTTTTTATTCAACATGGTGCACCATTGCATCATTTGTAATTTAAAAATAGATGTACGCTAGGTGAAATTGGAGCACCATTGTGTATATTTCTCGAAAACATCGGACAAAGGCTTAATTTAAATTGGTCATAAAATTCATTTAAACCATTGTGATGGTATACTCCCATAAAACACCAACGATATTCTTGTTTTGGAATGTGTCGGTGTGTAAGTAAAATGGTGCATTGCAATAGCTTTTTTAAGTTTAAAAAATGTAGTGCACTTCGTAAATAATCTGCCTCGATGCAGTTACTCGAGTGCATCGGAACATGGTTAAATAAAAAAATTTACCAGTTGTAAAATTCATTTTTACCATTTGATGTGTTTTAGATATCTCAAGCACCAATTGAACCTTGCCTCTGTGAAGCGCCCAACCATCGGTGCTTCTCTTGTTTTCCATCGTTTCGTCTATTTCTCACTTCATGCCTTTTGAATTTTGTGAAACAATTGTGAAATTTGTTTTTTTCATTTACCTGAAACCATACCTCCCAGACGAAAAAATTCATAGTTAATTTCTATATTTATTCCTAATTTATTTTTTTAGCATAGTAGAATTCAAAAGTAAGTTAAAAATTGCATTATTTTTGTATTTTTTTTCTTTGTGGTGCATTCAAAACATCCGTCTTGCACCATCATGGTGCACCTTGTAACTTTACAGGTTGAAACCAAAATTGGTGCATAATGTTAATGTACCATTAGTGGTTCGGTGCATTGGGTAAATTGAAATGAGCTATGAAGTTCCACGACGCACCACTTTAAAAATTGTAATTTTTACGGTGGTGCATCTAGTAAAATTAACTTCCTGGTGCGTTTATTTTTTCCCAGTGCAACTCTCAATATTTAAACCTGACCATTTTGGTACGGTGTGCTGAGATAAAATTAATGCACTGGTGCAAAATTTTATGTCCACGCACCATACTGAAAAAAAAAAATAACAAATGTTATGTAAGTATACGAACAAAACGTGATGCACTGCATCAATGTACACATTGTTTCGAGCGAATTCCTATTTTTTGTGGTGCAACCATTGCCGATGCATTCCTGTGTTTTTAGCACACCGAGGTTGATTTTTTTTAAAATTGAAATTGAAATTTCCATATTTATAAAAATGTTTTTCATTTAATGGATTTTTTTTTTTTATATACATGAGGTTGATGCATTTTATATGTCAAACACGCAAAGATGCTAGAGGAGAGGGGAGAAAATACAAGAAGAGCAAAGAGTTGGCCATTAAAATATGGTATGAGGGTCGAAGGCATGAGAGAGGGAGAGGTATTTGTACCCTTCCCTATTAGAGTAGTGACATAACACCTATTGAGGAATGTAGGCATCCTTAAGTACTATGAGGAGGCCACATCTCTGAAGGAGAAATTTGGGTTGTTGGCATAGCTGATCCGTTGGTGGGATTTCTACCGACTAGCTTCCATGTCAGTCCTGATTAGTGGTTTCAACCCACTGAGGAGGAAATTTATTTTTTCATTGGCCTATACAGTAGAGGGGGTGATTTTCCCCAGTTCCCTGATGTCCCTGATGGTGTTGGAGTAGAGATTCAACTTATCTACTCTCGAAGATATATTGGGGACCATGTAGTTTCTCTAGCATAATTTTAGGTGTCTGGTGGGCAACTACAGATTTCTTCTTTTGGTGTATAGGAGTTTAGGTTCCTCCGACTATTAGTGAATACAATTTAACACTATACTAGTAATGTGAAGAAGATTAGTTTCCATAGTTGGTTTTATGTTAATTCCATGGTGCAGATACCACAATGTATCAGATGGTCTACCATTTTATTACGGTATTTTTGTATCGATTTAGATAGATTTATTGCTATGATACATGGGAGGGCAAAAAACCCATTTTCTTTAGAGATTTTTTGTTTTTTTTTGTTGAGATGTTTCTTGAGATGATCCCTAATTTTGATCATTTCCCTCCTAGGACGATGATTGAGGTGCATATTTGCATTCGGGTTGAGATGATGCCCAAGAGGGACCAACCAGAGTATCTGGCTAGGATTTACACCAAGGAATTGGAGCTATTATCCAATTAGATCGACCACATGTTCTTATTGGTGTCGTGTCCTTAAACATGGATGGATTGGTGATAGTGTCCCAACATCCTTTACACACAAGATGAGCCAAAATATGCTAGAGGTAATATTAGTGTTTTCTTTAAATTAATCTAGTTTAATGTTATTGTCTTAATTAATGAGAATAAAATTTATTCTAGAACATTATTTAAATTATTTAATAAAATTTTCTAATTATTGTTGTGTGCTATATATTTTGTATACATCAACACATTCATTGGGGACATGCCTCCTCCCCCACTGGATGCAGATGTGGAGGTGGCCAAGGCCGAGGAGGATGAGGTTGCATGTCTTGATCGGATATACACATGCATGTAGCCATGCCATAGGCCTAATATTAGATTCAAGATGGTGGTGGGTGAAGGATTCACTAGAATTTTGTTGAGACGAGAGTCCACGGTGCGACAGTTGAAGACATCATGGTAGATCTGAGGTTCCTGGAGCTTTGGATATACTTTTCACATGATATGATGAGTCTTATCTGTCATATCATCAGAGCTACCAAATTTATACTGGCATTAAGGAGGGATTTACACCATGTAGTAGATATAGTTTCCACACCCAATACTGCCCCATCAAATCATGATGATCAAGGCGTTGATCCTTCTATTAATACTCCACCTCCTTGGGATGGCCATGCATCAAATACATAGTCTCCACCCAAACTTACTACCCCATCTGACGATGATCAGGATGTTGGTGATCCTTTTGGTAGTAATCGGATACCTAGTCCTCCTCATTCATCTCATGATCACCAACTGCCTCATGTTTCTCCTCAGAGAGCAGACTAGCTACCTCCTCCTCCACCTCATAGTTCGACTCTTGATAAGGCAGTAGACCATCTATCATCTTCTTCTACAGACTAGGCTGACACTACTACTATTGTATCAGATATTCTGTTGTAGTTATTTTACTTGTTTATATATATATTGCATATTTTTTGTTCATGTTGATGTGCTTAATTTATCTGTTGGTGTTGATGTGTATATTGTTAGGTCATGTTAGATATGTTCATTTAATGTGCTTGTAGATAGATGTGTATGTTATAGCATATATTTGACAATATGAGATGTATATTTGAAGATGTGTGTGGTAATGATGTTATATAATGCTTGTGTTTTGTTAGATGTCATGATGATGATGACGCCTTGTTAGATTATTAGATTTGTGTGCTTGTTAATTATATTTATATGTGATAGAGGTGTATATAATTAGATTATTTTAGCGAATTTGAATGTGTATTTTAGATGATGTTTATGCTTTTTAGATGGTTATCATCACGATGTTTATTTTTATGAAATGATATTAATTATACATTATGTATTGATGAACTTATATCAAAATTTTATATATGAAATTACATGCAAAATGACTTCCTTTAAATAAAAAATGCAAAGATATTTTTATAATTTGCAAAGTCTAATATTGTTGAAACTATAATTATAAAGTTACTATAAATATTTTTCTATTGTAGAAATAGTTCATACATATTCATTGCAACTAAATTCTTATTCAAACAAGGGTTGCAAGTAGCATAGTCCCTACCTATAAAAGACAAAGAAATAAAAAAAATAAAATTGTTTATAAAACATGTCTAAGAAATAGTCACTACAAAACAAAATCAATTTTAGAAACAATTAATTTGTACAAACCTCTAAACAAAACTACCTTTCTAGTCATGGTTAAGAATAAAAATCAGAAATTTGTGACCTATACTTATAATACAAGAGTTAGACAATATCTAATTAATGTTTGCAATTAATTTTCAGAATGTATAAACATGTAATTAAATAAAATTTTAAAATATTTATAATAAAATTAAAATATATAACTATTGGTCTATAAAATAAACTATAATTTTAAAAAAATTGTTCATAAAATAGTGGATTACAAACATAACATTACAATTAATTTTATTTATTAATAATACTTATGAATGAAGCATTTACAAGTTAATAATATGCAAGATAAAATGGGGTGAATATCCATGGTTAATAATCTCGTTATATTGTATGAGTTATTATATATATCTAATATTCTAGAATAAAAAAAATTTTGCTGCTGCGCGTTGGAGCTGTCTACTACTGCTGAGCTCGTGACAGGTCCGCATCCAACCTAGGGCTAGTGCCCATGGAGGTGCTGGGCACTCCCCAAGCGCCTCCCCCTCCTCCTCTACCGCCATCATCTGCAGAAGCCTTTAACCAACTCTTGGCAGGGCTTCAAAAGAAGAAGAACTCAGAAGCTGCGAAATTTGTCAAGAAATTGGAGGATATACCTGAGATCTCCCTTCCTTCAGAAACCCTGATCCAGGTTGCATTATGTTTGGCCGAGCGAGCTCTCATCGGCCAGTTCACTAGGCTATGGCCTTCCCCCAAAGCAACTGAGAGCTGGGTCAACAGAAATTGGGCGTCGTTGATCAAGGAAAGTGTTGCCTCTTATTTTTTGGGGAGAGGATTCTTTCTCTTCGATTTCTCTTCAAAGGATGACAAAGATCTGATCTTCCAAAACGGCCCTTACTTCATGGGCCCTCAGGGTTTTTACCTAAATAAGTGGACTCCGGACTTTGATCCAGCAGTAGACGTGCCCAAAGCAGTACCGGTGTGGGTTAGGCTCCCAAATCTCCTAGTTCATTGCTGGAATTGGGACTCTCTGATGCACATTGGAAATTCCCTTGGGAAATTCATAGATCGAGAAAAAACTAAGGACCAATATGACTGCGCCAGGATTTGTGTAGAAGTAGATCTAGAAGTGGGGCTGCCAGAGGCCATCAAAATCAATGTCGGAAGCTAGTTGCATGTGCAGAAACTGGACTATGAGAAGCTTCCCTTCAAATGCCGGAAATGCCATGTCTATGGCCACTTCGCTAGAGGCTGTCTGTCCAACAACGAGGCTGAGGAGGGGAAGGAGGATGGTTGGAATCAATTCAAGCACTCGAAAACATTTCACAAGACACAAAATTCGAGAGGCCCTAATGGCAAAGGTCCACACCAGGCCTCTGCTTAGCAGATCCCGCACAAGCCCGCTCTAGAAAATAATTTTGATCCTCTAAGCTCGCAACTAAAGGACACCCAGGAGGTCGAGGTCCAAAAGGTAGTGTCTCCAGATAAAGGTAACATATCTAACTCTTCCAAGGATGCAAGTGTTGCAGAAAGCTCAAAAGGAATCCCTGTTGAAGTCGAGGAAGAGGGCCAAGAGTTGGAAGACTCGGAGGAGGAAGGAGAAATAGGTGACTCCCAAGCCTCTGTAAGGAGATCCACAACAGGCCGCAAAACATATCGGGAGAAAAGAGAACAGGAAATGTACAAGGATAAGTTATAGGGCAGCCAACCAAATCTGGAGAAGCTGTTAGCAAAAAAGCCGAAGATGGCGAGAAACCAGTCCCAAGGCTCCAAGGGAACCCAGCAGAACAAAGGTAAATAATGAAAATAGTCTCCTGGAATTGTAGGGGTATGGGGAGAAATATCAAGGAAGAGGCCATAAGAAACTTAATAAGAAAAGAAGCCTCGGACATATTCCTTATCTAGGAGACCAAGATGGAGGACTCAGACTTCCTCCAAACAAGCAAAAAAATTTGGAGTAAAAGTAAAGAAAAAGTTGTCTCGGCCCGAGGAGCCTCTGGAGGGCTGGGCATTCTTTGGAATGATAGAAAATTTTCGTTAGTATCTGAAACTTCAAATACTCAATGGCTCCTACTTAAAATGCAACATCTTGTTACTAAAGAATATTTTTCTCTCTTCAATGTTTATGTGTCGGTCAACGCCGGAGAAAAAAAGGCTTGTTGGGACTCAATAAGAAGTCAAGCAGATCTTAGGAACCTAGACAACATCATTATTGTAGGTGATCTTAATCTCACGTTTCACACCTCAGAAAAGCGAGGAGGTTGCATTGTGTGAGATCCGGCGAGGGAATGGGTAGAGGACCTTCTGCAAGATTGGGACCTGCTGGACATCAAGCCATCTTCTGGTAAGTATACTTGGTAAAATAAGAGAGTAGGCCTTGGACATATTGCAGTAAGGCTGGATAGATTTTTTGTCCAAAGTTCCTTTCTCTTGCTTGGATTAGATGCTAGTATGAAAATCCTTTCTTGCAGCATATCTGATCACAACCCTATCAAGCTTGAACTCCAGGCCCATCCCAATATTGGCCCCATCCCCTTCAGATTTAGCCCCCTCTGGGTCAAGGAACCCAATTTCTTGAAAATAGTCAAAGAGAGTTGGTCTTAGCCTGTTAATGGATTGTTGGTCGGATAAATCATTCTTGCGGACAAGACCGATCTCCCTAGTGTCAGAAGACAATCTAGCAACAAACGAACAACTAAGTTTGTCTTTCTCTAAATATATTCGTTTTACAAATAAATGCTATGAAGGTGTCGATCCTACCTTATATCCAAATGCTTATTTGCGGTTGTAGTGCTTCCGTCGCATCAATAATCCTTCGTCACAACAAGAGCTCTTTTGTCACAAGAAAGTATTATCTTTCGTCGATCTACAATCATAAACAAGAAAATATTAAATAGCACCTGTATAACAAATAATTATAAAACATATCTATCATAGTGATCAAGGAATCTATGAAATAAATGATCAAACGACAGCTTATTGAAATAAACAATCGAACGACAATTTATTGAGAAAAACAGAACTTGATTGTATTAATCTTAAAACATACAGAAGAACCTTACAACCTTAGCCTTGATGTTCGAAAGGTCTTCCCGGGGTCCGAAGCAGGAATCTCCTCTACTTTGATAAGTCTTGAACTCTTCCTTCAGGAGCAAAAAGAGGTATGTGATCTTTCCTCTCAAAAGCTTAGCAGAAAGAAGTCTAAATCTCAACAGCACTTCAGTTCAATCACACATAAAGCTTGAACTCTAATCCTCAATCTCCAAAATCTCAATCTCCAAAAAATTCACTTAACCCCTTGAGGCTACCCAATGCCTCCTTTTATAGAGCAGATGAGGAGGTTAGGATTCCACCTTTAAAGGGATAGAATCCTCCTTCAAAGGGATAGGCTCCTCACATCAAGGGATTAGTTCCTTAAGGTGTGGGATACATGCACCTTACTAAAGCGTACTCATCCCCAAAAAATCTCATCCAGAACCTTCTAGAATTGACCAAAATTCAACTTTTTAATCTTTTCTTTCGCGCTTTTTGACTTTACAAGGGTACTGCAGGCATTACACTGGAAAAATGCGTTCTAGAACGCAGTTTCTCTTCACATTACCTGCGTACCCTAGCTAAAAACGCATGAAGGTCTCATGTTACCTACGTACCCTGAGTTTCAGAGATTTTTAGGGTTTTTCTTCCAGTTCTGAGGCTTGGAATGAGGAACAAAGGTTGTAAGACTTGCAAAGGAGGCATGTATGAGTGTTTAATGAGCTCATACAGTCAGCAGAATGTCAGGGTGACATTTTTAGTGTAACAGATTGCCCCCTAAAGTGCGAAGTCTGAAATAGATGAAGATGAAGTCTGTCATATATGAAGAGTGAAGTACTTTATCATTTCAAGGATCATCCTGTGGACACCCTAGTCGGAACCTGTAAAAACATTCAATGCAAAATATATATATATATATATATATATATGTATACATATCATCACTGAGGTAGGCATTCCCATACTCAGATCAAAACTAACTAGATTCAAACTGTTCTGATACAGGAATGATTTTGAATACATCACTAGTGTAGACATACGTAGACACAGTATGAACGCAGCCATCTGTTTATGAATATTCCACTGTATAAATGAATAACAAAATTCCTCGCAGCCTGGATGGTAGAAACTAGATCCAGGGTCTTGATTTCCGCATCTCGAACTAGTATGATTCTATCCATGTGAATAAATGTGTTGAAGTCGAACATGGTAGAAACCACTTGATTACCAGTCAATGATGTGAACTGTTAACAAGTGTGAGAGAAACCACCAGTAATGTCAATGGCTCTCAAAGTACTCAGTATAATCCATGAAAAGTGAATGAATGATCTGAAGTCGAACATGTCATGGAATCATTCGATCGAAGGTCAATGATGCAACCTATCGTCGAAGGCGAGAAATCTGTCATTGAAGCATCTAGATTTCAAGGTACTGATGATTTCTAGACCAACTTCCTAGATAATAAGCTGTCGTCGATAGAAAGTGATCCGTCGTAGGCAAGCCCACAACACGAAATAATAGATCAAGTTTTAAAGAAATATATCGGCAAGGATTGACTCAGGGATGGTCAAAATGGATGACAAATATTTTTCAAATGAATGGTTTTTATTTGAAACTGTTCTGTTTATATGACAACGAGATGGCTTGGGCAATGGACCTAAGCTAATGCCAGTAGGCTGAAGATACTGATGTGGTTTGATTAACGTGACAAAGGATTTCCCAACCCGGAGTGGACAGCGTGTCGTGTTCAGAGTGGTTAACGGTTTTGAATAATGAAGATGTAAAAAACGAGGTTCATTTTTCTCTCTTTTCCCCATTTCACAGCAGAGTACCTCTTTATTTTGACAAGCAGAGGATAACATTTTGTGTTTTATAAGCTCATCCTTGGCGGATGAGTCCAAAGCTTAGTTTAAGATTCGAACCCTAAGAAGGAGTGGTTCGTTCCTATTTTTAAAATTGAACAGGTCCTTTACTGTTAAGTTTTAACGAGTCCAGTATAGGAGAAACTCGGTGTTTTTCAATTTTAGGGAGTCGGAAGAAAAAACTTAAGAAAACTCCATGGGTGTACTTTTTCGTAAATTTAGTCTCTCGAGCCCGAAAAAGGATAAAATAATGCGGGAGAGAACTCTATTGACCGTAATTAGTCAACGTATACCTTTTTCGTAAATAATCCATTTCAGTCCTTAAAAGGGGTAAACTTATACTGAAAGGACGA
The DNA here is from genome assembly GCA_034641835.2 of Pinus albicaulis. NCBI lineage: Eukaryota > Viridiplantae > Streptophyta > Pinopsida > Pinales > Pinaceae > Pinus > Pinus albicaulis. The sequence goes on from CM076579.1 coordinate 622,744,002, forward strand.
TCATTCATTTACTTTAACGAGTTCAAATAATCAAGTGCTCGGCAATCTTTTCATGTTTAGAGAGTTTGAAAAGGGCTTAAAAGAGGACTCCAAGGTTTCACTTTTTCTGTAAGTTTTAACGAGTTCGAAAAAAGGATAAAAATGTACTCATGGTTTTCACTTTTTCGTAAGTTTTAACGAGTTCGAAAAAGGGATAAAAATGTACTCCTGTGGCTGAATTTCAATTTAATTAACGAGCAGGAAAAGACGGAAAGAACTCGGAATTTTCATGTGTTTTACGAGAATGAAATATAGCAAAATAATCTCGGGATTTTCACGAGTTTAACGAGTCTTGAAAATAACCGAAATCGACTCAAGATAGGTTTCATTTTTACAAAAGCTTGAAACAGAGAAAAACTATGCTTCAGAGTGGTTTCATTTTTACACAAGCTTGAAACAAAGAGAAAATTGTGCTTGATGCCCCCTAAGCATAACTGCTAGAGCGCATGCCCCCCCAGCTTCATTTCATTCAACTAAGTACACTGCTGGTAATTAATAGCTGGATGGAATGAAGGTTCATTTACGAGATCATATGAAAGACCCGACCTAAAAACTAACCTAAATATATGACTTAACATTTACGAGGTCTATTCAAAGACTCAAATCAATTAGGGAAGGATTTGTTTCATTTTTTAACGAGATCGACACAGGAAAAGAACTATGCTCGTGGCAACGTGTTTCATTTTTTAACGAGGTTGACACAGTAAAAGGAACTATCCTCAGAAACTACTTATTTCTAACCTACCTACATAACTTACTGATTCATTTTTTAATGAGGTTGACCAGGAAAAGAACTTTCCTCATACCTGATTCATTTTTTAACGAGGTTGACTCATTAACAGGAATTATCCTCACACTTGATTCATTTTTTAATGAGGTTGACACAGGAAAAGAACTCTCCTCATAAACTATTTATTCTAATCTACCAATCTACTCTCTACAATCTACCTACTGATTCATTTTTTAATGAGGTTGACACAGGAAAAGAACTGTCCTCATCGAGGACTGATTCATTTTTTAATGAGGTTGACACAGTAAAAGGAACTATCCTCAAAGACATGTTTCATTTTTTTTTTTAAAGAGGTTGACACAGTAACAGGAACTATCCTCAAGCTCACTGATTCATTTTTTAACGAGGTTGACACAGTAACAGGAACTATCCTCAAACTCACTGATTCATTTTTTAATGAGGTTGACACAGTAACAGGAACTATCCTCAAACTCACTAATTCATTTTTTAACGAGGTTGACACAGTACAAGGAACTCTCCTCACCAGCCACTGATTCATTTTTTAACGAGGTTGACACCATAAAAGAAAATTTCCTCAGACTCACTGATTCATTTTTTAATGAGGTTGACACAGAAAAAGGAACTGTCCTCGCACACACTGATTCATTTTTTAACGAGGTTGACATAGGAAAAGAAACTTTCCTCATACTCACTGATTTCTAATCTACAGCCTGTTGGAGGTTTCCTCAACAAAACTAACACTTACAGCCATGGTTGGTTGGTTGACTTCTTTCTTATCTTGCTTCTTCTTCTTCTTCTTCTTCCCTTTCTTCTTCTTCTTAGCCGCGTGGTTACTAGCGTCAAGGATTTTACCAAGCGAAGAGGAAGAAATGGAGGAAGAAATATTATGCGAAGAAGATAAAGGGTCAACAGAAGGTTGGTGATGTTGAGATGGTGAACTCTGTGAAGCATCCGCTTGAGGTGGAACAATTGGAGTATTCGGGGCCAACGAAGTTGAAAATAACCATACTGGTAAACCTATTGTAAATCCAGGTAATGAAAAAGTAGCCATATAAGGAGGACCAACATTTCCAAAGCAAGGAAAAGTACTAGGAATATCGTTAAGAGGGGTTCCTTGGTTGGTAAATTCTGGAATAGTTGCCATTATATTCAACTTCAGCGAATTTTATTAACAATTTAAAACTAAAATTAACAATTAAAAATTCACACCTAACAATTAAAATTCACAATTCACACCTATGGTCTCTAAAAGTAAAAACAAACAAATTAACACACGCTATCAAATCTAGGAGTCAAACCACACACAAACAGTAACTTCCCATACTAAAAGCACTAGTTGGTGATGAAATCCAACATCGTAGATTTTAATACAGAAAGGGCGGTTGGAACAGTTACCCCGACAACCTGCTTAATGAAACAGACTGGCACAATTTTCTTCACAAAACCATCTCGTGTGAAGAGAACCCCCCAGAGAGTCCAAGTGAGTCTAGTCGAAGTCTGCTCCAGGTACAGTGGGATCTTCCCTCCACCGTCACCTTAGGAAAGAATCCTATAGATTATGGCCACTAAGGTTACCAACAGAAACAAATATACCTGGGGGAACAGTCTATGATCCGATACACATGCAAGGGCAGAGTAACAAAGCTCAATCCCCTTGAAGGCTCTTTGACATAATCCAAGGTTTATCGACAAGTGACCCCAGGCTCCTCGACAATGGTCAATCCGAGGTTTACCGTTTTTAATACGTGTATATCAGCTATCGTTCCCAATGAGGAAGGATTGATTACCTCACTGGTTCAGATATGATCTCGTTCTTGACTCCTTTAGGAGGAGCTTCCCAGAGCATACATGCAACAATTGGAATTTTTCCTACCGCAAGATTGACTACTTGTTTGTTTTCTGTCTTGGAGAGTTAACTAAAACCTATTCCAAGACACTAGCCTAAGCTATGTTGGTGGAAAGAGCCCTAGAAATGTAAAAATTACTAGATGAATTTTAATTAAGCACTGTGTTATTTAGGCTGTTATTACTCAAAAGGGTAAATGGAATGAAACCAATGGTGTTATGACCCAAACCAAAACTGAATGCAATCGAATATGATAATGTAATATTTTCAATTCGATGAATCCTAACTAAAGTATGGAAAGAGTTTCCATCCACTTCCAACAATGCAAAAAATTGATCACTAAGAGAAAATATAACAAATTCTCTAATGCACTAATTTTAACAAGAAAAACTAATGCAAATCAATCCCAAAACAATTTTTATTTTTGTGTTTTAAAAACAAGCATAAAAACATCTAAATTCAAATCAAAGAAAACTGATCTAAATCTACGATTGATTTTTCAGAATGTAAACTATGCAGTTGTAATCTATGCACAATTCACTTGAAAAGTATGCAAACGTAATCTATGCACATTTTTCATTCATATTCCGAAAATGAGAATTATAATTATGCAAATGTGATCTATGCAAGAGAATTCTCAAACACAAGATGATTCTAATGTAATCCAAGAACCAATCAAGTGTAAGTCAAGAAAATCGGGTGAGAGTTCCAAATATCAAAAAACACTTAAAGGCAATTAACACTCATACACAATTTAGCCCGACAATCTAGCAACAAACGAACAACTAAGTTTGTCTTTCTCTAAATATATTCGTTTTACAAATAAATGCTATGAAGGTGTCGATCCTACCTTATATCCAAATGCTTATTTGCGGTCGTAGTGCTTCCGTCGCATCAATAATCCTTCGTCACAACAAGAGCTCTTTTGTCGCAAGAAAGTATTATCTTTCGTCAATCTGCAATTACAAACAAGCAAATATTAAATAGCACTTGTATAACAAATAATTATAAAACATATCTATCATAGTGATCAAGGAATCTATGAAATAAATGATCAAACGACAGCTTATTGAAATAAACAATCGAATGACAATTTATTGAGAAAAAAAGAACTTGATTGTATTAATCTTAAAATATACAGAAGAACCTTACAACCTTAGCCTTGATGTTTGAAAGGTATTCCCGGGGTCCGAAGCAGGAATCTCCTCTACTTTGATAAGTCTTGCACTCTTCCTTCAGGAGCAAAAAGAGGTATGTGATATTTCCTCTCAAAAGCTTAGCAGAAAGAAGTCTAAATCTCAACAGCACTTCAGTTCAATCACACATAAAGCTTGAACTCTAATCCTCAATCTCCAAAATCTCAATCTCCAAAAACTTCACTTAACCCCTTGAGGCTACCCAATGCCTCCTTTTATAGAGCAGATGAGGAGGTTAGGATTCCACCTTTAAAGGGATAGAATCCTCCTTCAAAGGGATAGGCTCCTCACATCAAGGGATTATTTCCTTAAGGTGTGGGATACATGCACCTTACTAAAGCGTACTCATCCCCAAAAAATCTCATCCAGAACCTTCCAGAATTGACCAAAATTCAACTTTTTAATTTTGTCTTTCGCGCTTTTTGACTTTACAGGGGTACCGCAGGCATTACACTAGAAAAATGTGTTCTAGAACGCAGTTTATCTTCACATTACCTGCGTACCCTAACTAAAAACGCAAGAAGGTCTCATGTTACCTGCGTACCTTGAGTTTCAGAGATTTTTAGGGTTTTTCTTCCAGTTCTGAGGCTTGGCATGAGGAACAAAGGTTGTAAGACTTGCAAAGGAGGCATGTATGAGTGTTTAATGAGCTCATACAGTCAGAAGAATGTCAAGGTAACATTTTTTAGTGTAACATGGATCACCATTCTATGTGTGGGAAGAAAATCTCAGAAGAACGAAAGCTGCTCTAAAGTGCTGGGCCAAAACTCTTCCTAACCCAACAGCTGAAAGGAAAATCCTCAAAAATCAGCTAGATGCACATCATTTGCTTTCAGAAGAGGCATATGTAACAATATAAATCCTTTAAAAAGAGGTCCAACTCCAACAACACTTTCATAAATCCTGCCTGGATGAAGAAGAGTTTTGGAGGATCAAGTCTCGTTGCCTTTGGCTCAAAGCGGGAGACATAAATTCCTCTTTGTTTCACAAGTAAGCTCAGGCCAGAAATTGCTTCAATTCCATTACTGAGGTCAAGGATGATAATACCAATCACAAGGACTTTGCAAGAATTAAACGAGCAGCATTTCTATATTTCAAAAATTTATATAGTGAGGATGTGAATCTGGTTCAGAATTCTTGTCTTCTAGACTGGGTCCCCTCTTCAATCTCTGCTGAGATGAACCATCAGCTAGAAGCTAAAGTCTCCAAGGCGGAGGTCAAGAATGCTCTCTTTTCCATGGACCCAGACAAAGCCCCACGACTGGATTGTTTCTGCACCAAATTTCTTCAATCCTGCTGGCATATTGTGGAAAAAGATATTTATAAAATGGTCCAAAAATCCCAAGACTGTTAGAAAATTGGAGGTAGTACAAACTCTGCATTCCTTGCACTCATCCCGAAGGAGAAAGGCACTAGCTCCTTCAACAGATTTCGTCCCATCTCTCTTTGCAAAACTGGTTACAAGTTGATCACCAAAGTAATTGCTAACAGGTTGAAATATCTCCTTCCCAAAATCATTCCATAAAATCAAGGGGGCTTTATCCACAGAAGACAGCTAGTGGACAATTTCATATTAGTTCAAGAGGCAATCCTCTCAATCCATCAGTGCAAGGAAAAAGGTATGGCTATCAAACTAGACTTAGAAAATGCCTTTGATTGGGTTAGGCACAATTTTCTCTTGAATGTTCTGCAAAAGTTTGGATTTGGTGAGAATTTTATAAACTGGATCCGGGCCTGCATCTCGGAGCCATGGATTGCTCCACTTGTAAATGGCAGAGCTGTTGGTTTTTTCAAAGCCTCAAGAGATCTAAGGCAGGGCTGTCCTCTGTCTCCCCTTCTGTTCTTCCTCCAAGCCTCCATTCTCAGTTTCCATCTAAACAAGAAAATGCAAGAGCAGGAAATCTCAGGGCTTTGCATTGCAAGAGGATTCAAAATCATCAATCATGCCCTTTTTGCAGACGATACCTTGCTGCTAGGGGCTGCATCGATCCATTCGGCCAACAGATTTAAAGAAGCCCTAGATGACTTTTGTATGGCATCGGGAAGTAGTCTCAATAAGGGGAAATGCCATATTTACTGTTGGAATACCATGACCAACTTGCTTAGTTCCATTGCTAGATGTTTTGGATTTGTAGCCTCTCCATCTTGGACTTCTTTTAAATATCTTGGGCTCCTTAACTTCCTCAAGCGGGCCTACAGTAGGGATTGGCTCCCCCAAGTGGAAAAATTTAAAAACAAACTCCATGCATGGGGATTCACCTGGCTCAATATTGTGGGCAAGTCAGTTCTCATCAAATATGTGCTCTGCAGTCTCCCCTTATTTTAGTTCTCTGTCCTCCTTGCTCCAATTGGCATTCTTCAAAAAATGGACCAGCACATTCGCAGTTTATTTTGGAAGGGAGGCAAACAAAATGAGAGGAAAATCCCCCTTGTAAACTGGGAGATTGTCTCCAAGCCTCTTATGGAGGAAGGATTAAACTTCAAGAACCTTTCTCTTTAGAATATTGCCATGGGAGCCAAACTTCTTTGGAAAATTATTGCGCCCAAGCCTGGCTTGGCACAATTAGCGTTTTGGAGGAAATATTTCAAAGGAAAGAGGGTTAGATGCCTGGATGGACCTCTCCCCCATGGCGTGTCTCCCTTTGAAAGACTCTGTTCCAAGGCCGCCCCCTGATCTGATCCAACGCTTACTGGATCCCTAGAAATGGTAGGAGTATAAAAATTTGGACTGATCGCATCATGGATCGAGATCCGATTGGTGATTGTCCCTCCTTGAATGCGCTGCGAGGCTGGTTGACCGCTGCTGGGAAATCCACACTGTGGGATATTTCCTCTTGGGCTGGGACGCGCTGGGCAGGTTGGAATTTTATTGATTTTCCACCGGAGCTCCTTCAAGACTGCTGCTGCCTTCGTTCCATGTTGAACGTTATTTCTCCCACGCATGTGTGCAGAAGAGACTCGTGTGGCTTGGGCTCGCTGTCTGCAGGTTATACCGTAGCTCAAGGCTACGCTAAACTCTCCTTGAGACCGCATGTCCCTCCTGACCCTGCTCCTGGGAATGCGATCTGGCGCCTCTCCTCTCTGCCCAAAATTGACATATTCTATTGGATTTTATGTCACAAGAAAATCCTCACTGATGATAAATTGCAGAAACGTGGATTTCATGGCCCGTCCAGGTGTGCTTTGTGCAGAGAGAATGTGGAATGTGCCACACACCTCATGTTAAATTGTAAATTCACTGTGCAGGTTTGGAGTGAGCTGATGGATTATTGGAACCCAAATTTTGTTCTTCCCATCTCTATAATTGATCTCTTTTCAAATTGGCAGAACATTTATCCCAACCCTCCTCCAAAAAACAAAGTGATTAAAGCGGCTTCCTCTTCCCTTCCTAAAATCTGCTGCTGGCAGATCTGGCTAGAGCGAAACAACAGAATTTTTAGAAACACTTAGCATGATGTCAAGGTGGTAATGGCTAAGATAAAATTCCAGTTAAAAGAATTCTTGGGATATCAAAAAGATGCTTCAAATCTAAATCAGTTAGATACTGTTTGGGGTGCCTCCCTAAACCTGCAATTTCACCAAGCTACCAGAAATATCTCCCCTTCTAAAGACTGGAAAATCAGGGGGAAAAACAATGAATATTTTCAACACTGGATCTCCAATCAAAAGGTGCACTCTCTCTTCTTTGATGGGGCATCAAAGGGAAATCCTGGCAAGGCTGGGGCAGGAGGAATTGTAAAAAACTTTGAAGGCATATCGATCCACATCTTTGCCTGGGGTCTGGGGATCAACTCGAGCATTCAAGTTGAGGCTTTGGCCCTCTTTCAAGGACTAAAGTTGCTCTTGAATTCAGAAATCAAGGAGGCAAATATTTTTGGAGATTCCCAAGTGATTATAAAAATCATGGTGACCAACTCATCCCCTCGGGATCTAATATTGGCAAGACTGATATCTAGAATTAGAAGTTTGGGAAAATTGTTCCAAAATCTGAATTTCTTCCACGTGTTGAGAGACAACAACAAAGACGCAGATCTTGAAGCTAATAAAGCTGCCCTTCTCTCTATTGGGGCATTAATAAGAGACGGGGACGAAACATGGGATCCAATTCCATAATCAGCCAGCTGAAATGTTTTACTGCTTGTTATTGAATCAGTTTGTTTGTACTTTTAAGCTTGGGGAAATCACAAAAATCGATTCCATAGTTGTAGCCAAAAAGAGCTGGAAGCTAGCCACAAGCTCCATAGCACTTCTGGTTGTCGATACTATTTGGGCTCTGATCCCTCTCATTGTAAATCGAAATCTGGCATTTACACCAATCAATTAATATAATCCATAACCGTTTCTGTAAAAAAAAAAAAAAAAATCTCGTTATATTGTATGTTTATTGTAATTTTATTGTAACAAAGTCTATTTACAAGTTAATAATATCCATGGTAAAATGGGGGTGAATATCTATGGTTAAGAATCTTGTTATATTGTATGGTTATTGTAAGTACTGAGTTTTTTTGTACAAATGTTATAAAATTAAATTAAAATAAAATATTTTTATATATTTTTATTTTATTTATGTTATGGTTTTTGGGTATGTGGTATTGATAAGTCATGGTATTGTATTGTAAAAAATCCTTTTTAGAAGTTAATAATATCCATGGTAAAATGGGTGAATATTCATGGTTAAGAATCTTCTTATAATGTAAATATTAACTTTTTTTAAACTAATTATTAATTAAATTTTTAATATAGTTATGGAATCATTATTTTATTTTATATGGTAAATGGATATTAATTTATAACTACTATTTATATGCTATATAATTTTATGTGATATGTATGTTATGATTTTATTTCATTTAAAAAAAAGTTTTTAATTTTATTAATAAAAAAAATTACAATATTAAAAAAAAAAATTTTAAAAATGTGTACATCTAACGTTTATTAACATCTAAAATCGAAAGCCTAACATCTATATTATACTGGGCTACTAGGCTGCAGGGTGCGGCTCCCGTGAATTAGATGATGTTAGTGAATTTAAATGTGTAAGTTAGATGATGTTTATGTTTGTTAGATGGTTATCATCATTATCATCATGATGTTTATTTTTACGAAATGATAATATCTATTATAGATTATATTTTGGTGAAGTTATATCAAAATTTTATACATGAAATTACATGCAAAAAGACTTACTTAAAATAAAAAATACAATTATATTTTTATAAATTGAAAAATTTAATATGGTCGAAGCTATAATTGTAAAATTACGATATATATTTTTCTATTGTGTAGATTGTTCATAGATATTAATTTTAACTAAATTATTTTTGAAAAATCAATTACATATCAATAAATGTTATTTTCCATTGTACTATTTACTCTTTTTGAATAGACTCTTCTACCCTAAATTTTTTTATTATAAAAATGTTATGATCTCTAATCATAAAAATTTTATTTATATCCTTAAAATTTTATGGATGCAAATATTCTTATATTTGTTTTTTTCATTTCTACCAAAATTTTAAATTACTTCATTAATTGTATCTTTAGTTAACATTAGGGGCATAATTTAAGTATTTCCAAAAGCAATAATAAAAGCATGTAAACTAAGAAATAGCTAAGTTCAAAACCAAATTATCTCAAAATCCAAATTAAACTCATCAATAACTTAGAATTAAAAAAATATGTTAAAATTTTAATTTTTAAATTATAAATTAGAAAATTCGAAAAACTTAGTTGTAAGCTTAAAAATGTTTCCATTAGAGAAAAAAAAACATGTAAAAATTTTTGTGAATCTTACCAATTATATCAAATTTCAAGAATGAGATGAATTAAAAAAATATATAATTAATAAAATAAAGAAAAAAAACATACAATTTTTTTATAAATGATCAATAAACACAATTACATATCACTCTCCTTTATCATCACGATAATTATCTTCCTCGCTTGGCATGATAATACTGTTATTCTCAAAAATATGTTTTGATCTAGGGTTAGGTCTTAATATGTTCCACCAATCCATATCCAACACATATGGGTTAAAAAAATTAGGTTGCAGTGTTTGGAGAAAACATAACGCTCCCTAGCTTCATGCTACATCTTTCTAGAGTTGATAGATATCAACCAACTCTCACCATATTACTTTATAGTATTATAATTAAAGGTATCATTTGCACCAAAAAATAACACATTAGAATGAAGATAAGTCCACTTCAATGATCTCTTGTATCTATCTGATGTAACATAATGTCCTATGTATTCGATTTTGATCACGGTGGACAACATGACTAGATTGGCTGAATTCAACTTCCACTCCACAGTCTTTTGTAATGCATCCATCATTGACATCCTTCGTGTGAAAATGATGTCCATGTTCCCACATAGATGGGAAGAAATTCACCTATAAAATAGTGAAAAAATCACAGTGTCATGTCTTTAATAACCCAAACATAATTAAAATATAAAATATAGATGTTACAATTCAAAGGTGAATTATGAAGTTAAAAATGTACATAAATATATTATTATCGAGTTACTGTGCCCAATCCATATGTTTAGCACATCCTCTTCAACATGCGGGTAATGGCCAAATGCATCGTATTTCTCTCTAACTTGGTCAACAACCCAACTATTTGGGCATATCATTGACATATTTTATTTTAAATGATCAGGATAAGGAACACTTCTACCATTCAACCATATGAATTATTTCCTATCAATTTCCCATTTCCTCCTCTTATGTTTGTGCAATGTAACCAACAACTGTGTCACTTCCCAATTGTAAATAATGATTTTTTTGATGGCCACATTAATTAATTCACTGATGAAATCAAATTGACATATATAGTACGTATGAGATCAATATATACATTATGAATTTTAGTGCGAATAGTTACTGTGTAGAAATTTGAAAAATGATAAGTCACTTAATCTTTATCACACGCCTTTTTCCATTTGTTTCGAGAAGACCCCCTTGTATTTTTTCTTCATCCCTTTCGACATCCCAAATCACCACACTTGGCGTGTTGTCGACTTCACTAATGTACTCATTGGCATAATAGAAATAATCATACGATATGTACCTTGCCATAGACCCCTCGGGTTTTTCCCTTTATTGAACACAACCTTTCAATTTCTTCATGTACCTCTCTAATAAGAATAGCTAATGACAAGAAACCACCCCAACTAGTTTAACCTCATCTAGTAAGTGAATTAGAAGATGAATCAAGAAATCCATGAAACTCGTTGAAAATTTCTTCTCAAAAATACAAGAAATCTCAGCTATTTCTTCACGCCACCGTGGAATGATAGCTATATGAATCTCATTTGATGTGATACATCATACAAATGAATATAATTTAGATATGAAACGTCATAGGTCTTAGGATAAGTCACGGTTCACACATTCTTGCATGAGAAAAGGATAATGACACTGAAAAAAAAACACATAAAAAAATAATTATATTTTATCACATGACATAAAAATAATAAAAAATAATAAATTTTTTTTTTTGAGATTAACACCCTTAGAAGATTCAAATGGTCATTTGATTTTAGCCGTGATAAATGGTGTTCCATAGTGAAGCATGATTGTAGTGAAGACCCATATAAATAAGGAACCCTCACACCTATTAAAGCTTTCTTTACCAAAGAAATATTATATTTCTTCAAAAGTCCATGGGACATCACCTTTGAAATACCAAGAGGGAAAAAAATCTCCTTTATTTTCTTCTCTTGGCTGATATTTCTTATTAGTTTTTGAAGAAATAATATCACTCCTAAAAACCAATGTGTCATTTACTTTCCATTATATGTGCCTCCATAAAGAAGATGAAACATTTTTCAATATATCCATTGGGTCTAGTAAGTGGGAAATATTAAGATGTTCCCAAGGGATCTCATAAAAGATAGATTTCATTTTCATCCCATTGGGAAATTTATCAGCATATGTGTCGAATAATTCTTGATCATCAAACATAGGCTCCCCATTTGAATAAAACATTTATGTCATCTCCTTCTCCTTCACTCTCTAATATGCTTTAAGCCATTCAACTGGTGTCATTATAGCATGCCTTTGGGTTCTCTGGTTTACCATTAAAAGCAGTCACTGCTCTTCTATAATGGTGTTCTTATGGGAGGAATACCACGGAGAAATCATATAGTCGATTGTGTAGGTGGTTGGACCACCCAACCTTTAGAGAAGGTCCACAAAATTTACATCCATGATACCCTTTTGTTACAAGTCTTGTGAAATTATTGTATAGAGTGATCATTAGATATCATGAAGATAAGAAAAATTCCGGGAAGTTAAATTAATATTAGAAACTATATTTTTACGTAAATAAATAAATCAATAAACATATAATTTTTCATATAAAACACGTAAGTATGGATAATCATGTGTGGTGTAAGCACATATGCCATACAACGTAAAACTCATTGTTGTGGTGGGTCTTCATACATCATATACATGTATCCCTTCCCATAATTACTTCAATTCATATACCAATGGTTTTAAGTAGACATGTCTTTTATGAGGGACCATGACAGCCATCATAAGATGTTCATTCTTTATGGAGAACCATGGGGGGATGTTGTTATTGATCACTACTACATGCCAAACATAATCATTGGTGTTTTGGAGGGAATATGGGTCGGTACCATCTATGGGTATGCTAATTCACAGACTTCGTATTTTATCCTTTAATTTTTCAGGGCATGTATCATCTATATGCTTATTGTCTATTGACTCTGTTAGGATCTACATAACTCTCGATTCACTTATGTGTGAGGCATTCCATCCCTGCAACATAGCTAACTCTTTGCAATGAAAGAGCCTTTCAATCCTTAGGATTGTATACATGTTCCTAAATATCTTATGAGGAGGACCATGTGATTTACCCATTTTTTAATTTATGATACATGTGATTCCCACATTTTAGACATATTTATTTGTATTCATATTCTCCTCTATATAGAATACAATCATTCAAAAATTCTTTCTATGATATCTACTCAACACCAAACATTTTCAGTAACTGTTTTTATTCTTCGCAGCTAATGGGAAAAACATTATCACTCTGAAGAACTTGATCTTTAAATAAACTGTAGTTGGTGGGAAATATTAATTTACAATGTCAATATCGGAAATTCATAAAATCGACCATTTTTAATGTTGATTGTGTGGCAAAATTTATCGAAATATAAGGGAATTTATCATCATCAATTAACTCAATATTGTCGAGAAACATGCATTTTACATGCCAAAATTTCCTTTCAATTTATACAATAACATTGTTGTCCCCGACTAAGTAGAATTTGACTAGCCACCAAGTCCAAAAAGAGAGGTGGTGGAAGCAAATTTTAGCCTTTCAAAAAAGGTATAAGTGATATGAGCATCATCCCATAGCTCATCGTTCTGGAATGCATCTAAGAAAATTTCCTACATGGTATTTATACCCTATAAGTAATCATCCATGCTAACCTCTATTTGATTTTCTCAATTGCAATCTTGTGAGGAATAAATACTATTGTCGTAGGCATTCCTAATTGGTGAATCTAGATGTACTGGGAATTGAATAGGCGTTTAATTCAACCCTTATTTGTATGATTCCTCTTCTAGTTGTTCTCTTAATGCAACCTTCTCTCGATTTTACATTATAGTTGGGTGCACTAGAAAATGGTAGGTGAGTCGCTCATCATTAATATAATCCTAATTTCAAAAAATATTGATCAACATTAGCACAACAATGATATTAGTAAGCATAATGAAATTGGTTTGTTGAAATTATATAACACCAAAACAATTATTACCATCACTGACCAGAGATTGTGGTTGGAAGATGGCATGCTACAATTGGAAGGGTAAATTGGTTGTCCATTTTCATCTACCAACTGTTTGCGGTATGCTGCTCTTCATAAGAGCTTCCAAAGTTTTTGAACTAGTCTAATATTTTCTGCATTCGAACTTGATTATGAATCAAGATCCTGCAAATTTGGATACTATTTTATTCAAATTAACATGGATCGTAATAAAATTCAATTAGATAATTGAAATAAATAAAATATGAACTTACTGGAGATGGAAAGGGAGAAATCCACGAAGGACGTTGAGCAATATGGAACAAGATGGAATTTGAAGAATTGGTCATTTGATATTATGAGATTTTTTCCCTACATTTAAGAAAAATCAACAATAATTTTTTGTTTACATATCTAAAATTAATTTTGAGAACCATATAACCACAATCTGAATTTCAACAAAGTTTTCAAACCATCTTTCAAGAATAAGGTGAATTTATGTAGAAAATGTGTACTGTGAACTATTGTAACTCATTTGGATGCATCCTAAAGGATAATTTGAGATTAATATCCCATTTTGTGTGAAAATAAAAAATTCAAATAAATTTTAAAGCATATCAGTTCGCTTGAAAAACTAACTGCACTTATGCGTTTAAATAGTAACAACACCAACGCATTAAAATAGTAACCACATTGTTTTCTAGGATTTTTAAAATAAAAAAGGAATTATATCCTATTGGTATGTTAAAAAATTTTAGCTCATCGATAAGCTATCTTAATCGATGTGTGCTACTATTAAACACACCAATGATTTTTAATGTGAAACACATTGATGTTCCAAAAAACTGAAGAAAGGGCATGATTTTTTTTTTTCAAATTCAAATGAGTTGTAATTTATGTTTGGAAATATAATTTCATAATGTCTTAGAAATAGTAAGAAGTTATTCACTATTTTATTATTTTTCCCAAAACTTCAAGGGAGATGTTTGCAACAGAGACATATTGGGAGCACTATGGAGCAACATACTATGGAACACCAAAACTATTTAAAAGATCAAAATTCGACTTGTATGGTGATTCACTCAAATCCTTGCATGGTAAAAGTTTTAATTTTACAGTGATTTTGAAAACAATTTTTTTTATAATTTCTGTTGAAATTAAGATTCATAAAACAATAAATACCCTACATGGTAAAAAATTTACTATTTATTTTACTAATGATTTTTTTTACAATATGTGTTGTTATTAAGGTTTAAAAAAAGTCAATACTTAACTTAAACCCTTGCTTCTTCTTGCGTATGTGACTTCAAATTTTCACCTTAAGATTTAACACCATCTTATACTTCACAATTAGGGTTGTTCATTTTAGTCATTTTGGATTTAATGGGTTTGTGTTACTATATATAAAGTTTTTTACCCTATCGGACCCAAACCCTATTGGTCCTGTCCATTTTTTTTTTAAATGGATTTTTTTTATCCGCACACCCCGTGTAATATAACGCACTAATGCACCTTTTCCAAATAACATGGTTATGTCCAAAAAAACTTTGTTTATTTTTTTATGTTTTCATTTTTTACTGTGATGGTGGTGCTTTTATCATTATATATCACACCATCATAATATAAAGTTCTTTAAATAAAAAAATTCATTGTCAGTGCTAAACAATTAAATGCCTTGGTGCATTTACTAAATTAAACACATTGGGGAATTTATGGACATAACTACACTCACTACCAGTCCTATTTTTGGTTGAAAATTATGTAATTCATTTATAAAATATATCTAATGGCATATGTATTGAACGCTACATGTTGTGTATAGATAAAAGTTGTTTGATAAGTTGTCAAGTAACAAAATTTTTTATCGACACAATGATGACATATCAAAAAAAGTAGACAAATCAAGTTCTTTGTAAATTATTTATAAAATATTATGTTTGAAATATATTAATTTTAAATAATATGTATTGGTTAGTATGTGTCATGAAAAACCACCAAATGAGAAAGCTCGATAAGATTGTTTCTGATATAAGTGCAGAAGAGCGCAAAAGAGTGATAGAAAAATTGCAGAAGTATGAATAAGGTGGAATGAAAACATACTATTGGATATGAGTTTTTTTTTTTTAATTTTCATTAATAATGTTAGATTACATATTTCAAACAATATATTAATTCACATATGTTTATTTTTAATCAGGGACCAACAAAAAAGGAAAATAATATTGTTGTAAGAAAAAAAAATATACAACATATAAATGACGATGAATTGGTCCTTAGCTCATGTCGACTGGTATTGTAGATTAACGAAAGAGGGGAGGTGGTGGGGGGTGGAGGGGGATGGGGGGGTGGATTTTGAAAAACTATGAGGGATATATTGGAATGAGCATATACACATAATTTCCAATTAAAATACAAAATGAATCTAATGATTCAAAGAACCAACTTATTTCTGAACTATAGGAAGCGCTTCTTGCACGATGGTAAATGAAACCTATTAGAATTGCACTAGAAAACATACAATAAAAAAAGAATCATTCAAAAAGTAGTATTCCTAGTTACAATGAGATTCTAGAATCATATGTATTACTAGTACAAAGAATTCATTTATTAATATCAATTATTTCATATTTATTTTTCATATATCAATATAAAAATAATTTATTACATTTTCAGGAAGATTATGAAAAAGCCAAATGATTAATGAGCTGATTTATGAAACATGCTAGTAGGAATGTCCAAAAGTACAAGGAAAAGGTTAATGAAATGGACATAATTGCATCACTGGATGAGCCATATTAGCAAAACTGTGCTTCAAATGTATGTAACCATTACTTTTTTCTATTAGGTACATATAAACAAATAATTCAACATTAAATATTAATTTTCAAGTATTTTCTTAGAGAAAAAAAAAACAAAATGGAACTAATTCAGCACATAAAATAAGACGACAAGGAAAAAAAGGGTTAATATTTCCTTATAACAATGCAATAATTCATTTTTGTATATTTTAACTTGTTTTACAACAATCATCCTTGAATGCCTTCAAGTTGGTGATAACATACAAAGAAGAGCCATCAGAAAAATTGATTGACATTGGGTTGAATATGGGTTATCAGTATATGTTGAAATATCAAAAATTAATTGTGGAATTTGTAAGTATCTATTTTGTTTTACTTCTCGGAGTTTTTAATTGATAGAAAACAAATTCTTTATATTAAATATACAATTTATTATGGGGTATAAAACTTGCAAGAAACAAAGTATGGAATGACGCCAATAGAAGAGTTGTTGAAACAATGCATGAGATTAGGTTTTGAAGGAATGTGTACAATTCAAGACTCACTTCTTGCTATGGTTCATTGTTATTTGATTTACATTAATTCATATTATTTATTACAATTTTCATTATTCTGACCAATGTAGATACACTCATTACACTTTATTTTTATGTTTGTAGATGTAACTTCAAGAAGATGACAATATTCTATGCAATTAACAAAACATTCATCCAAATAACCCATGTCATGGAAGTACATTGAGCACTGACATCAATTCCAGCGAAGAATGGTGATCTATTTGGATATCGATGAAATTTCTATTTTTTGCAATAATTGTCTGTGAAAATCAAACATTTTGTTTAATGTAATGTATATAGTGTCCCAATTGAAAGAGAAGGAGTTACCAATAACTATCCCATTCTATATTACAAAGAGATTGTTATTCATATATAATCAAATAAATATTGATTTATTCTATTTCGTTGTCCAATGTCATTGTGAAATGTTACACCACTGATTAAATATATGGATTAAAAAATATGATAGCGAAGATATGTGAAATCTGATGCTATAAAAAATTAATCCAAATATCATATACAAATGCACTAATCAAAAATTAATTTATACGAATATCATTATAAGATGTATGTTGATTTTAGAATGAATAATGGATTTAAAAAAATAATTATGATTGCATTGTCACAGGTTGATGTTTCTAAAAAAGAGAAAATGGATACTTGGATATCGTATATTAATCCGCACCCCTCACAATATGAGTTTTTCAACAACAATATTTACAATAATAAAAAGTGGTATCCTGGTGTGTTTGTAAAATAATATGCACAAGGAAGATATACATTTCATGCACCAGTGTGATTCGACTTTAATGCATTCGTGCATCGTTACCTTTAATGCATTGGTGCATTAGATTATGTAAAGGAACTAATACTGCAATTTTTTTTTTCCTAAACTGGTGTCTTTTGTGAAAAGTATATCACCAAGGCCTTTTCAAGCACATAAGCACCAATACATTATAGTTTTGAAGAACTATTTTTTTTTATACAACTCATCAGAACTGATGCATTGTTACGCATTTCTACCCGATGTGCTAGAGAATATAAAATCACTGGGGATGTAATATTTTTTTGCATTCCATGATTCCCTTCCTAAAAAGTATTTCCTGGGGCATTTTTGGAAGACATAAGCACTGGGGTGATATATGTTCCAGGAATCGACGTTGTTTTCATTCAACACCCTGGTGCATGGTATCATAGATTATATGAGCCAAAAAAAATTTATTATTAAATCATAAGTGATAAATTTAATACATCAATTCTCCATATGTTTGTTTCTAGTCCCGATGCTTTTATTTAAACTTATAGCACCGATGCTTTTATATTAGTAGCGCAAGTGTGATTTTTCCACTAAGTGCAATGATAATAAAACATTTGCTAAAACCTATAGCCGCCCATAATTTTTTAGTTGTGATGAATTTCCATTATCTATCCTCTAAAACATTGGCTACCATGAGCATATGTTGTAGCAAATGTTTTTTTGAATTTTTTTTCCAATTTTATAATAGTAGAAACCTCTATTATAACCTCCGCTAGAAGGTATTCTCCTTGTAGTACGTAAAACAACTACAGAAATTGGAATGTGTAGTTTGATAACTTGGGAATCATTTGGTGGACTAGGTTAAGGTCAAGTGGGACACATATAGCCTCGGGTTTGCTACTTGGAAGGATGAAGAGACTATAAATTGCGGGTAACCCTGGCTTTTTGATAGTATATGATTCCCATTTTGACGCAGAGAGGACCTACATGTATTTTCATGATGTTTTTTATATGAACACTATGCAATATTGATTCATTTAAAATTGGAAAAAAGAACTTATTTATATAAAAAACTTGATGAATCATGTTTCTATTGATTAAAATATATGATGTATGATTTATCTGATGTGTGACTTATCTGATGTCCCACTTATTTTATGTGTGATTTACTTCCAATAATTAGATGATAATTGAGAAATTTTTGTACGTGGATATTGAATGTAATAATATGATGAATAGGATCACATGCATGAAGTATGACATGGTCACATTTTTCACCAATTGTATTGAATTTCACCGAGTGATGGTTCACCATCACCACCCAATATGTAATACCCCTCTATTTTTTACTTTTAATGTTGACTATTTTTAGGCACGGACCTATTATTGGACTCAATGGCTATGGAACACGTTTAATTTCTTGTGATGATGTAGCCAGTTTTATTATTGTTAATAAAATAAATCAATTGTTGGAAAAATACTCAGGAAAAGAGCACTAGATTTAGAAGACTTCTTACCAACTTGAAAAAAGTTGTTGGTGGTCAAGTCCATGTGATGGGCTTTCCCTAAAATCTACTAAAAATCTCTAGGAGAAAATAATTAAAAGTACATTGATTTAACATTATGGGAGAGAAGTATTATGTTAAATCACTTACTTAGTAAGTAGGGTCAAATAAAATGATATGGGAGAAAAAGGAAGACTTTAAAGAAAAATAAAGGATTATTTTTCAAAAAAAAACTCAAACAAAAGGTCCAGGAAAAAAGGCTGGCATACCTCAATGCAAGATGCTTCTAAAATTATGTTGGGAATAGATCTATAAAATAAACCTCCTATGAATCAAAGAGGTTGTTGATTCTAGAAGCAAGAAGATCTTAGCTCTAGGAGAACTAGCAGAGGTAGTTCATTCTTGAGAGGAACATGTTTGAATCTTGAATGTGTTTGAAGTAGTGATTACGGTTAGATATTTGTTCATTTTTCATTATTTACCATGAATGGTAGATGATCTATAACTTGTAGAGTAATAAAATTCCACGGATTCTTCATACATTGCCGAACTAATTTTCATGCCTAGTTTAAGGATTTTCTAATCGGTGATTATAATAGTATGAATTTTCTCTATCGCGTGCATAAAAAGGGGATTCTAAGATCCTTTAGTTAAAATTAGAAAATATTTTTGTTGTAAGTAAGAAAACGATGCCGATACTGGAGCCTGGTATGAATAAATAGACGAGAGAAAAAAAGAGAATAAACCTATATTCATAAATCAGAATCATGGATTCATTAACATAATTGTAGTTATAAAAATTAGATGAGAATATATTTCTTTCTTAGATATTCCTCTATCCGATATAGGTGTATGATCCAAGTATGTGAAAAAATAAATTATAGCTACAAAGTGGAGTTGTGATGAAGATAATGGAGTTAAGAACTGTTATGGCCAAATACGTATTTACTTAGTTGCAGAAAGAACCATAAATAATTTTATCTATGACGATACATGATTATTCTACCATTCCTTATTAAATATGAGTTTTAAATACTACCCAATAGTATCCAGACCCTTGGCTGAATTGAGTAAGCTCTTTAGAAGGGAATATAACTAGAACGAACCTAAAGGGTAAACTGAGTATAATTATAACTAGTTGAGAAATTTTCGAAAGGGAAAATGAAATAGGAATGAATTATTTTTACACCCACAACCTGTACAAGATAGTCCACCCCAACACATTCCAATCAACTGAGATAAGAAAAATATTGAAGTGCGAATATCTCAAGTAAATAAAATTTTCAAGTGTGTGTACTTTTAATAAGTTCTAGTTGTTCTCCTTTTTTTTCTTATAGTAATATGGGTATTCTTTAGGGATACATCTTGCATAAATTATCATATAGAAAAGAACAAGGTTACAAAAATTATAAAATAAAAAAAGTAAAAATGGTTCCCATAAACAAGAGCAAGCCAAAATTTGTATTTAGCAATTACTTCATTGTAATAAAATTCCAAGGATTGTTCATAAATTGTTGAACTGGAAAAAGTGTTCATTTGGGATATACAGTAGACAAGACAGTAGGATCATTGAATAAAATTAATATCCATGTGGTATGTTAGACAAAATTGAAATTTTTCAAGTCGAACATTCATTTAATATTCAAGTCGAAGGACAATTTACAATCTAAACCTCTTTAGGTCTTGTTATCACTCATTAAGTTGTGAAAAATTTCTTGATAGGGTCATACAAGTCACTCACCAAATGGATAGGGTCTCCTAAGCCATTTTAATGTGGTATAGGAATATTTTTTTTTTTAGCCTATCCTAAGTTTCATGATCACCTCCATTTATGCCATTTCAATCAAATCAAGCCCATATCATGTTTGTTGTCATTTCCTGTACATTTAAAATCAAAAGGGGCACACTTGTCAGTTTTTCATATTTTCATAGCGTTTTTTCACAGGAAAACAATAGATTTCACTACGAAACTACCTAATAGTTTCATCGTGAATCTATCACAAGCTTAACTATTTTTTCTATGAAAACACGTGTTCTAACCTGGCTTGTCAGAGTTGTATGAGGTGTCATTTCCTGATTAGAGTAGTAAAGGTGGAGGTCGTTCAAGGTTGTTATGGTTAAATTCAAATGTAAATAGCCATGTTTGATGTCTCATTACCCTTTTTGCCATGTGTTATGATTGAAGCTCGAGCTGTCAGTTAAACTTTTAAACCTCACCTCAATTAGAATTTTATCATATTGTGGTTTATCCTTTCATGTAAGTCTATCCCTAGAGAGCTACTTCATCGAGCCAAGTAGGTTACTGGAAAATTTGAATTTTGCAAGTGTCATCAGCAATACTATAAAGCATTCATGGCTGCAAGAAAGAAAATGAATAAAGGTGGCCATTGTCACAGGTATGAGCCCATGGATATGAAATTACTCAATGAAGACACTACTACTATGGAGGTTTTCAGAAGGACTGGCTACTTGCAATTCTGCCAGAGGTTGCAGGGCTTTCATTTACATGTTTCAAAGGATTTTTCCACCAGCTTCAGAGGAACAACATCAAAGGTTGGAATTATGAACCATACAGTGACATCAGAGAGTATATCATCAGCTACATGAATCCCTAGAGATGGTGAAAAATGGTTTAAAGGTATCAAATTCATAATGGAGGATTGTAAAGAGTTTATCAAGAAAGAACACAGTGAATTTGATTTGACAAATGCTATCCATAGGAGTTTTATGAAGGAGAATTATGAAAAACTATTGATGGTCATTCAAAAATACTTTACCTGTGAAGGAAGGTTTCAAATCATCTACTCATACCATCTCAGACTTCTTCTACATTTTGTAGGTAAGAGGTCACTTGACTTGCCTCTCTATTTATACAGAAGTCTATGACAAATGTTAGATAAGGTAAAAATTAAGACTGCAGGCAATGTGACATCTCTTTTTCATCATGGTCTAATTAAGCTATTAGTGTTGGAAGAATTGACAAGGTTAGAAAGAGATTTGATTTCTTTCTTTTTCATGAGTGGTTATGAAATTGATGTGGTCACCCAAAAGAAAGTCTCAAAACCTAGAACTACTTCATTACCAGCTATGCCAAAAGAATTTGAAGAAGAAAATAGATCATCTCCAGTAGAACCAGTGAACATGGGAGAAGAACCTTTGCAAGAGACTACCACACCTCAAGTAACACCTGAAAAACATAATCATACAATCAGAAAACAAGGCAGAAAGAGAGTCACTAGAAGCCAAACATTGGCTAAAGGAAATTTGGAGGATATACTTCATGCAATTGACATTGAAGTGTCACCCATTGTGTAAACCAAAGACATTGAAGATGGAGGCATAACGCTGAAGAAAGGTAAGATTGCTAAGAAACTAGATTTTACAGGTGATGATGCTGGTTTTATATTTCAGCTAAGGAAGTCAATGACTAGACAGGCAAAGAAGGCAATGGAGAGAAAGAAGGAAGAAAAAATAAATGAAGTTATTCAGTCAATAAGCATCATCGATTTGTCTCCATCAACAAAAGAGAAAGTGGTTATCAAGTAAAAAAGGGAAAAGAGAAAATAGTTGAAAAACCATACGTAGAATTCCTCAAAGAACAATTCAAGGAAGCAAATAAGGAGATATTAGATTTGATGTTAGAGGCAAAGAAACACAGAATTGAGAAACTTCAATTTGAAGAGATGAGGAAAATATGGGATGAACAAGTCTCAAGTGTTTCAAAATCCTTGGACAATGCAGAAATGTTGCTGAAAGGGACTCAACCATTAGGAAGAGAGGTAAAACATATTATAAGGATGAACTTGCACTTATAATCCAAAAATAGAGCATTAAAATATCTAGTGGAAGATCTTTAGGAGTAGCTGGATTTGATTCAAGTGGAATTAGAAAATAAAGGGCTAAAGATGAGACTAGTAGAAGAACCCATTAGCCAATTGATTGTAAATTAAGAAGAAACACCACAGGAGTAAAAAATTGAGTCGAAACAAGTATGATGAGGTTCATAACATGCAAAGAACCTAAATTTTGCAGCGGGAGAACAATTTTTCAAGACATTTACAAAAGCAACAATTTTTAGTTTTTTAGACAGTTTCATAGCGTGCTTCAGGCTTGAAACCAGAGAAATGCTATGAAAATTCTAAAGATGCATTTTTTCCTTGTAATTAAGTTTTGTAAAATTTTATGGATGGAAATTGATTATTTGCAAGGTGTCTTGGCATAGTAAATGTGTTTCAACAACTAAGGTGGCAAGGAGATAGGTTAAAAGGTAGGTTTTCATACACTACAAAAACTCGCCACGAAACTGCGTAAACTGCCCTGTTTCGGAGCGAGGGGTTTTTTGGGGATTTTTGAGCATTTCAACAGCACATTAGTTAGCCAGAGACCTCCAACATGTAAGTGGGCCATCTCGGCAGAGAATCATTGCTCGAAAGGAGTGTCACACATCCAACTCATCAAGCATAACAATGATTAAAGTGGAGGTTATCCATCCCTAAGAAGTAGGATTGTGTTCCACAGATCTAGGGGCGTTTTAATTATGTAAAGTGATGGTGATTTGTCCCTCAAACATGTGATATCCATTACGTAAATGTCTCACTATTATAAAAACCGAATGTAATAAATAGGAGATAGAGTCCTATTAGGAGTATCATTTCTTAAAGGATATATGTCCTTTTTCTGTTTCAAGTAAGTAGTTTTAGTTATGGTAGGTGTTAGAGTTAGAATTAGAAGATCTAGCCAACTAGGCAGATCATTTACATTGTAAAGAATGTCTATTTATAGACTGAACATCGAAGAGCAAAGGGTTGGAGAATATTGCACCAAATTTCTTCTTGTATGTTTTTGTCCATTATCAGTAATATACAGTGACATTCTACTTCCAAACTTAAGATTCTCATGAGGTGTTTAATGTGTTATTGCTATGTATCTTTATGTCTAATCACTTGCACTAGATTTTATCTCTAATTACTCAAAATTCATACTTTTATTCTTTGACTTCCTTTAGGGGTGAAATTACCATGTTTTCCTTATATTGTGTGTGTGAATCATCTTGATTAAAGACCTCTATCTGCCTCATCTTCCATGTGAAGGAATACTGTCATTAAGAGTACTGATGTTGACTCCATAGCCCAATGGTAGCAAGCCTTGATTTTTCAAACTGCAATCATACAAAACCATGTCACAATTCATAGATTTAGCCATCTAGAATTATCTTTATTGAAAATCATAAACCCCCTTTGAGAGAGCCCTATCAAACTGACGAGGTTGATATCTAGTTAGAAGTGGTTTAAAAGAGTTACATTGAATTGATTGATGAGAAGCCAATCAAGATCAATTTGGTGATAACAGGTGTCATACCATAAAATTATTAGAACTTCTATAACGAACTCTGACTATGAAATTCGCTATTAATGAGAAGCTACGCCATTTGTAAACAGAAGTAAGCATGTTGTAGGATGTTGACCCAGAGCATGAGAAAATTCAAGAGAATAGTTACTTCAGCATTGTAAAAATAACAATACCAAATACCCGGATACTCAGACTGTCATGTGTGCTTGACTTCCATACCTCTAACAACCCAAGTCGTGCATATTGTGAGAATGAGAATGAGTATATATATATATATATATATATATATATATATATATATCTGTGTGTGTGTGTGTGTGTGTGTGTGTGTGTGTGTGTACTTAAGGAAAATTAATGAGGTCCCTACACCGAAGAGAGGAAATCATAAATTGGAATTATATACCTGAGAGTTAGTATATTTGGTGCTCTCCTCTACATACATGTAGAATAAAAGAAGCCAAATTTGGCACGGGATAATGGATAAATCGCAACCAATACATTAAAAAAAAATTTCAATAGAGGGACCAACTGATAGGAGTATTCAATTTGAACAACAATATCACAATGAACTTGCTGTAGCCGCTAGAACACCACCCAAAATTTTGGGTATATTCAAAATTCTGGGTCCCCTTCTGCTCACTCAACCATTATGATTTTGACCAGGCCTTTAGTCAGTGACACCTCGTGACCTTTTCCTGCCAAACCATGTCTCTGCACCCACTGGTCCCTGTGTATCATCAATACACTAGGGCTTGGGGGTTTCCTACTTCAAAGCACATTGAAAGTCCCTCCATGAACTCAGAGACAGGTTTCCCCTAGATTTTCATGGTAGCAGCCTCAGATGATCTTGACCTGCTTCCAGCCCCTCACAAACCTTCTCATCAACATGACAAGATACTTTCGATGCAATCACGCCATGTGTATGGGGGGGGGGGGGTATCATCATGCATACACTTGAGTGGAAGTTTTTTTTTTGTACATAGCATATGTCCATTAGAAGCACTTTCACCGTATATCATTTAGGCATTCTATTTGGTTATCCCACCAAGATCATGGTCTCGTGTAAAGTATTTGGGGACATCATTCTCTAAAAGGAAAATGTGAACTAATTGATATTGTAAATTTTCATGCAGGTCGGTCCCACAAATGATATTCCCAACAATGTCACCACCACACCAAGAGAAAGAAACTAAAGCTAAAACAACAAGAGCACACTAGTTGGGGGAATTTTCGATCAAAGTTAAGCCACATATTTTCGGATGTGTAGTTTCATTCCTAAAGGGAAAGGGTTACCTGATTGAAATGGTTATATAATTATTAAATAAAATGGTGGCTTGAATCACCAGTGTGTATCAATTTGGAATGCGGTAGCTTTCCAAATTTTCATTTTCATAGCATTTGGCGCGATCCTAGTAAGTTTAAGGACATATATGATGAAGATCACTTTATTGATTTTCTTAGAAATGATGTGAGGATTGTAATAAAGCTTCCCGAAGGCATGATGGAAAAATTTGATAGCATATGAGCAATATTTTCAACTTCAGGATTAAAGCGTGGTCTCCTGTTAGTTACTATGAAGAAAAAGTTCTCCCTAAACTACTTGGAGCTGGTGTGATATGGATTTCTCCATTTTCCAATCGATTTTCACAAGAGGTTCCACCCCTCAATTAAGCGCCCTATATGTTTGGCTAATTATGGGATATTATGATTTGCTAATCCCATTACTAAAATTGCAGAGAAGTTAGTAAAGCGCATGATTAAGCACAACTCCACCACTGGTGGAAAATATATTGTTTTTCATCTTCGATTTCAGGAGGACACAGTAAGACAATCAAGCCCGAAAAACGCAAGTTAGCACTGCTGCTGGAAAACCAAAATATTAGATGGGAAAATTTCAAACAACAAATTCAAGAAATGCTACATCACAGTGATGTTAAAGGGATTGAAACTAGAAAGCTCAATGTTTTAGTATATACCTTTCCTACATTATATTGCATGTGCCGTGAGAAAAATTTTGGTTTAAAAGTCTGAAAACTATGAATGAAGTATAGTCAAGGAAGGGAGAGTGCAGCGTGATGAGGACCATCTACGACCAACCCGAGGAAATGAATGCGACTAGTCGCAAAGTCACATATATGTGAAAGAGTGACATGCATCGCAAGTTGTGGAGGTTGCGAATCTGTGACATCATGGAGTCACATTGCCGAGACTGCATCCAAATGATTTTCATCCATGTGATGTGTCAAAACATCCAACCAAGTTACGAGACTAGAGCGGAGCTGGCCTGGTGAAATCAAAAAAAAAAAACAACGTTCGTTGCTCTCAGATTTAGCGTTGACAGGTATAAGGTTACTCTAGAAGGTCACAATCCTCCTACGCAATCTTTTCCATGGTTGCATAGTCACCAATTTTTCCACGAGCATGAGAGACATGCAAGGACATAGAGAGGCACTTTAATTTTTCCTAGTCACGACTTACACCATCGTTCAAGAGCTGTGACCCAACTTCCACGCGGCTACGCAACCTCTACCAAGTCACAGGGTTGAAAAACAGTGCACCCAAGGGATTCTACCACTTATGTGACTACCTGACTGTGCGACCGCCACCAAAGTTGCAAGGTCGCAGATAAGTGCATCCAAGAGAGATAGCGACTGGTGCGACTCTCCAATTGTGCGACCTTCACACCAAAATTGAGACCTCACGAAAATACAGCTCCCATGCTCATCAAATGAGTAATTGCACCCTCAGGCATTCGAACCACATAAGGAGGAAGCACACTCGAGTTACGATAGGTGGTAGGTGCCTTGAGGGGCCTCACCATCAGGGGAAAAGTTGTATAAGAATAAAGGGGCAGCCCTCATGCAAAAAAATGCAAGCGTATGCATGATCGCAAAAGGGCACTTCATGGGCCTCAGGTCGCAAAGTCGCAATGTTTTCTCCCATTAGGAAGATGCATCCCAACTATGATGTGACTGTGCGACCTCTCCGAGGTCACAAGGTCGCAAAAGGTGTGGCCAAGAGAGACCGTGACTAGCGAAATTCTCTGACTATTCTACCCTACTCCAGAAGTGCGACCTCCCTCAAAGCAAACACCCATGCCCATCAAGACTCAGAGTCACACACTTAAATGTAGTGGGCATGCACTTACCTTAAAGGGGATGGTAGATTATTCAAAAACCAGTGAAGGAACCTTGTGGGCTATGCACGAAATGCATTGTCATGTAATGCAAAGTTGTATGGAAAAGGGTGTTAAGCTTACGTGAAAGCAAATGATCAAGTTGTTGTTCCAAGAGACCCTATAATTGCACTGTTGAAAGCACACCAAAGATGCACCAGAGGGATGCATGCATATACATGTACTGGCTTTGCCAAGGATGTATCCCATTTTGAAGCCCTGCAAAGATCATACAAGGTAGTGAACAAGGAAAAAACACGTAAATAGAAGTGCGCCTAGTCCAAATCAGCTTTTATCCTTACCGTTATGCCATAGAGCAGAAATAAGCCTTTGGGTAAAATGGCATAGGGCCATCATATGAAAACCGCATGCGCCAATAATGCTGCGACGTGAAAAAAGACTACACAGGGGTCTAAGCTAACAACTTTTGTTTGAATCACTCTTACATTTTATTAAATACGCCTCTAAGCATTATTATTTCAATCATAAAGACATGTGACCTATGTTGTTTAATTTCAGGTGAAAGCTATTGGTTTTCATGAAGAGGCAGGTTTTTCCTAGCAAGCAAGGGGACCCTTTTCAAAGTGAGGTGGATTATCATAAATCCCCAAGAAACTCACTTTAAGCTCAAATGCACCCAGTCACGTGCACAGGACTGATATGCAGGAAAAGGCATCTTGCTGTGAAATCCAAAGATCACCGAAAGAAGGATGCAGAAGGGACATAACTCTAGGTGGCAGGTCGCAGATAACTTCAGGTCACAGGTTGCAGATTGATCAAGGTCGCAGGTCGTAGATGAACTCAGGTCATAGGCCGCCGATTGCTCAAGGTCACAGGTCGCAAACAACCCTAGGTCGGAGGTCGCAAATGGTCAAAGTCGCAAGCTAGCCCAACAGTCGGGAAGACCAAGAATCAAGGGAAAATCAAGAGTCATCTCAGCCTATATGTACAACTTCGAGAAAGGATACAAAAGGATTTTTAGCTCGGAAATTGAGGCCAGTATGATAGAGGAATTGTTGCTTAAGAGCTAAAGGCAATCACCTCTTAGTATCAAGTAGAGATAGAGGTAGCAAGGATAGGGTTTTTGTATCATGCATTAAGATAAATAGCCCATGTTTCACTATTGGGTTTTGACGAGTTGTAAACATGTATTTAACGTTGTAGAAAAATTAATAATATATTATTTTTCCGGCACTGATTCACGTGCTTGTTTATGGTGATAGTACTAGCTGTCTAATATTTCACTATGTTGTGTGGATGCTTTCATGCATGCAATTTATTAAGAACTAATTCACAGTGGTTTCATGTATGTTTTCTCTCGAATCAATGTTTATTTATTCCTTCCTGGCTGACACCTCAAGTTCTTATGATCATGACGAGAACCCTGAAGTAAGCCAAACTAGGGTTTCTCTGATTACGGTTTCTGAAATTACAATACCCATGTATCACACTCCTCTCGACATAATTGCACCAGATGTTAGCTCATCTGGGAAAACCTTCCATTCGAGTGATATTTCCCTGAGCATAGATTTCTGTTCCCTAAAAGACGGTATGCAATAACTGATATACCCTAATTCATTCGCTGGAAGGAAAACATCGACCATTATCTCTAATATTTTCGGTTGTTGCCCAGCCAGTACCAGTTGCACTCAGACATAAGCGTGTGATGTTTGGAAAACCTCTCTACTACTTGAAAATCTTTCGGTCAATTCACCCTATCCTGGGAAACCTAAAGAATCTGATACATTGGATTTTCAATTTTTTATTTCGCAAACATTTGGGAAAATTAATAATGATCCCACTGACGGCTGTCCAATCACTGAAAATAATAATCACATCCATTCACCAATTGATCTCACGAAACCATTAAAGTTTGGAAGCCCCCCCATCGAAGGTCCGGAGTTTGTCCTGGACGGTGAGGAATTAAAACCTCCACTGAAGGTTGCTTCGGATCCTCATATCCTCAACGGAACCCAGGGAAAAATCTCAACTAGGGCTTTCAAAATTAGGGTTTATGCACTTGGATTCGCAAACACCTCAAATTCACCTAGAAGATGCGTATTTTTTCCATTCCATCAAATTGATCATCCTCAACACCATGATGAGATTCCCGACAGGTTTGACGGACCCTATCCGATGAATATACATGCAAATAGGAAATGTTTTACCTCACTTATGTTGGATTTAGGGTTGGACACTCATTGATGTGTGTCATTTATAGATGATTTTAGGTTTCAAGTACATATTTCTATGCATTAGGATGAAGATGAAATTCAGCTTGAAAAATCTAGTCTAGCATGTTCTCTGGTAAGTAGCCATGACCTTCTTGTTGTTGCACATGCTCTTCAGGTAAGTCTTGTTTTTTGTACACAATTTTGTATGTTGGCTTTGATTGCGAACATTGTTGTTCTTGTAGGACGGGAAATAATGCGATGGCTACACTGGAAAGCCAATTTCACATAACCTGATGACAGCAAAAAAATTGAAAGTCTAACCCCCAAGGAGAGCAGGTCTCTAATGCAACTCTGTCAGCATTTCTCTTGAACTGATTCAGTTCATTTCTCAACTACTCTATAATTTTATTTATCGATTTCAGAGAAATTGACAAATAAATATGTTAAGAAACTTGGAATATAATCCTTCACATATATATCTATGTTGTCCTTGGTATTATAATTACGCACATATAAATCATATGAAATGCAATGAAATCACAACATAGGTCCTCTTGGTATGATATCAACAACCTTATGACTCCGCAATACAAACCACGATAATCCGAAGTCCAGCCATCAGGAAATTTGATGTATTAATTCAATAATACACGTTAATATATTTTAGGCCCTGACCGCACATATACAATCCACGAGAGTTAATTAAATACCCACACCATACCTTAGGTTATCCTTCGAGCATATCTGAGTGCGATCACCGTTCGATGGCCAGCCTCCTGATTAGACGGCGTACGTCGATATTGTGTTGAGTCCACAGTTGACAATTAACACGCGATGGCATCCGATGAGGGTGGTATCTCCAAACCCCTTAAGGCCACGTGTCAGCATATGGCATTGATCGCGTTCGAATTGGAAATACTACTTACCGTGCAAAGGCAGTGCGATCAAAACTGCTTCCAGCTTTTGAATAGTAAGTGACCGTAGGTTAGACCGGGGTTAACATCATGTTTCCTATTCACTCTGGTTCATTAAACTCAAGTTAAACTCTCAGCGCAACACTCTCAGTTCACAACTAAACTTATTTCTCTGTGAGCGGGGTATTCACAACCAGATCTTGCGGCAAACATCTCTACGAATTCATTCTCAGAGACGGTTTGGACACAATGTAAGTCTGTCACAAGGACTGAATACATTCGACTATGGCCTCTTACAAGGATTTATTTCAAGAGAGTTTGTTCTGACAATTCCAGAGAAATCTGTGATCAACAATGGACAGAGAGGCATGCGGAGATTACACGACAATTCTATTTAATAATTATACACAGAATGGTGTGTCAACCACCTCGCAATTAAACAAACTCTCACACAAAGATCAATTCAAAGAAAAACAGATAATCGATGAACACTATGTTTTATTCAACAGGAAGAAATTGCTTAACACCAACTTTTACTGTGGAAATATCCTCCTCTCTATACATCCAGGGGATACAATTTATATGTATTATTATGTGTCTCTTCGGATCCTCGGTGAGGACCGTTGATACTCTAGCAAAAACCTAGTTACATTATTCATATAACTGAACAGGACAGATGGATTGAACCAAAACTATTCTACTTCTACTGACTCTAGCTGATCTAAATGCAACAGATAGCTAAGGTATTGACACCTTCCTTATACAATTTGAATGATTTTAATCCATCCTAGGCACAACATGTGGACAAAACTCCTACATTGTTGGCTAGTGTCTAATTCCCCTGCATCAGACTCCCGAGGGAAATTTTCCTTCATGGGCTCCTGCCCACAAGTTCTTCCACTGATCTGCCTATTTTCTGCAACATTCCTTCAGTCATCCAAGTGGCATCTTCCTCTGGCTGGTCCTTCCACTTGATTAAGTACTGAAAGTACTCTTGTCCTCTGGTCTTCTTGAACACTCTTTTATCTAATATCTTCTCTAGCTGCAGTGGTTGTGCTAGAGGTAGCTGGTTTTCCCACTCAATCTGTTCCTTGTCTACCAGTACCTCTTCTGTACCATCATCTTCATACTTGTACAAATATGAAACATTAAAAATAAGAGATATTCCAACATCAAGAGGCAATTCAATCTCATAAGCATTAGCAGAAAAATTTCTAAGTATCTTGCATGGCCCAATCTTTTTTAACTTCAGTTTGTTATACTGCTTATTTGGGAATCTCTCCTTTCTCAAGTGTGCCAAAACCAGATCTCCTACTTTAAAATGGACTTCTCTTCTGTTCTTGTCTACTCTGCCTTTGTATTTGATGCTACTGCCTTGTAGATGTTGTTTCACTTGCTCATATATGGCTTGGATTTCTGAAGCAAATTCCTCACCATCAGCACTCCTCAGCTCTACCTTTCACAGATTCGTTAACACTGATATCCCTCTGGGGTGCATTACATAAAAAATATGGAATGGAATTTTCCCTATGCTTCTATTCGGTGAGTCATTATATGCATATTATGCCTGGGGAAAAATGTGATCCCATTGCTTGGGATGCTTTCTTGCAAGACTTCTCAACAAATTTCCCAGACTTCTATTCACTACCTCAGTTTGTCCATCAGTCTGAGGATGATAAGCTGAGATGAAACTCAGTTTGGTACCAATTTTCTTCCACAGTGTCCTCCAAAAAT
Source organism: Pinus albicaulis (assembly GCA_034641835.2). Taxonomy (NCBI): domain Eukaryota; kingdom Viridiplantae; phylum Streptophyta; class Pinopsida; order Pinales; family Pinaceae; genus Pinus; species Pinus albicaulis. The sequence goes on from CM076579.1 coordinate 622,776,595, forward strand.
GGCCCACAAATCTAGTGTCTATGTCTGAAACAATACTCTTGGGCAAACCATGCAACCTAACAACTTCCTTGAAAAACAAGTTAGCAACATGCGTGGCATCACTAGTTTTATAACATGGAATAAAATGTGCCATTTTATAAAATCTGTCTACTACAACAAAGACTGCATCATTCCCTCTTTGAGTCTTGGGAAATCCTAGAACAAAATCCATACTCACCATGTCCCAAGGCCTGTCTGGAATAGGCAAAGGAGTGTACAATCCTACATTCTGGCTCCTTCCTTTGGCATGTTGACAGATTTTGCAATTTTTCACAATCTTGTCCACTTATACTCTCATCTTGGGCCAATAATAGAAGTGACTCAGTTTCTCATAAGTTTTATCAGTACCAAAGTGCCCAACAAGTCCACCACTATGCTTCTCCTTGATCAAATTTTCTCTCATGGAACATTTTGGTACACAAAATTGGTTTCTTCTGAATAGTAAGTTCTCTTGCAAGAAATAATCCAACCACTGGCTTCTATCTGTTAGAATAGTGTTACAACATGCTTCAAATGCTTCCTTAAAATCTGAATCTGTTTTATACAGTTCTTTGAGAAAATCAAATCCTACAACTTCAAAATTGGATTCCTGAACAAGCATGTGCCTCCTACTCAAAGCATCAGCTACTTTATTTTCTTGGCCACTTATATGTTTCAAAAAAAAATTAAAACTTTTGAGATACTCAACCCATTTGGCATGCTTATGATTTAACTTGGGCTATTGTACAATGTACTGCAAGGCATGATTATCAGAGTATAATACAAATCCTTTGGACATCAAATAATGCCTCCATTTTTTCAATGCCTGAACAATTGCATAGAATTCCTTCTCATAATAGGAATAATTCCTTCTGGTGTCATTCAAATTTTCACTGAAATAAGCTATGGGCCTTGTTGAGTCTCAAATCTGCATCTTTTCCATACACTTTTCTATACCTTTTTCACCCACCTGAACCTCCCAAATTGTCAATATCATTGTATAATAATTGCAAAAGAGCATCTAACATGGTTTTTAACTATATTTTTGTGTCTGTTGTTTGATTTAGATTTTTTTCATTTAGCTGCGGAATCTTGCCACTTTCCGCAGCTGCTGCAACTTTCCGCAGCCATTTTGTGAAACTCTATGTTACAGGTGTCCTCAAGTAAAACGAGCCACGTGGGAAAGTCTGAAATGATGTGGACATGGATCGTGTCCTATTGGCTCGAGCAAATCCATCTAAAGAGGCTGCGGTCAAAGGTGTCCAAATGGAAGTCAATCGTAGAGCCCCACGGTGACAGGACTTTGTTTCGTGTCACGTGAAGGTTCATATGGCCGTTTCTGAATTGCGGGGGACAAATCAACATCTGTACACGGCTCCATAGCCAAATTCAAACATCCACTCCTCATAGATTTACTCTTCAATACGGCCATGATCCTAGATCTGTGGACGTAATGGTCTACGTCTTCTCCATCAGCATAAACTTTAGGAGTTAGTTATATTTCTTTTGTTATAAATAACGCGTTTGCATATGCATATTAGTCTTAGTCTCTGTTGGTTTTTATTAGTCTTCTCTGTAATGTAATTACGTTGCACTTGTGCCATAATATCACCTTTCTGTTATGACTGCATTTTAATATAAGAAGACTTTGTTTCCAAACGTAATTCGTACTTGAAGTTTGTTGCCAAGGTTGGTGTAGAGGGCCCCTGCACTTGCCAAGGTTCTGTGCATTATTGTATAGTTCTTGTTTTATTTCTTTAAAGCTCATTGTGCCATAATCCATTCACATGTTTATACATTGCATCTTTCATGGTATATATGCTTCATTTCTATTTATAATCTTTCATGCTTTCCATGTTACTTTTGTCTTTCATGTTTTATGTTATTAATCACTGATCAGTGTTCTTGTTTCAGGTTATAAATAGGCAGCCCGGGCATTTGCATAACTTTTTGACTAATGACATGGAATTAACATTGTTCTGCTGCTAATTTTTTTTTCTTAGTTTCTGTTTAATTTCATTACTGCTTTGTTTAATTCAGTTTTCCTCATTTTCTTTAATAGTTAAATTTAGATATATTAAACTTCTCATAACATCTTCAGTTGCCTCCGAAAGCCACAACTGGACTAATGGTGAGGGATTGTATTATGAAATGTGTAGTTTGATATTAGTTTCCTTTCTGCAAATTTAGATATATTAAACTGCTCATAACATCTTCAGTTGCCTCCGAAAGCCACAGCTGGACTGATGGTGAGGGATTGTATTATGAAATGTGTAGTTTGATATTAGTTTCCTTTCTGCAAGTGAGAAATATTAAATTGTGCATGACATCTTCAGTTACCTCCGAAAGCCACAGCTGGACTGATGGTGAGGGATTGAATTATGAATGTGTGGTTTGATATTAGTTTCCTTTCTGCAAGTTAGATATCAGGTTATTCAATTTTTTTATGGTTACCTCCGAAAATCATAGCTGGACTAATGATGAGGGATCAGAAGATAGGTTGATGTAATTTGATTTAGATTTACTTTGTTGCAACTTTTGGATTTATTTTAGCATAATTCCTTTTGTGTTTAGACAGTAGCAAGGATAGTTTGGTTTCATGCTCAATAGTTCACTGTTTTGATTCATTAGACTAGTAGCACATTTTCCTTTCAATAGCACATTTTTATTTCCTTTCAAGTTTTGTCATTGTATGTTTCAAATTCCTTTTTAAGTTTCAAGTTGGTAAATCATTATAGAGGATATCATTTCCTTGAACAATCACAACCATACTTGTTTTTATTTTAGAATTTCCATCTAACATTAGAAAACCAAAAACGACAAAAAGATAAGAAATAGGTTATCTTGCACATATAGTGCGCCGCACTTCATCAGCTTACGAATCCCGGATTGACAAATTAAATGTAGCAATTTAGAACACACTAAATTGACCAAACATTTTGGCGCCGTTGCCGGGGAAGTGTAACTAGGTAGCCAATTTCTTAAAAAAAAAAACAAAATAATAAAAGAAAGGAAAACTTGATAACTTCTTGAAGTATGCTCTCCTCTTGCACCTAGTGTGATCTGGAGGATCAGAAAAGAGAGTTATTGGTTTAGTAATTTCTTAAGTATGCTCTCTTCTTGCACCTAGTGTGACCTAGAAGATCAGAAAAAGAATTATTAGCCCAACTTTTTAAAAAAAATAATAAAAAAATGACATGCATAGAGCAAGAGATTCTAGGGGAAGGTTTATAGCTAAAGCCAAGAGTTCGATTTTCACAAATCCATCTTCTTTAAGGCATAGACAAGATTCACCACCATCTACCCCTAGCCTTAAGATTTTTAGAATTTAAGGAGCAGCTGAATTAGAGGATTCTCCTATACCACCTACCAAATCTCATTTAGAAAAGGAAGAGACTCCCTCTCATCCTCCCTTGATAGAAGAATGAGAGGACTTTAAGGACTCTAAAGAAACTATCATGGCAGAGGAAATAATAGATGGATTTATAGGTAGAGGTAGAGGACGAGGAAACAATAGAGACAACAATGGTGAAGGAAATAATGATAGAAATAGGGAAGGAGACAACTTGTTTGGATTCCCTATAGTTGATGAGGAAACTCATACAACAATGAAAAATATCTCACCATCTGTCCTCCCTAACTTTTATGGATTGCGAAGTGAGGATCCTGAAACATTTCTATTTGAGTTTGAAGTTGTGTGCCGAACCTATGACTATATGGAAGACTCTCAAAAACTCAAACTGTTTCCTTCAACTTTGAAGGGATCTGCTTTGAAATGGTTCATGGGATTAGCCACTCAATCTATTAGGACTTGGAATGATATGAAACAAACATTTTTGGATAGATACTTGGACTATTGTATGCCCACCAATCACAAGGATAAGGTATTCAAAATGATGCAAAAAGAAGATGAAAATTTGGAAGACTTACTTGAAAGATTTCAATACAACTTGAAAAGAGCAAAGATGAGCAACTTAGATGATGAAACCTTGAAAGCCCTCATATTAAAAGCCATTATAGATGAATGGATAGATATTTTAAACATGATGGGGAAAGGAGACATTTCTCAACTTCCACTTCGTGATATAACATAACTATGTGTCCATCTCTCAAGAGGAAAATCTAAAACAGGAAAAGGGCCTAGGGATCCTTCTCTTATTAGGGCTAACAAATCTGCAACTGGATCAGTAAGTAGGGCAGAGATTGGTAATATGCTTGATGAGTTCAAAACTGATATCTTAGGGAGCTTTAGTGAACAACTAGACACCCTTAAAATCCAAAACAAGCAGAAAGCAGAAACAGATGCTTTAGCCATCTTTTGTCCGAAATGTAGGAAGAAACATGATTTAAGGGAATGTCCCTTGGATGCAAAATTTGTAGAAACATGTATGATTTGCTCAGAGAATCATGAGACCAAGGATTGTCCTTCAATTCCTGGACTCAAAGCTGTCTTTCAAGAAGACCCAAATTCAGTAGAATCTCTCTGTTTTGTTGCAAGAAGACCTTGGCAGGGACAACAAACCCAAGGGTTTAACAACCCTATGAATCTTCAAACCCCACCAAATTGGAATCCTTGGCAACAACCTTGGCTCCAACATCAAAATCCATATCAGCCATGGGTACAAGGGATGCAAAATCCTTATGGGAGATTTGCTCAATTTTATCAATATCCTCCATCTTTTCAAAATCAACAAGCTCCACAACTTCCAAACCCAAACCCACAACTTTCATTGCCATTTCCACAACAAAAACCTTCTCAACAAAATCCAAATCCTCAACTCATGCTCCCATACCAAAAAAAGACAAATCAACTTCCAGCTCAGCCATTGCCAAATCCTAACAATAAGAATCCTCATAATACTTACATGGTAGAAGGACAACAATTTCCTACCTATATGATTGTTCCTCTCAACGATGTACAACTCAGATCTGGTAGAGTTTTAGAAAAACCTTCTATAGATATTCAAGAGTAGGATACCTCTAAGGAGGACTCTCTTGAAGTCAATAAGGGTTCTGAGGAAGCATCTCTTCAAAATTCAAACATTCAAAAATAAAAATAAAAGTTAACCTCTACAACTCCTATAGTTGAGCAACCCGCATCTTCATCTACACCTCCTTTTCCTGAAAGACTACAAATTGACAAGGGGGTGGAAAAACAAATTTTGTTGCCTAACTATGATTTTCTAGATGAATTGAAGAATTTTTGTATCAAGATTCCCTTACTACAAGCCATTCGAGAGATTCCTATTCTAGCAAAAACCATAAAGGAGTTGAGTTTCAAAAGACCAGGAAGGAAACTAAAAGACACAAGAAGAATCCACCTGGTAGGAAAGATTGCGGATATTATGATGGGAAAAATTACCATGCAGAAGTATGTAGATCCAGGAAGTCCAATTGTCAAGACACATATAAATGGGATAGAAATTCCAAACACATTGATTGACTTAGGGGCTGCTATCAACATTGTGAGTAGACAGACTATGGAACAGCTAAAACTTCCTAACCTTCTTTTTACACCTACTTTACTGCAACTTGCAGATCGATCAATTATTAAACCAGATGGTGTATTAGAAGATATTTCAGTCTCCTTAGATTCTTGGGAATATCCAGTAGATTTTATGATTTGACTCCCAAGAGTAATCTAGGAGGGCACCCACTTATCTTAGGAAGACCTTGGCTAGCCACAACTGATGCTTTCATTAGTTGTAGATCTGGGGATATGTACATTTCTAATGGTAATTCGACAAAGAAATTAAATTTGTATCCTCCAGCAAAAGCAATCACAGAAGTAGGAGACAATGAATGGGTCGATGATGAGGACATTATACAACCTGTCTTTACCATTTCTGAAATCAGTGAGGATAGTCAAATTCTGAACATATTAAAAAATTTTGAGACATCTTCAGAATATGACCCCACACAATTTCAGTTGGAATCTGACATAGAATATTTATCATCAAGACAAATGTCTCTTTACTCTATGGAAGAGTTTGGTAATTCTGCTATTGAGATTTTTTCAGGAAAAACATTGAATATCAACAAACATTTGGAGAAGTCACAACAAGAAGAACTAACCAGAATCTTGCAAAAACATTCTACTGCATTTGCATGGGAGTATACTGACATGAAGGGTATTGATCCTAAGACTTGCATCCATCATAACTATATTGAGGAAAACAGTAGACCAATCAGACAACCTCAAAGAAGGATGAATCCAAATCTTAGGGAGATAGTGAAAGAAGAGCTCCAAAAACTTCTCAATATAAACTTCATTTATCCAATTTCAGATAGCCGATGGGTTTCTCCTTTGGTTATAGTACCTAAAAAGAATGGTAAATGGAGGGTATGCATTGATTACAGGGAATTGAACAAATCAACTTTGAAGGATCACTTTCCTTTGCCTTTTATCGATAAAGTATTAGATACATTAGCAGGTAAAAAGTACTTTTCATTTTTGGATGGTTTTAGTGGCTATAATCAAATTCGGGTAGCACCTGAAGATCAAGATAAGACCACATTTACTTGTCCATGGGGAACTTTTTCCTACCGAGTGCTTCCTTTTGGGTTATGTAATGCACCAGCAACATTCCAAAGAGCAGTACTAGGAATTTTTTCCGATCTAATCCATGATTGTGTAGAGGTTTATATGGATGATTTTACAGTTTATGGTAATTCATTTGAAGAGGCATTAGAAAATTTGGAAAAAGTCCTTATAAGATGTAAAGAAACAAACCTTTCATTAAGCCATGAAAAATTCTTTATGATGTTTACTGAAGGTATTGTTTTGAGGCATCATATTTCAGGAGATGGGATTAAGGTTGATAGATCAAAAGTTGAAGTCATCTCCAAGTTGCCTATTCCAAATTGTCAAGAGATGTTAGAAGTTTTCTAGGATTTACTGGTTACTATAGAAGATTTATAGAAAACTTCACTAAAATAGCATCTCCACTCTTCAAATTGCTTACAAAAGACTGTGAATTTAAATGGGATCATGATTGTCAATCAACCTTTGAAACTTTGAAAACAAGAATATCTAAAGCACCTATCTTGAGAGGACCAAATTGGAAACTCCCTTTCCATATTTCTACGGATGCTTCAGATACAGCTCTAGGAGCTGTGTTGGGTCAAAAAGATTTAGTTCCTTATGCCATTTATTATACCGGTAAAAATTTGACTCCCACAGAGTTGAACTATACTGTGACTGAAAAAGAGTTTTTAGCTGTTGTTCATGCAATTAATAAGTTTAGACATTACATAACAGACTATGAAACTTTTATTCATACTGACCATTCTGCAATTAGATATTTAATGAACAAACCTGTTACTAATGGCAGAGTGACAAGATGGCTTTTACTTTTGCAAGAATTCAGTATTACTGTGTTGGATAGACCAGGAAAACAGAATACAGTAGCTGATTTCTTGTCTAGGATTCAGAATACTAAAGAAGATTCTCCTGTAGAAGATAAGTTTCTTGATGAATACTTGTTTGCAGTAACTATTAAGACCCCTTGGTATGCAGATATTGCTAACTATTTGGTTACAGGGAAACTACCTTCACATTTATTTCCAAGAGAAAAACGAAAAATTATTCAGGAGAGTTCAAAATATTCATGGATTTCTAACAAATTGTTTAAAACAGGGCCAGATCTTGTGATCAGAAGATGTGTCAGGGAAGATGAAATGCCTGATATTCTTAAGGCATGTCATGATGAACCATGAGGCGGACACTTTGCAGACAAAAGGACGGCCTATAAAATACTCTCTTTAGGATATTATTGGCCTTCCCTCTTCAAAGATGCAAAACAATATGTCAAAAGGTGTGACAGTTGCCAAAGAGTAGGGAAACCTACCCTTTCAAATGAAATGTCATTGCAAACATAGGTACTCATTGAACCCTTTGAAAAATGGGCTTTAGATTTCATTGGACCTATTAATCCACCATCTAAGAAAAAGAAGTATATATTGGTTTGTACTGATTATGTTACTAAATGGGTAGAAGCTAAAGCATTAGTATCTGCTACTGAAAATTCAGTTGTTCATTTTCTTTATGAGGATGTTTTTACTCGCTTTGGTGTTCCAAGAGAAATTGTAACAGATCAGGGGAGCCAATTCACATCAAATTTGGTGGAGAAGTTGATGGAAGAATACAAAATCAAGCACAGAAAATCTACTCCTTACCATCCACAAGCAAATGATAAAGTGGAGTCCACAAACAAAGTTCTTGAAAGTATCATCACCAAAACTGTTCATCTACATAGAAGAGATTGGGCAGAAAGGCTTCCTGAAGCCTTGTGGGCCTACAGAACTACATGGAGAAATACAACAGGACATTCTCCCTATGAACTTGTTTATGGGAAAGAAGTCTTACTCCCCATTGAGTTCCAAGTCAATACCTTCAAGATAGCAGTTCAATTGGGGATGGACTTATCAGAAGCCCAAAAACATAGTATGGAGCAATTGAATGAGCTAGATGAGATCAGACAAGAGGCAATTCTAAGAAATGATCTAGTTCAATATCAAAGAGCCAAATGGCATGACAAGTACATCAAAGAGAAGAAGTTTCAAGAAGGAGATTGGGCATTGTTATTTGATTCCAAGTTTAAAGATTTTCAAGGAAAATTTCAGACTCATTGGCTTGGGCCATATGACATTGACAAGATCTTTAGCAATGGAGCGGTAAGAATCAAGACCATTTATGAGTTTCAAACTCCTCTTGTTGTGAATGGCCATAGATTGAAAGTTTATCATAAGCCACTCTCAAAAGAGGATTTTGTCAAAATGTTTCAAGAAAATTCTGCAATCAGGCTGGTACAGAAGAATTCTTCTTCTCCACTAGCCTAGATTTTGTTCTTTTCAGTTTAAAAATAAATAAATAAATAAATAAATAAATTGTATAAGTCTGAAAACCAATCCCTGATTGGCAGTCTTATACAGAAAATATAGGGTGAAAATCAGGAACACCTGACACTCTATATTTTCCAAAAAAAAAAAATATCTCTTTCATTTCACAAGTTTTGTGACCATTCACTCCATTCCATTCCACTTCATTCCACTTCATTTTCACTCCACTTCATTACATTTTACTTCATTTCATTCCATTTCATCAATAAAATTCTTTTTCATAACCATTTCCATCTAGTCATTTGTTATCCGTTCATGTTCATTCATCCAAATAATAGATGTGTCAGTTTCCGCAGCTGACATCTGTTTCCGCAGCTGACTCCAGTTTCCGTAGCCAGAAGCAGATTCCGCAACTACAACTCTGTTTTCAAAAGAATGTATAGCCAGATGTTATTTTCATAATCATGAAATAAAACGCAGGTGAGAGGATCAAAAATGAAGACATGGAGCATTCAAGACACCAATGAAGAGCAAGGAAAAGGCAAACATTCCAAGGTATGAGTAAAATTCATTTCAAATAGCATTGAAAAACACATTTTTATATAGTTCTAAACCATAAGCTCTATCCATTATGTGCAATGATTATATTGACAATTTCCGTAACCCTTTCACGATCTCCATATGATCCTCCCGCATCCATTCTCAAACGGTTCCATAATTAAACCCCCGATCTTCACTCATATTCCTATATTCCACCAGTGACAATGAGACGTAGTTGATTTGACCACGGACTCTTACAGCCGCATAAATCCATAGCCGTTGTTTAAATGTGCTCACATTTATTGTGCAGCCACCAAATTTCAAAACACTGCCGGATGTGTTATACTCTGTTAATCTCACAGCCGTATCACGAAACCCCTCTCTGTTCTGTTTCACTCCATTTCGTTCTCTATTATGCTACAGTTTGCATACCCACTCTCTGATATCTACCTACAGTCATTGTGCTCATCTCCGTGCATTCAGCCGTTCTATTTCCATTGAACCCTCACGCAGGAAAAATTTTGAAGAGCAGAAAGAAGAATGGGTAAATTGCTAAGAGTAGAACCAGAAGGTCCTAAATTCATGGAGGGATATCCGCAAGTAAGGGATGTAGTGAAGAAAGCAAAGTGGCTGTGGTTTATCCAAAAGTTCAGAGGTTATCATAAAGAAGTGACAAAATCATTTGCAAGGTCATTCAATGGCCTAGAAGTAGAAATTGGAGACCTTAAGTTTGCAGTGAACGAGGCATCTATAGCAACTACCACGGAACTTCTTCAAGAGGGTGAGCGTTGGTTTAAAAATAAAAGCATTAGTGATGAAGCCTGGAGAATAATCTTACGAAACCAAGGTATGGACATAACTATTTTTAAAAGAGGAATTCATGTTCATGCATTGAAAGAGGAATGGGCTACTTTGCTGCTAGTTGTTCAAAAATTCATTACCTATGAAGGCCGTTTTGGGTCCATGTATATGTACCATACCAGATTGCTGATGAATTTTCTAGATAATCAAACTCTCAATCTCCCATATTTTCTATTAAATAGCTTGAAGAAGATGTCTGTGACTGTTCAGAAACATTTAGGAGATGTAGAACCACATCTATATCACCACGGTCTTGTAAAAATTTTGATTGAAAAAGAGTTAAAGGAGAAGAAAGACACATGGGAACAATTTCTGATTAGAAATTTCTTTGAGGAACCTCAGGAAATTCCTGAAGGTAGTACAACAAGAAGAAGTAGAAGAAAAAGAATAAATGATGAAACTCAAATTACTCCTACTCAAGAAATTCCTGAAGGTAGCACAGCAAGAAGAAGTAGGAGAAAAAGAACAATTGATGAAATTCAAAATACTCCTACTACTACAATTGAAAGAACTGATGGGGAAGAGAGACTGTCAAAGAGGAAGAAGAAATAAATCAAGGGTAAGAAGCCAATAACACCAAAAGAGAGAAAAACTATTGAGGCTATACATAAAACCCCTTCTTCTGAAGAAGAAGATCATCAAGTGTTATCTGAAAGATTAGTTTATCTTCAAAAACAGTCATCTATGGCTAAGAAGAAAGAGAAAGGAAAACAAAAGCAAAAAGATAGTGGACCACAGCGTGTGAGAAGAAGCAGCAGACTTAAGGGGAAATTGAGGAAAACGCAAATAAAGGGACCCCATTTCATTGATTTGGGAGAAGAAACATCTGAACAGTCCCCAGCTGACCATAGTCCATCTCACTCTCAGTCAGTTAGTGAACCTGGTTCATTTCATTCTCAGTCAGACATTGAACATATTCCATCCCATTCTTAGCAAGATGTTGATGTGAGCCCTTCTCAGCCAGATTTTGAAGATAACTCTCCTTCACTGCATTTTGGGGACAACCCAATAAAAATGACACCTGATATAGATCCCAAGCAGCAAGAAGTATATGAATATATAGAATCTTTGGAAAAAGCAGCTACAGGTCCCAGTACTTCGTCCATTCAGCCTCATACAATACAAGATGATTTAGTCCAATCACTAAAACAAGAAGTCTTTGAGCTAGAGCTTTTAAATAGACACATCAAAAATGAAAATGGGACATTAAAGGAACAAGGAAAACTGGACAAAATAATTCATGATAATACCATGCTACATCTGGGAATATGGCAGAAGAAGAACAAGAAATTGAAAAGGAAATGCTAGAAGTTAAGCAAAGCACTGGTTAATATCAAATTTAGGTGCTTAATGAAGAAGCCCAGAATGTTGGCAGCACCAAGGAAGAAGAGGAGAGGATTGGATGTACTGGCTGAAGTGTCAAGGCATATGAACTGAGGAAGGATTATCAAAATTTTGGTTGCATGAGGACATGCAACACCTTCAGAGTGGGGGTATGTTGAGTCTCAAATCTGCATCTTTTCCATAAACTTTTCTATACCTTTTTCACCCACCTGAACCTCCCAAATTGTCAATATCATTGTATAATAATTGCAAAAGAGCATCTAACATGGTTTTTAACTATATTTTTGTGTCTGCTGTTTGATTTATATTTTTTTCATTTAGCTGCGGAATCTTGCCACTTTCCGCAGCTGCTGCAACTTTCCGCAGCCATTTTGTGAAACTCTATGTTATAGGTGTCCTCAGGTAAAACGAGCCACGTGGGCAAGTCTGAAATGATGTGGACATGGATCTTGTCCTATTGGCTCGAGCAAATCCATCTAAAGAGGCTGCGGTCAAAGGTGTCCAAATGGAAGTCAACCGTAGAGCCCCACGGTGACAGGACTCTGTTTCGTATCACGTGAAGGTTCATATGGCCGTTTCTGAATTGCGGGGGAAAAATCAACATCTGTACATGGCTCCATAGCCGAATTCAAACATCCACTCCTCATAGATTTACTCTTCAATACATCCATGATCCTAGATCTGTGGACGTAATGGTCTACGTGTTCTCCATCAACATAAACTTTAGGAGTCAGTTATATTTCTTTTGTTATAAATAACGCGTTTGCATACACATATTAGTCTTAGTCTCTGTTGGTTTTTATTAGTCTGCTTTGTAATGTAATTACGTTGCACTTGTGTCGTAATATCACCTTTCTGTTATGACTGCATTTTAATATAAGAAGACTCTGTTTCCAAACGTAATTTCGTACTTGAAGATTGTTGCCAAGGCTGGTGTAGAGGGCCCCTGCACTTGCCAAGGTTCTGTGCATTATTGTATAGTTCTTGTTTTATTTCTTTAAAGCGAATTGTGCCATAATCCATTCACATGTTTATACATTGCATCTTTCATGGTATATATGCTTCATTTCTGTTTATAATCTTTCATGCTTTCCATGTTACTTCTGTCTTTCATGTTTTATGTTATTAATCACTGATCAGTGTTCTTGTTTCAGGTTATAAATAGGCAGCCCGGGAATTTGCATAACTTTTTGACTAATGACATGGAATTAACATTGTTCTGCTGCTAATTTGTTTTTCTTAGTTTCTGTTTAATTTTAGTACTTCTTTGTTTAATTCAGTTTTGCTCATTTTCTCCAGTAGTTAAATTTAGATATATTAAACTGCTCATAACATCTTCAGTTTCCTCCGAAAGCCACAAATGGACTGATGGTGAGGGATTGTATTATGAAATGTGTAGTTTGATATTAGTTTCCTTTCTGCAAATTTAGATATATTAAACTGCTCATAACATCTTCAGTTGCCTCCGAAAGCCACAGCTGGACTGATGGTGAGGGATTGTATTATGAAATGTGTGGTTTGATATTAGTTTCCTTTCTGCAAGTTAGATATATTAAATTGCTCATAACATCTTCAGTTGCCTCCGAAAGCCACAGCTGGACTGATGGTGAGGGATTGAATCATGAATGTGTAGTTTGATATTAGTTTACTTTCTGCAAATTAGATATCAGGTTATTCAATTTGTTTATGGTTACCTCCGAAAATCATAGCTGGAATAATGATGAGGGATCAGAAGATAAGTTGATGTAATTTGATTTAGATTTACTTTGATGCAATTTTGGATTTCTTTAAGCATAGTTTCTTTTGTGTTTAGACAACAGCAAGGATAGTTTGGTTTCATGCTCAATAGTTCACTATTTTGATTCATTAGACTAGCAGCACATTTTCCTTTCAACAACACATTTTTATTTCCTTTCAAGTTTTGTCATTGTATGTTTCAAATTCCTTTTTAAGTTTCAAGTTGGTAAATCATTATAGAGGATATCATTTCCTTGAACAATCATAACCATACTTGTTTTTATTTTAGAATTTCCATCTCACATTAGAAAACCAAAAACGACAAAAATTTAAGAAATAGGTTATCTTGCACATATAGTGCACCGCACTTCATCAGCTTACGAATCCCGGATTGACAAATTAAATGCAGCAATTTAGGACACACTAAATTGACCAAACATGCCTATCATCCTGACTCAGCACAGCTCCAATGGCTTCTCCACTAGCATCACACTTCACTTGAAATGGTTTAGTAAAATCAGGCAGAATTAAAACAGGCTTTTCAGTTATCCTTTGCTTCAAAATTTTAAAGTTTCTTTCTGCTTCAGCAGTCCATTTAAATGGTTGTTTTCTCTTTTTTATTTTCTCAATTATGGGCGCATTAATATTACTGAATTTTCTTATAAATTTCCTGTAAAAACTGGCAAGTCCATGGAAACTTCTTACCTCAAAAACATTTCTGGGTGAAGGCCACTCCACAATTTCCTTAACCTTTTCTGGTCCATCTTCAATCCTTCTGCAGATATAACAAAGCCCAAATACACCAAATATTCTTTCATGAATGAAAATTTCTTTAATTTTATCAGCAGTTTCTCTTGGTGCAACTTCTTCAAGACATAATTAAGATGCCTTAGATGCTCTTCTTTAGTTTTGTTGAAAACTAATATATCATCTAGATACACTATCACAAATTTACCAATGAATTCTTTCAACACTTCATTCATAAGTCTCATGAAAGTGCTAGGTGCATTTGACAACCCAAAAGGCATTACCATCCATTCATACAGTCCTTCATTCGTTTTAAAGGCAGTTTTCCACTCATCACCCTCTTTTATTCTAATCTAATGATATCCACTTTTTAAATCTATCTTTGAAAAATATTTAGTACCACTCAAACAATCCATTAAATCCTCAACTCTGGGCAAGGGGAATCTATAATTGATTGTTATCTTATTGATTTCTCTAGAATCAGTACACATCCTCCAACCTCCATCTTTCTTCGGGCTCAATACTACTAGTACTGCACATGGAATCAAACTTTCTCTAATCAGCCCCTTGTCCACCAATTCTTGTACTTGTTTCCTCATTTCCTCATTTTCTGTGGGATTCATTCTGTAGGATGCCTTATTTGGCAGATTTGAACTAGGGATAAAATCTATCTGATGGCTGATCTTCCTCACAGGGGGCATCTCATCAGGTAAATCATCCACCACAATGTCACAATAACTTTCTAACATCATTCGGATTTTTATTGGCAAATCAGAAATCTTTGTAGAAGTAAGAACTACCTTAGGTTTGCAAACTAAAGCAAAGCTTACCTCTTCTTCTTCAATCTTCTGTAGATACTCCTTCCTGCTCAGCAACAAGGTCTTTGGATCAGCTACTCTGCTTGATGGTTCTCCTTCTTCCATGGGTATCAATGTATGATATACCCCATCTTTGAAGAACTTGTAAGTGTTCTTCTTGCCATCATGCACTGCTGCTCTATCAAACTGCCAAGGTCTACCCAACAATATGTGACACACATCCATGGGCATCACATCACACAAGACTTTGTCTTTGTAGTTTCCCATTTGCAAATCTATCTCACACTATTCCTTTACAATCAGCTAGTGCCCTTTATGCAGCCAGGACACCCTGTAGGGAGTTGGATGCCCCCTTAACTTCAGCTTCAACTTCTCTATCACCTCAGTGGAAACCAGATTGTCTGTGTTGCCACTATCAATGACTAGCTGGCAACACTTCTCCCGGACCTTGCATATGATCCTAAACAAAGTCTTCCTTTGTGCAAGCTCAGCGACCTCCTTGGCTTGTTTCAACAGGACCTTATTAACCACCAAGGATTCTCCCTTTTCTGGTAAAATTTCCTCTTCAATTGTTGCCTCTTCCCCAGCCTGAGCAACAAAATAATTTATTGGACCAGTACGCATATTCTCTAGGCACTCATAATGCTTGTGTCCCACTTGATGACATCTATAGCACCTCAATTCTCTACCTCTTCCTCTGTAAGAACCCCTTCTTGCTCTTGCATCACCCTCTGTAGATGCATTCTGAGGTGTGCTACTGTTAGCTCCATCTCTACGTGTAGTAGGCTTTCCTCTACCACCCTGACTTTCCTTTCCACGGAAAGTACCTCTCCCTTTGGCAGACTGCTTCCTTGGGAGTTTCTCCTCTTCTTTCAAGGCCATCTGATAGGCCTCTTCAATTTTCTTAGGAGACATAAGACCAATTTCATCTTGGATCTCCAGCTTGAGACCATTCACATATCTGGAAATTTTCTCTGTTGTGTCTTGAAATTTCCCAGCTCTTATGCTTACTTTATAGAATTCTTCTATATATTCCTTGACTGTCAGCAACCTCTGTCTCAAGTTCTGCATTTGCCTAAACAATATTAGCTGATAATCACTAGGCAAGAATTTACCTTTTAGCTTGTCCACCATTCTGGTCCACCTTTTGATAGGTTGTTTGCCAGCTCTCCTTCTTCCTGCCTGCACTCCATCCCACCAAAGTGAAGCATGTCCCTTCAGCTTTGTTACTACAAACTTGACCTTCTTATCCTCACTCATTTCTTCATAGTCAAAGCACTTTTTCATTTCATTAATCCAGTCCACCAGCTCTTTTGGATTCAGTCCTCCTGCAAAACTTGACACTTCAATCTTGGGCTTAACTGCAGACCCCAGAATAGTTCTGAGGAGGCTCATGTCAGGAGGAATCTCAACATTTTCTTCAGCTTCTTCTATTTCAGGTTCACTGATGTCTTCGGGATCTCTGGGCTTTCATAGCTCCATGGCATCCAATCTCACTTGGACCCTCTGCAAGGTCTCCAACACTTCTGCATTGGTAACAAGTCTACCTCTCCTTCTACCAGAACGTCTAACAACTTGGATAGCCATGTTAATTCTCTTCAAAGAAAACTCAAGAACAACTCTGATACCACAATCGACAACAAAAAAATTGAAAGTCTAACCCCCAAGGAGAGCGGGTCTCTAATGTAGCTCTCTCAGCATTTCTCTTGAACTGATTCAGTTCATTTCTCAACTCCTCTATAATTTTATTTATCTATTTCAGAGAAATTGACAAATAAATACGTTAAGCAACTTGGACTATAATCCTTCACATATATATCTATGTTGTCCTTGGTATTCTAATTCCGCACATATAAATCATATGAAATGCAATGAAATCACAACATAGGTCCTATTGGTATGATATCAACAACCTTATGACTCTGAAATACAAACCACGATAATCCTAAGTCCAGCCATCGGGAAATTTGATGTATTAATTCAATAATACACGTTAATATATTTTAGGCCCCGACCCACATATACAATCCACGGGAGTTAAGTAAATACCCACACCATACCTTAGGTTATCCTTCGAGCATATCTGAGTGTGATCATCGTTCGATGGCCAGCCTCCTGATCAGATGGCATACATTGATATCACGCTGAGTCCACAGTCGACAGTTAACACACGATGGCATGCGAAGAGGGCGGTATCTCCAAACCCCTTAAGGCCATGTGTCAGCATATGGCATTGATCACGTTCGAATTGGAAATACTACTTACTGTGCAAAGGCGGTGTGATCAAAACCGCTTTCAGCTTTTGAACAGTAAGTGACCGTAGGTTAAACCGAGGTTAACATCCTGCTTCCTATTCACTCTGGTTCATTAAAATTAGGTTAAACTCTCAGCACAACACTCACAGTTCACAAATAAACTTATTTCTGTGTGAGCGGGGTCTTCACAACTAGCGCTTGCGGCAAACATCTTTATGAATTAATTCTCAGAGATGGTTTGGACACATTGTAAGTCTGTCACAAGGACTGAATACATTCAACAATGGCCTCTTACAGGGATTTATTTCAACAGATATTGTTTTCACAATTCCAGAGAAATATGCGATCAACAATGGACAAAGAGGCATGTGGACATTACATGGAAATTCTATTCAATAATTATACACATAATGGTGTGTCAACCACCTCGCAATTAAACAAACTCTCACACAAATATCAATTCAAAGACAATTAGATAATCGATGAACACTGTGTTTTATTCAACAGGAAGCAATTTCTTGACACCAAATTTTACTGTGGAAATATCCTCCTCTCTATACATCCAGGGGATACAATTTATATGTATTATTATGTGTCTCTTCGGTTCCTCGGTGAGGACCATTTATACTCTAAAAAAAACCTAATTACATTATTCGTATAACTGAATAGGATAGATGGACTAAACCAAAACTATTCGACTTCTACTGACTCTAGCTGATCTAAATGCAACAGAAAACTAAGGTATTGACACCTTGCTACTCCAATTCGAATGATTTTGATCCCTCCTAGCCACAACATGTGAACAAAACTCCTACATTGCTAGGTAGTGTCTAATGCCCCTGCATCACCTGACCACCTCTTTGGTTAAACTAGGGTTTGAGGTTTAGGCTAGCTAGCATCTATCAATAAAAGTGTACTAGTTCAAACTGTTAATTAGGTTTACTTGCTAAGGTTTGATTTATAGTTTAAAATTTTGTTTGCTGTCTTTGCTTATGGTCGATAGCTTTATGCATTATGATTTTCCATTTATTTTTCATTCATTTCTCTTTCATTTTTCATATTGCTGCATACTATTCAAGTAATCATTGCATGTGTTTTTACTTCTTTTTCAACCTGTAACTAGTTGATATTTCTTGAACATGGCATTGCATTGCGTCATAAGCCTCATGTATTGCATCGTGTTGTACGCATTCTCCCTCGCATCATTTTCACTAGTTGTTGAGATAGCTATGAAATTTTTCGTACAATGCATACCATTGCATAAGCCCTCATTGAACCCAGGGCCTTGAAACCCTCGGTGCCCAGACTATCCTTCTTAATCCCCCTTGCACGAGTTTAAAGCCGGATGGATTGCT
This sequence comes from Pinus albicaulis, assembly GCA_034641835.2. Lineage (NCBI taxonomy): Eukaryota > Viridiplantae > Streptophyta > Pinopsida > Pinales > Pinaceae > Pinus > Pinus albicaulis. The sequence continues at coordinate 622,795,111 of CM076579.1, forward strand.
TTTACCTATTTGTACACATCGAAATCCTGATGATATTTCTTACTTGTTACACCCTGATTGTTGAAACCCTAATTCCATTGTTTTCTTGAGGTTTCTTTGGTTACCTCAAGAGGTAGCTTCTCTCAGAATAGGTCATCAAAGTCACGTTCTCAACATAATGCCTATGAGTTTAAATTCATTAGCTAAGGAGATACGAGCCAGTTGCTTGTGGGGAACTCTAACAAGTTTGAATGGCCTATACCCGTAACCTGAGCCTTGTGCCCAGCATAGTCTCAAGCGTCTTAATGATTTATTTTTCACGTTTCGCCTGTGGGTGGTAGATGGTATGTGAAGGCATGGCATGAGGGAAAACCCAAATCATAATATCTTTTAGTTTCTAGAAAACAAGAAACAAACTCTCTTTCCCGTAAAATAAGTCGAGATCACTCATCCTCCCATGCAAAATAAAAGTCACGAGCACATGAAAATAAGTGCTACAAGCACATGCAACAAATAAGGGTAAAGGATTGAGAAAGGCTTCCTGCGCAGAGAGGTAATGCAAGGAATCCACCGAAGTACTGACTAAGCTCGCTGGCAGCAGAGCAACGTTTGTGATTTCTTAAAGTGACTCCGCCGAGGTACTGTCCAGGACCGCTAGCAATAGAGCAACACCGGAAACTTATTTTAAAATTCTGAATCTAATAAGCCTATTGCCTTGCTCTCTACATCATCAACGAACTATTAGCATCCGTTAACTTCTGCTCTGACGTGTTCTGATTAACAAGACCTAACTAAGGCACAAGGATTGGGCATATATGTAAAGGTCAAAGTAATACAAAGGATACCCACAGAACTTGTTCAATATTCCCTTGCATCACTATCTAGATTCATAATATTATGGGGATGTGGACAGAGATTATTTATTCTACTAGTGGTTCGCCATTTGTTGTAGCCGCTACAACACCACCCAAAATTTTGGGTATATTCAAAATTTCAGGTCCCCTTCTGCTTGCTCAGCCATTAGGGTTTTGACTCAGCCTTTAGTCAGTGACACCCCGTGACCTTTTCCTGCCAAAACTTGTCTCTGCACCCACTGGTCCTGGTGTCTCTTCAGTACAATAGGTCTTGCGGTTTTCCGACTTCAAAGCGCACTGAAAGTCCCTCCATGAAATCAGAGATGGGTTTCCCCTAGATTGTCATGGTAGCAGCCTCAGATGATCTTGACCTACTTGTATCCCCTCGCAAACCTTCTCATCAACATGACAAGATACTTTCGATGCAATAACGCCATATGTGCTCGGGGAGGGGGGGGGGGGGGGTATCATCATGCATACACTTGAATAGAAGTTTTTTTTTGTACATAGCATATGTCCATTAGAAGCATGTTCATCGTATATGATTTAGGCATTCTATTTGGGTATCCCACCAAGATCATGGTATCGTGTAAAGTATTTGGGGACATCATTCTCTAAAAGGAAACTGTGAAGAAATTGATATTGTAATGTTTCGTGCAGGTTGGTCCCACAGATGATATTCCCAACAATGTCAACACCAAACCGAGAGAAAGAAACTAAAGATAAAACAACAAGAGCACACTATTTGGGGGAATTTTCGATCACGGTTAAGCCACATCTTTCCATATGCGTAGTTTCATTTCTAAAGGGAGAGGGTTACCTGATTCAAATGGTTATATAATTATTGAAGAAAATGGTGGCTTGAATCACCAACGTGTATCAGTTTGCAATGCAATAGCTTTCCAAATTTCCATTTTAATAACATTTGGTGGGATCCTAGTAAGTTTAAGGACATATATGATGAAGATCACTTTATTGAGTTGCTTAGAAATGATGTGAGGATTGTTATAAAGCTTCCTGAAGGCATGATGGAAACATTTGACAGCATATGAGAAATATTTTAAACTTCAAGATTAAAGCGTGGTCTCCTGTCAGTTACTATGAAGAAAAATTTCTCCCTAAACTACTTGGGGCTAGTGTGATACGGATTTCTCCATTTTCCAATCGATTGTCACAATAGGTTCCACCCCCCAATTCAGCGCCCCAGATGTTTGGCTAATTATGGGATATTACAATTTGATGATCCCATTGCTAAACTTGCAGAGAAGTCAGTAAAGTGCATGATTAAGCATAACTCCATCACTGGTGGAAAATATATTTATGTTCATCTTCGCTTTTAGGAGGACATAGTAAGACAATCAAGCTCGACAAACCCAAGTTAGCACTACTGCTGGATAACCCAAATATTAGATGGGAAAATTTCAAAAAACAAATTCAAGCAATACTACGTCACAGTGATGTTAAAGGGATTGAAATTAGAAAGGTCAATGTTTCAGTATATACCTTTCGTACATCATATTGCATGTGCCATGAGAAAAGTTTCATTTTGAAAGTCTGACTACTAGGAATGAAGTATAGTAAAGGAAGGGAGAGTGGAGGCCGATGAGGACCATCTGTGGCAAACCTGAGGAAAGGAATGCGACTAGTCGCAAAGTCGCATATATGTGAAAGGGTGATGTGGATCGCAAGTTGTGGAGGTTGCAAATCTGTGACCTCATGGAGTCACATTTTCGAGACTACAACCAAGTGATTTGCATCCATGTGATGTGTCAAAACATCCAGCCAAGTTACGAGACTGGAGTAGAGTTGGCCTGATGAAATCGATACAAAACAACAACGTTCGTTGCTTTCAGATTTAGCATTGATAGGTATAAGGTTACTCTGGATGGTCGCAATCCTCCTACGCAGTCTATGCCAATGTTGCATAGTCACCAGTGTTTCCATGAGCATGAGAGACACGTAGGGACATAGAGAGGCACTTTAATTTTAGCCAGTGACAACCTACGCCATCGTTCAAGAGCTGTGACCCAACCTTTGCATGACTGTGCGACCTCTACTAAGTCACAGGGTCACAAAATAGCACGCCCAAGGGAGTCTACCACTTATGAAACTACCCGACTGTATGACTGCCACCCAAGTCGCAAGGTTGCAGATAAGTGCATCCAAGAGAGATCGCGACTAGTGCGACTCTCCCACTGTGCAACCTTCGCACCAGAATTGCGACCTCATGCAAATATTGCTCCCATGCCCGTCAAATGAGAAATCGCACAATCAGGAATTCGAACCACATAAGGAGGACACACACTCGAGCTACGGTAGGTGGTAGGCACCTTGAGGGGCCTTACCATTAGGGGTAAAGTTGTATAAGAATAAATGGGTAGACCTCATGCAACAAAATGAAAGCATATGCATGATCAGAAAAGGGCACTTCACGAGCCTCAGGTCGCAAAGTCACAATTTCTGATCTTGTCCAAAAGATGTGACCCAACTCTGATGCGACTGTGCGACCTCTCCGAGGTTGCAATTTTGCAAAAGGTGTAGCCAAGAGAGACCCCGACTGGTGAAATTCTCCAATTATGTGACCCCACTCCAGAAGTGCGACGTCCCTCAAAGGTATCACCCACACCCATCTAGAGTCAAATTCACACTCTTAAATGGAGTGGGAATGCACTTACCTTACAGCGGGTGGTAGATGCTTTAAAAAAGAGTGAATTAACCTTGTGGGCTACACATGAAAAGCATTTTCATGTAATGCAAAGGTGTATGGAAAAGGATATTAAGCTTACGTGACAGAAAATGATCGAGGTGTTGTTGCAAGAGACCTTATAATCGCATTATTGAAATCACACCAAAGATGTGCCAGAGGGATGTATGCGTATACATGTACTGGCTTTGCCAAGGATGTATCCCATTTTGAAGCCCTGCAAAGATCATACAAGGCAGTGACCAAGGAAACAACACGTAAACATAAGTGCACCCAGTGCAAATTATATTTTATCCTTACCGTTATGCCATAGAGAATAAATAATCCTTTGGGTAAAAGGGCAGAGGGCCATCATATGCAAACCGCATGGAACAATAATGTTGTGACATGACAAACGACTACACAGGGGTTTAGGCTGACAACTTTTTTTGAATCACTCTTGCAATTAATTAAATATGCCTCTAAGAATTATTATTTTGATCATAAAGACATGTGACCTATGCTATTTAATTGCAGGTGGAAGATATTGGTTTGCAGGAAGAGTTAGGATTTTCCCAGGAAGCAAGGGGACCCTTTTCAAAGTGAGGTGGATTCTCACGAATCCACAAGAAACTCACTTTAAGCTCAAAGGCACCCAGTCACGTGCACATGACTGATATGCAGGAAAAGGCATCTTGCTGTGAAATCTAGAGATCACTGAAAGAAGGATGCAGAAGGGACAAAACTCTAGGTGGCATGTCATAGATAGCTTTAGGTTGCAGGTTGCAGGTCGCAGATGACATCAGGTCGCAGGTCGCCGATTGCTCAAGGTTGCAGGTCCCAAACAACCTTGAGTCGCAGGTTGCAAATGGTCCAAGTCGCAAGCCAACCCAACTGTTGGGAAGACCAAGAGTCAAGGGCAACTCAAGAGTCATCTCAGCCTATATGTACAACTTTGGGAAATGATACAAAATGAATTTTAGCTTGGAAATTGAGGCCAGTATGATAGAGGAATTGTTACTTGAGAGCTAAAGGCACTCAGCTCTTGGTATCAAGTAGAGATAGAGGTAGCGAGGCTAGGGTTTTTGTATCATGCATTGAGATGAATAGCCCATGTTCCACTATTGGGTTTTGATGATTTTTAAACATGCATTTCATGTTTCAGTAGCATTAATAATATATTCTCTTTCTAGCACTGATTCACGTGATTGTTTGTGGTGATAGTACTAACTGTCTAATATTTCACTATGTTGTGAGGATGCTTTCACGCATGCAATTGATTATGAACTAATTCACAGTGGTTGCATGTAAGTTTGCTCTCGAATTAGTGTTTATTTTTTCCTTGCCATGTTGGTGATCTATTGTGAAATAATTTGCAGTTAACTTCTGGCATGTTTTATTTCATGTATGTTTGATTGGTTTTTCGGCTCACTGATCCCATTCACGACATACCCCCCCTTTTGTTTTGCTGCTTAGACTTACTTGTATCTTTGTTTGTGGTTTGTCAATCTTGGGCTGAATTTTCTTCACTGATTGGTCACTTCACCTTTTCCTCTTCTCCATCATCTTCTCATCTGACAACCAAGACTGGAAACACTTATGGCCACAGCCAGGCCCACATACTAGATGGGGCTCCTATCCCAAATGGTGTGAGGTCTAATTGGGACCTTTCACCAGGGATACCCCCCTGTTGTCGGAAATATAATTTTTCCCATCAACAGAACTGTAGAGTGTGATTATGGATTTTACAATCAAGAGACGAAAGAAGAAAAAAATGAGGTTACATAGGTCATTACGAATAGCGATCCCGATAAATTCTGAGGTGAAGGACAAGGGAAGATGAAACCAATATCATAACAACAAAGAGGTATGGTACACGAAATGCATATGTTTCTTTCAAAATAATTAATACAAAAATCATGAGCGACCGAAAGAATATATACCTATAGGAAACTGCTAAGGCTACCTTCGCAGGATTTTTTTTTCTAGGGTAACCCTAGACCAGTAGGTTGGCCATCTCTGTAGGAATACACATATATGATTCACCATTAAATAAAGAGGGTTAGAGCTTTGAAATTAATATATGATTAGCATCATCACTATTAAAACTAAATCTCACTTTATCATAGGAATCATCAAATAAACACCTAGTTTTATATATGTAAGAAATCGTTTTCGACAGATGGAATGAAACCACACAGGGAAACCACCAACACATCCTGAATAACATGGCGACAGAAAATTATAATGGAAAATAGAGAAAAAGAAACTAGTCAAGGGAGTGATAAGTAGGGTAGTAAATAAAAAACCCTAAACATCCTCCACCGTTATATGTCTAAAAAAAATCAAGACCGTTGATAGTACTTAGCCAGGGAGTCATCTGATGTTCATGTGGATATTCTAGACATGGCACCAGGATAAATTGGAAAGTATGGGGTAAGTCCCAGATGCCACACAACCATATATTTTAATTCCCAACACAAGTGAGTAGTTGAGAAAGACGCAACACTTAAAGGAACAAATGACACAACCCTCATACTTAATACATATACATAAATGAGTGAGATACGTGGTGAATTGTGGGTCAAAATTGTGTACAATATTTTCTAATCCCTCATAAATGTTAGGCAGCTAACATAATTAAACACATTAACCCAAAGGTGACTACTGCCTATGTAACAAAAGGACATGCAATGGGTGAAATTTTTTTCTTATTCCCTTATGGGTCGCACCCCTCTATATAATAAATCCTTAATGCATACCAAGTGTTGTGTAAATATTATGATTCCATAGGGATCGGTTTGAAGAATAGGGATATGTGGAATGCAACATAAAAACCAAGAGAAACTCATTCCTTTAAGGAAACAAAATAAATAAATAATAATTATACTTTACCAGATTATACTAGAAATAACTTAGTCTTAATGTTAGGAGGATATATTCATAGTTAACCAAAATAGAACTACAAGAAATATTGTAATAGCTAAATGAATCAATGAAACTTATAATTTATACCATAAAGAATTAAAGGAATATTTATAAAACATTATGGGGGGGGATTATAGAAACAAAATTTTTTTATGAGAATGAAGGTATGTTACACAATAGGACTTCGTTATGCAACCAACTCAAAAAATAGAAGAAAATATAGATCAATGACTTAAAAATTATCCTCTTCGATGGGGAAACCTCCTTTACATTACATAAATGAACAATTATTGGATGATTCAAATGAAAAAACCTCCTTTCTATATATAGGAGTCTGTGGGGTCACAATATAATCAAAATCGACATAACAATAATAATGGAAGGGCACAACAGTAATATTATTGGGATTCTATGGAGCATAGTAATAAAAATATGGGGACTACATCGGCACAATAATAAAAATAAGGGGGTTACACTAACAATAAAAATAAGGGGATACACTAGTGTTAAAGGGACTTAACATGCCCCTCTCCTTCAAAAGAGTGTTTTCCTCAACTCTTGAGTAGTTCTGGATGCTTTTGTATAAAATGCTCATCCTCCCATGCCGAATCTTCAGTGGGTATGTTCTTCCACTTGATGAGATACTGTGAAATTGATCTATTTCGTAGTTGTTAAGTTATTTTTTCTGTGACTACTTCAGGTTCTAATATGATTTTTCCTTCCTTTTCAAGTTCTAGCGATAATTTTTGAACTCAAAGCTTGTCACCTATAACATCCTTTAAGCATTAAACTTGGAAAACTATATGCACTCAGGAAGATTCAAGAAGCTCTAATTTCTATGCCATAGTACCAATATTTTACAACACCTTATAACGACCATAATACTTTAGCCATAATTTATTACCCTTCTTACCTTTATTAAGGGACGTTTATTTATATGGTTGTAGCCGTAAAAATACCCAGTCACTTACATAAAAACTTATTTCGTTGTGATGTTGATTTCTCCGCTGTTTCATTCGATTCTGTGCAAAAGTGAGGCTATCCTTTAATACTAAGAGAACTTTTTGTCGATGCTTGATGTGATCTTGCACTACTTGAACCTTATAATTTTCTCTTAAATATGATGTGATGGAAGGTGGATGAAATCCATAAAGTGCCATAAATGGGGTAATTTTTTCTACAGTATGGAAGGAAGTGTTATACGACCATTCAACCAAAGGGAACCACTTGAACCATTTTATTTGTTTATCAGATACAAAGAAACAAATATATCCTTCCAAAAATTTATTCACTATCTCAATTCTCTCATTAGATTGAGGATGATAAGATGAGGTATGCGCTAATTGAGCACCTAGACAAGAAAAAAATTCCGTCCAAACATTTCGAGTAAAAATGGGATTTTTTTTCGCTTACAATAATCTTTGGGTTTCCATGTAGCTTCTGAATTGTTTCCATAAATGCACTAGAAAATTTTTTGGCTTTAAATGGATGAGATAATTCAGAAAATTGTTCATACTTGGTAAGTCTATCAAGTATCACCATGATGATATTTTTTCCTTCGGACTTAGGTAAACTTGCGATAAAATCCTTTGAAGCCTCCTCCCAATATTGGCTTGGAATGGATAAACGTTGTAATAATCTTGGGGTCTTAATTGTCTCAACTTTATTTTGTTCGCAAACAAAACATTCTGCCACAAAAATTTGAATACCAGATTTAAGGCCATCCCAAAACAATTTCTTCTTGACCGTGTGGTAATGTTTTAAAAATACCAAGTGCCCTCCTAAGGGGGAGGTGTGAAATTCAAAAATAATATTTTGTTTGAGTTTGAAATTATTACAAAGATATATGTGATCTTTGTAACATAATGAATCATTTTTCTAGTTAAATGTATCAGATGTACCGAGATCTTGATGAAACTTTTGAATGAGTTTCCACACTTATTCTTCATTCCTCCATTCATCCCTTGCTTACGTTATCCAATATGGTTGGATAATACAAATGGAACAAATAAATGCTTCCACATCCTCATCCTTTCTTTAGAATGCATCTGCAACAACATTTTTCTTCCCTTTTTTATAGACGATTTCAAAGTCATAACCAAACATATTTGTGAACCATTTTTTCTTTTCTTCTGAAGATAATCCTTGTTCCAAAAAGTATTTAAGACTATCATGATATTTTTTTACCTTGAAGTGTCTTCCCATTAGGTAAGCTCATCATTTCTTTAGTGCATGTAGCATTTCCAACATTTCCTTCTCATAAATAGGTTTTTGTAAAAAATTTCCTTTGATTGGACAACTTTCAAAACAAATGAGTCTTCGTTATTGTATTAAAATGTTACCAATTCCATATATTGGGGCATCACATTCCACAATAAAGGTTTATGTGAAGTTTGGCGTAGCTAAGACTGGTGCTTGGGACATTATTTCTTTAAGATGTTCAAAGGCCTTAGTTTCTTCTGGAGTCCAATAACGTGCATCTTTCTTCAATAATGTTGTTACAGGTGTTTATATTTTCCAAAAATTCTTGACAAACTTGCGATAATATCCTGTCAGCCTGAGAAATCCTCGCATATGCTTTATGGTTGTAGGAATTTTACATTCCTTAATGGATTTAATTTTGCTAGGGTCTACCTTCACACCCTCATGAGATACAATATGACCCAGATATTCCACCTCATGTGCTTCAAATAAACATTTGGAGGTATTTTCATATAATTGTTTCTCCTCTAATACTTTGAGCACCCTGTCAACATCTTGAATATGATCCTTCCAAGAAGTATATCATCAAAACATACTAACACAAATTTTTTAAGGAAGTGTTTGAAAATGGAATTTATCGAACCTTGAAATGTAGAAGGTGCATTTGTAAGGCCAAATTTCATGACAAAAAATTCATAATGAGCCTCATGAGTTCTAAATGTTGTTTTCAAAAAGTCTTCAATCTTCATTCTAATCTAATCATATCCTGAACGAAGATCCAACTTGGTGAATTAAATTTATCCATGTAATTCATCCAATAAATGAAAACAATGGAAAATTTTTCTTTAATAGTGAGCTTGTGGAGCTCCCTATAATCCATACACATGTGCCATGATCCATCCTTCTTGTGCACCAATACTACTAAAGAAGAGAAATAACTTTGACTAGGTTGAATTATACTAGCCTCTATCATTTCTGCAACCATACGTTCAATTTCACTCTTTTGGGCATAAGGCTATCTCTAAGGCCTGGTGTTTGGAGGAACACTTCCTGGAATCAAATGCATATCATGATCATCATCATGCGTAGGTGGGAGCCATTAGGCAGTATCAAATACCTTGGAATGATTGTCCAAGACCTTTTGGAGATATGGAGAAATAGATGATTTCAATGTTTGACCCTCTAGTGAGCATAATTGTGCAATTACACACCATTTTCTATTTCTTTAGAAGCCTTGTCATGCCATTAGAGCTGATTATATTTCCTAGTTTCCCTATGATACCCATTAATTAAACTTCCTTTCCTTCACAAAAAAAATTCAATAACATTTCTTGAAAATTAAAAGCTATCGTACACAAATATTGTAACTATTAGACTCCTAGTACAACATGAGAACCACCCATTGAAATCATTGGATTATTCAATACATATTCCCCCATGGTTCGCTTGATATTATAGAACTTTCTAGAGAAATTTATAGTTCCTCCATTTTCAACCACCACTTGACACTCTAGTGTTGGATATAGGAAGAAATTCAATTCCTTGGCTATCTTAGAATGAATAAAATAATGGGTACTACCCAAATCAATCAACATTATTAACTTTTTATTCTTGATATATCCTTCTATATTTAGAGTTTGAGGAGTGGTAATTCCTGCCAATGCATTATAAGATATCATCGAATTCATTTATTCTTTCTCTAGGTTTGGTTCTTGGTTTATATTCCCTTCTTTTGAAGTTTCTTGTTCCTTTTCTTCCTCCTCTTCACAATCTATGTAAAGTAATTTCATCACAACACACTTATGACCTTTAGTGTATTTGATATCACAACTGTAACAAAGCCATTTTGCTCTCTTTTATTCCAACTAATGTGGTGTCAACCTTTTACGATGTGGAACGGTAGGAGTAATAACACTTCCATCTTTATAGTTGTGAGTGGTAGGATTCATTGTTGCCATAATTTTTCTTTTAATTTTTCCTGCCAATCTAAATTCCTTCTCCAATGAATCATGTTCCCAAATTTGAACCTAATGTTGGATGTTATCCTTTAAATTCCCTATGAAGACATCAATCCTACGCTCTTCTGGAATATCATTTACCCTTATATTTAGTTTATGGAAGTCCTCAATGTGCTCCACCACTAAGATTTATAAATTGGATAAAGAAGGTGTTTCTCTTCGTATCCTCATAATGTGATAGCATTTCTTCCATAAATATTGACCAAGTGAAAATTTGTTTACGAGAGAAAAGGAATCAATATCATACAAACTGATTCGGTTCAAAATATAAAGTTTCAATGCGTACCTTTTGTACATTTTTCGCATTATGGAGATCAAAATATTGCTTCATTTGTAGTATCCATGTTACGGTATCCTTTACATAAAAATTCCTCATATTGATATTTGGAATATGGTGGGTTTTCAATCCAGCATTAGAGTCTATGAAATAATTATTAATAGATCTTTTGTTCCCATCTTGAGTTTCCTCTACTACCTTTTTTCCATTAGGAAACTTTTCTTGTAGAAACTTTGTTAAACCTTCCATGTCTCTCTTCAAATATTCCATGTTTCCTTTTATTTTTTCTTGCATACCATCGATATTAGATTCCATGCCATTATTAAAACCATACACCTTAGCTTCCATGCCATTGTTCAAACCATACACCTTAGCTTCCATGGCATTCTTTAAACCATCCATAGCTTCTATTACTTTTTTTGAGAGTGAAATTTGTTGCACTTGGTCTCGTAATTTTGATATATCATGTTGCATTTCTTCCTCTTCTTCATGTGTCATAGTAGATATTTCAGGTTTATTACTATGTGTTTCCATATTATTTCTTCATCGCATCAATTTATGATACTTATGCTTCACTATTCCCTTTGAATCACTTTAAACTAATTTTTCAGGAAAAACATAGGAAAAATTTAAAAGATACACACATTTTCTTGCTTTTAAGGAGATCGATATTGAATCTGTTGTATACCTGTAATTTCGGATTTCAAAGGTCTGGAATTTTGTCATGTAGTATCTTTCTGAGTCTTATTTCCAACCCCATAGGTAAGAACAATATTGGAGCCTTCAATAAAGAGTTATGCGTGATCTCTCACAATAGCCTGGTTATATACTCATTCAATAGAGAAAACTTGTACGAAGTGCCACGTGTCACTATTTTGACCTTAGGACTTGAAATTTATACATGAAAACTAAATTTCATGCAATTTTATCCACTTTTTACATAATTCAAATCCAATGCCTAAAATGACATTGATGAGGTTTGTCCCTAGGTCACATGTTTGAGAGCGAATTTTAGATCCTGCAAAAACCCTAAATTCCCACATCATATCTCTGAAAATATAGTGAACCAAGATCTAAAATTTTTATGCAAATTTCATCAAGATTCCATCTCCACGTGGTAAAAATTTCGTATTCGGAAGTCTCGTAGAAAAAAAGGTATAGCGAAAATTTTAAGATGCCTTGTTGGAAGAAGTGAAACCCTAGAATCCGAAGCTATGATACAAAATGTTATGCAACCAACTCACAAAATAGAAGAAAAGATAGATCAACGACTTAAAAATTATCCTCTTTGAGGGAGAAACCTCCTTTACATTACATAAATTAAAAATTCTTGGATGATTAAAATGACAAAAGATCTTTTCTATATATAGGAGTCTAAGGGGTCACAATATAATCAGAGCCAACATAACAATAATAATGTAAGGGCACAAAAATAACAATAGTGTGCTTATACGGGGAACAATAATAAAAATATGGGGATTAAATGGGCAGAATAATAAAAATAATAGGGCTACACTAACCATAAAAATAAGGGGATACGCTAGTATTATCAGGTAGTAAGAGACTCCTACAACTACAGGACATCCTTATGTCTAAATGAGAGGTCATTTCTATATATTTCATTGTTGGTTCGGAAATTATGTCACAAATGAAAAATGCCATGTTGGTTGTAGTTTACAAGTTGACCAAAAGTTCCCATTTCATCCCGGTGAGAGACACTTATGAATTCATCAATGTGGAACGAGTGTTTATAAGAGAAGTTATCCAACAACATGGGTTAGCCACAAAGATAATTTCTGGTAGGGACTATTGATCTAAATATAGGTTTTCAATAAGTTTATAGTCATTGTTCAAAACAACTAAACTTGATAATTTCATATCATTGAAAATATACGGGTAGACTGAAAGAGTAAATCATGTTATGGAAGAAATTCTTAGAATGTATGTAATGGATAACCACACTCAATAGGAGACATACCTACCATTGGTAGAGTTTTCCTACAATAATAATTTCCATAGTTTGCTTAGGAGGCTTCCTTATGAAGCTATTATATGGGAGACCATGTTCAGAAGTGTTAAATTGGAAAAGAATGGAGGACCAACTAATAATAGGGTCAGAATTTATTCAGTAAATGGAGGAGCATGCAAAGTAGATTGAATACAGGTTCAAGGAAGAACACGATAGACATAAGATTTATGTGAATGCATATAAAGAATATAAGTTATGAAGTGGGAGACTAAGGTTTTAGTTGTGTCCAGCCCAACAAGGGCACCTCTTTCTTTGGTAAAGGGATGAAGTTGTCACATTAGTTTATTAGAACTTTTAGGATTGAAGAGTGGACTAGTTGCCTATCTTATTTTACTTCCACCTCATTTGCATAAAAATCATGATGTTTTTCATGTATATGTTCTATGAAATTATGTTTCTAATGAATATAACAAATTATATTGGAGGGAATTATTGGTCTTACAAATGGGAACTATTATGGTTGAACAATTACACATATTGCATTGTATAGTTTTAAAATGCATGCATCACTTAGTGGAGTAGGATAAGGTCAATTGGGACAAGTATAGCCATGGGCCTGATACCTGTGAGGATGTAGAGACTATAACTTCATACTACCCCTCACTTTTTTACCATATGTGATTTTTATTTTTACCTAGAGGGGACCTATATGTATTTCCATGATTTTTTATTTATAAAAACTATGTAATATTGGTCCATTTCAAATTGGAAAAATGAACCTACTTATATCAAACACTAGAAAAATTATGTTTCTGTTGATTAAAATATATGATGTATGATTTATATGATGTATGACGTATGCGATGTATGCTTTATTTTATTTATTATTTACTTCTATAATATTGGTGTTAATTAAGAAATTTTGGTATATGGATATGAGATCTAGTAATATGATGCCTAAGATAGGAAGGCAACTATCACATAGCCAAAGATCCATGATAATAATTGGTGGATGTTGTGACATCCAACGAGGAAAGATATGAGGTACATTGTTCTATTACATTTTAAACTTATTTGATATCCATGATTATAACATGGAGTAAGGTGAATATTTGAGGTGATATGACTACCCAACTACATTATTCATTGAAAAAAATCCAAACTAGCACGGTAGTATGGTCCATGATGGGGTGTTGATGCTAGTCCTTAAGGAGGGGTGGAGGAATTTCCCACCATGTAACCTAGAAGCTTCAAACTGTGGGAGATAGTGATGGACACATTCTCTGGGACGTATGATGATGACTGTTAGTTTCCTACTAGGAGAAGTTAGGTCAATATAAATGAAGCTTCTTCCATTTTGGTCTTATCAGTGGTTGGATTAGTATAGTCGATGCCATAATATATTACAACATAGGATAGATATGACCAGAGTAGATTTAGTTTAGGGAGGATAAGAGGTTATAGGTTAGTTGCGGACTCTAGACAGGAAGTGATATCCTGATTTGATTTACTTAAATTTTGGTTACCGCATATTTATCCCTAATTTTCTATCCCTTATTATCATACTAATTCCTAACTACGTGTATCCTTTTGAATCTAACTTCAATATATATATATTTTTAATCAACCAGAGTATATGAAATTACCACTTCCTAATCCTATCATCTTATGTTAGGTTATTAATCTACCTAATGAGTGATTGATTGCTGCCATTGGTTCATATAAGTACTATTAGTGTAAGTACAAGGTAAGGGTATGTTAGATACATACCCACACCTCACACGAAAACATTGGTATTGTATGATTACTCTTAAGCTTGATTAATTGTTAATATCCAACTAGTATTAACCTTGATTGATAGTTAATCATTAATAGTGTTTAATTAAATGATTAACCCTTAATCCTATTTAATAATTAATTAATGATTTATAATTATTATAGTTAATTTGATATTGGATTAATTAGGATTATCACGAATAAATTTGATTTGATTGATACTTTAGTAAATATAATCATCTTCTTATTATTATTACTCATTTTATAAAAGATACAAGTATGTTATTTCCATTATATAAGCTGGTTTGAAGGCCAGAACCTTTTATAGTTGACACTAGATCTTCTTCAAATTTACTCAATAAAGTCCAAAAAGGTCTTAAAACACTAGTAGTAGGATCACATATTGAAAATATAACACAGTTTAACTTATAAACCTTCTAGAGATCCCTTAATATTTCTACATATTTACATAACATAGAAAATTAAAAGAGGGGATTAAACTTCCACCATTTCTCCTAAAAGTGTGATATCAACATTTTAGTAACTTATGAGCTTTGGAGTCTTAAGACATTGGTCAGGTCCTCACTCCCTTCATCGACCTATTCTTTTTTTGTCTTTGGTTCCCCCATATTAGGTCTCTCATTCTCATCGAGAATCCCTTCCTTATCATCAACCAGTGAAACTACCAAGTCTGGAATAATTTGGTCAAGTTTGAATATTAACCAGTCGAAATCTACTAGCATATGCTTCATTTTGTCCTCCATCCAACAAATTTTTTACTGTAGTAACACAAGATGGGGTTTCCCATATTCTTGTTTCATTTCCCCTTTTCTAACCATAAAATTTATTATGAAATTCACAGTCGTTTTCTAGGGGACCAAGTGTTGACCTCATTCATTGTCCCCTATGCATAGCAACTCCATCCTCCAATTGCAATGTACTTCTCTAACCTTTTCTTTGTTGAAATTCTTGAATCTTGGATTTGTATTAAAAATGGAGCTCACATCCTTTTTGTAACAATGCAAGTCGGTCCTAATGGGTGTAAGTCATGTTCTAAGACTAAATGTTGATGGTCCTCATAAAACTTGTTCTTTAATAAATTATTCCTTGTCTTCATTCTGCTGCTATGATCAGCTCTTGCCATTAATTTTTAGATCTTAGTTCTATATTATTGTGTCTCGGATGTGGGAATTTTTATTAATTGAAGAACTCCAGATTTGATAGATGGATTCTTGATTTCATCAATGCACCTCCTAAATTTCATCTTATCCCCCTTGCACTTGAGTAAATTTCCACTGCAGATTAGATCCATAAATGCACAAGGCTAGACATGACAAATTGTGGCTCTAAGGTTATGACTCACTGATTTAGACATCCTTTCATACCTAACAAAATTGTGAATTTTCTTTCACCTGGCTCTCATCCAAACCATTTCCATGTGATCCTTGGACACTGGACCACAATTTGTTATTTCAATTTAATTGAAGACTGCAAATTCAAGGATTGAAGCTTCGACCTCCCCCTTATATATTTATTGATATGACTATGGGATTTCACCCATTGCTAATTTTCTTTGACACCCTCTTTAAGAGAAATAACCCATTTCAATAAATTTAGAATTTGTAAGCTCATTGGATGCATTTTGATAAAATAGAGCCATCTATTTCCATTACTATTTCTCCTAGTTGACACCACGATTAACCACCAAATCGGCTTCCACATTGTGTTTCCTTTTGACACGGAAGAAATCGATTGTTTCAAACTTTTAGATTTACAAGAAAATTCAATGCAACATGGGAGATTGCATATACATTGGGTCCTCTTGAGCTTTAATAAGCTACTGGATTACTAACATGGAGTCACCGAAAACCATCAATTGTTGGATTTCCTTTTTTGGCGCCATTTCTAAGCCTTGCCAAAGGGCTAAGAACTCACCCTAATTGAGATCCCCATCCCCCAAATATATTTAATGTTTTTTTTTTTTGGTTGACATAGAATATAACCCCTCTCGCTCCAGCCTCCCCATATTATTATTATTATTATAGAAATATTATTTTATTATTATGTCATTCTTTCTTAATTGACAAATTTTCCTTATTTGAATTAATTTATGGATAAAGGAATAGGTGGGCGATGGTAGGGTCTATTATGGTAGGTTGTTGGCTTGAGAGGATGAGAGGGTTGGTAACATTAATGACTAGGTTGGAAACCTTCATTGGGGCGAGAGGGTGAAATGACTATGAGGGTTTTTTTCGTTCCAGGAATTCTTTTGGAGGGAAGAATATTTTTTTGCTTTGGGGGAACTTGGGGTTGGAGAGATTTTGGGTTGTCACATAGAGTGGTGGATTTTGGCGTTGGAAACTAAAGGAGTGTTGACATGGGGAACTCAGAAACACTCTGACTTTGGTTTAGACATGGGCATGAAGGGCTAGAGAACATGTGGAGGTTTGCTAGGCTAGGATGTTTGATAGAGTTTCCTAGTTGGTAGGGTGGATTTTTCAGTTGGGTGGTCCCAGAAGGGGCACTACCACTCTGCCACCGCCAATAGGTATTATTCTTGTTGTTTTTTTTAATCTATATAAAATTTTGACCAATCTTTAATGTGTTTTTAATATGTTATGTCAAATATATTTTGTTTTTAATTACACAATTTTTTAATATGCTATGATATTGTGGAAATTGTTTTAGTTTGATAACCCTATAATGAGTCCTTACAGATAAGATAAAGTGAGTCATTTTAATAAAATGTAAATTTTATTTGCATTAGAAAATTAGATTAATCTCAACTATTTATCTTATTTTTTTTTTATATCTAATATCAAACGCCAGTCACTTTGGAGAGTAGGGTTGTGGATTATATCAATAGAACAAACTTATTAAAGAAATACTAGGCTAAGGATGAGAACACACATTTTGAGCATAAGAAAAAATGAGAGTGAAATTTCAATGATTCGGTGGAAAAGGAGTTCCATTCAAGACACACATTTTGAGCACAAGACAAAATGACAATAAAATTTGAATGATTGGGTGGAAAAGGAGTTCCATTGAAGTGTGCAGGATTCAAGGAAGGTGCAAAGGGAAACAACAGAGATTCAAATCAGTCGAGCAATATCGAAGGACAAATATAGGGTTGATTAGTTAGATCATTTCTAGGTTTATTGTTGTATGTATTTTCGTGAGAGGGACATTATCCCGAGAAGGGAAACCCTACAATTTTTGGAACTAATTGGAAGGTTATAAATATTTGTATGCATGTGAATGAGATTGGTATATTGTTTTTTCTTCTATTGTAATAATTGTTAAATTCTGAGTTATGTCTTTTATTTAGTAGATATGTGTAATAATAATTTTACAATAGTAATTCGCTAGATTGTTGGGATTAGGAATTCGATAGTGGTTACAATAAATGTTTCCAAAAAAGTCAACTATGTAACTAGTGATATGTGTTTACATGTATGGTGGGTATATTTCTTCTCTTAGGAATTGAAACATGGCACATTTACCTAGAATTATCATGTGAGAGTGCACTTTACTTGAAATCGCCCAAGGCTAATATTTCATTCTCTTCAAAATATGATATGATAAATTATGTAATAATTTAGGTTTTGGCTCTTTAAAAATGTTGTATTAGAGCATGTATAAATTGTAAATATGTGGTTATAATGAAAAGTGTCAATAGATGTGATTTTAAATGAATGTTTCCATAATGTACATGTTTCAATTATATTTCATGTGGATTCTTAATGTCGAGCTCAAAGTAAGGTTTATTAGAGAATGGCTAGATATTCCAATAAATCTTGTAAATATCCTTTTATTAATTATGTAATATAGTTAACATGTGACACTTTATGCTATATAAAACTTTGATAATAACATATAATATATAATAGTTGAATATAATTGTTTGAGATCACAAAAATGGTATGTGTCCATGAAAAGAAAAATATGAAAAATGGTCCATTGTAAAGAACTCTTACACTTCCAAGTGTCTTCTCAAGATTGGAAGATCTTTTCTATCATATATATAAAAAGAAACTCAAGATTATCTCTACAAAAACTGGAAATCAATTTCCCAACCTTCACATTCATCATAAAAATAGAGAAATCAATCTGTAGAAATACATAAGAAATCTCGTCCAAAATTTTAACCAATAATAACTTTACCAATAAAAAAAAAATTAAAAAAAAAATTACTCACGTCATTAAAGAATTAAAAAATTTAATATACATTTATGACTCTTGAACTTCCCACCTTTTTTCACTCAGCCTTTTCATATCCTATTTTATTCTTCGTGTTTTTTGGTTTTTTACAATTGTGTTCTATATTGACAGCAACATTTCCTTCTCGTAAAAGTTTCCTCTCATTATTGGTCATTTTTTGAAACCTGGAATAATGTATTTATAATTAAAATATAAATTTTCCTCACTATACGAATTTCGTGACTTTCGTCTTATTGTTTGTCTTTACTTTCTGAATTTCGTCTTATTCTCGTCTTTTCTTTTAATAACTTTTTGAAAGAACATAAAATGTATTTATAATTAAAAAAAAGGTGAATATTACAATACGGTGTGTAAATGCCTTCTCACGAAACAATAATGTAGGACTTATGGATTCCCATCATCTGTATTATGTTTTTCATTTCTTCACCATTCTACATTTGGAAAAAATATGCACATGGGTGTATGATTTTCAAATATTCTTTACTCCATTTTTTTTTGTCATTAATATTTTATTTTCCTCTGGTGCTATTTATATCATAATTTTTTTTATAAAAATTTAACAAATTCAGATGTTAATGAACTATTTAATATTAAGTTGTTTTTAATTTAATAAATTATTTATAATGGAATTGTCTTTAATACTATTAAGTTGTTTTTAATTTAATAAATTATTTATAATGAAATTGTCTTTAATACTGAATACTTTTCTAGTGAAATTTTAGAGTTTAATTTTAATTAAAAAATCTCTACATCCAGCATTATATTAATGAACTATTCATAGTTTGATTTTTATAAAAAAATAATACAAGTTGTTTCGATAGCCAAAGTAAAATTCTCTTTCATACCACGTGCTTTATTTGCCAAAAGCAATATAATATATACGTTGTGTAATGTATGGGAAGTCTCAATTTTCATTCCATTTTCGGATATTTGAAACTCTTACTGTAATGTACTGCGTGATGCATGACACTGTCATCTAATGTACAACAAGAAGAATCCAAAGTAATATATAACAAGAAGGATCATAACAAGAAATCATCAAATCATTGCAACTTTCAATGGTGGCCTCACAACGTACACTGACATTGACTTAGTTGTATATCTTTGATTCCACAAGTTAAATTTAATTAAATTGGACATTTTGAAAATATTTTCAATACCAAGTATATTATAGTTTAGGATGTCATCCAATTTTAAAATATTTTTAAAATTATTAATCAAAATAAGAATATTTAAATATAATTATTAATGGAAATAAAAGTAATTAAACACATCAGAGATGGTTGTTTTCATTATTGGTTTAATGACTAAATTATGATAATTTTTCTCAACGTGTAAACAACTAAATACACCATCTAATCATCTCACTACAACCTTAATCACCTGAAATTAACATTGTGTCCAAATAAATCTACTCAAAAATTTTAATCACCTGAAATTAACATTGTGTCCAAATAAATCTACTCAAAAATTTTATTTTTTTATTTCTAATATCATAACCACCCTGAATATACAATATACTTCTTTGAAATTGACTTAATTGTATATGATTGATTCACAAGTTAAATTGATTAAATGTAGACATTGACATAACTGTATATCTTTGATTCACATGTTAAATTTAATTAAATGTTACATTTAGAAAATATTTTCGATACCAAATTAATTACTTCATTGTTTATGATGTCACTCTTATTCCTCAAATTCCAAAATATTCCGAAAACTATTAATTAAAGCCAAAAACACCATCGAATCATCCTGAGTAGAGCCTTAATCACATGTAATTATCATTGCGTACATGGGCATTTTAATTTTAATTTTTTATTTCCAATGTCATAACGACTCTATTTAAATATATACTATTTATTTAAATATATACTATTTGAGAGGCATTACCCATAGAATGATGTGCTTATCCAAATTCCCATCATATCCAAAAGTAAGTGGCAAAATCGGTGAAGTAAGAAAGTGATGCATAAATCGAATCGAAGGCGAGAGGACCTTATCCAATTCCCGTCATGGCCAAAACTAAGCGGCAAAATCAGTGAGGTAAGAAAGTGATGCACATATCGAAGGTGAAATGACTTCTAGCGGTTGAAATTTGCTACCCTACTCATTTATTGAATTAACGATTGGGAGGATGATAACAAAATATCATATTTCATTACATACATTAGTGCTTACTTCTTCGGGTTTCCTCAAAGTTTGACCAAGTGATGGAATTTGGTGTTCTTGCTCTGCGTTCATGTTGGAATTGGACCATTTCATTGTTGGAAGTGGATCACCTACCAATATCTGGATCTCAAAGGTAACTTTTAATACGCATGTGGAGATAAGATTCATTTCTCAATCAACAATTTTTCACAAATATATAGGCATGTGGAGATAAGATTCATTTCTCAATCAACAAATTTGCACAAATATGATAACAATATTTATTATGTTATTGGGTAAATTATCATTGTTATTATGGATGGTTTACCTTTTCATTATGGAAACTCTAGACAAATGAAATAGGTTCATACTTGTAAGGAAAGAGTATTTTATATAATATAATTTTATTCATTTTGATTAGGCAACACTCCACCCCACTTATTCACCATGTGATGAACCACACAAGACACACATTTCTTTAACTTAATTTCAACAAATTTTATGGATCCAACCCCATAGACTCGATCACTTAGATGGAACATTACTTCTCTACATGGCATCACAAACGATTGGATGAAATTATACATGTGTGTCTTATATTTGGATCTTGGAATTTGGAAATGGTGGCAATGGCATAACAAATCCCATAGATGTTATATTACTTGGAAAATTTTTCTCTTATAACTCTCTTAACACTGTGAAAAGGACACACATTATTTGGGATAATTGACCAAACCTAAATAATCTAGCACAATCAAATATTTCATATCCAATTTTGAACAACTGATCGTCTACACTAAAGTCATTTTCAATAATTTTTTCAAGGAATTCCTCTATCAGTGGTGTGAAAGAAGAGATGTGCAAATACTAATGGGTCTTCCTACTACTTGGTCAGAAGCCTATAAAAAAATCCTAGAATACTAAAAATACCTTATCTATTCATCATCCATGTCCCATTATTTTCTATCCTATCAATCCCTCTCTATCCTCTCCACCTCTCAAGATCCACAAGCTAACCTGAGTCAAACATGTAGAGTGGAAAGTTTAAGGTCTTTGCTACAAATATGATGATAAATATTTTCTTGGGAAGAAATGTAAGGAGAAAAAACTCTTTATGGCCATTTCAAACAACATTTTTTATGATGAATATGAAGCTATATCTCTAGATAAAATTCATCCATCCCTTAAAGGCATTTCCTCATCTTATCTATAGGATCTAGAACCGTATATCTTTGTACATGCCTTCACTAGTATTTATGCCCCCAAACCCTTAAATGTATTGGCTACATCATTGCCTTACTTAATAGTGGTAACACACGTAACTTCATTCATCACTATGTAGCCCAATAAAATCACTGCTATTTGATGTTGTGAAAACCATTCAAATCATGATTAGTAATGGGTGTTCTATGAAATGTGTAGGTGACTGAAAATGTTAGACTTCAAATGGGTGACTATTCCCTAAAAATGCACATGTTTATTTTGGAGATGGGTGGTCGTGATATTGTTTTGGGTGTTAAATGATTATAGACATCAGGCCTCATCATCATTAATTTATATGATTTATACATGAGTTTGTAACCGGAGGGACATAACTACAATTTTAAAGGAGTTACAATCAAATATCCTAAATTCATTATTTAAAACAAATTAATAAACCTCTTAAAAAGTGGAATTAAAACATTTTGGCTCATTCTCATGACATTCAAGCCTTTTATATAACTTCTCAACCCTATTAATATTGGCATGCAGTAAATAGTCTCTGAAAACCAAATCTTCCTTGAATCTCCCCAAGTGCTACCACACTCACAAGATGATCATGATCATTATATTCTACTCCTTCTAGGATACTCTCACATAATTTATTCCTACATGACCATCTATTTCCCAAAAGAATGAAATAGTAAAGGAAGTCTAGGAATTTCTCTCCATTGTGTTATTTTCCCTAGTACTGCCTCTTATTCATAACTAGTTCTATGATGCTCAATAAATAATGCATGTGGTGCATGTTTATTTACATCTTAGCTCATAAAAATTTGACATCAAGGATGGATTTCACATCCTAGTCATTGATGACCCTTTGGATGAACTCAAGGGTGCTTAATTCCTCACCAAACTCGATCTTCACTTAGGCTATCACCTAATTCACATGAAAAACTAGATACTTCTAAAATTGTTTCACACTCATGAAGGCCATTACAAGTTACTGGTGATGAATTTTTCTCTTTGTAATGCACCTTCCACGTTTTATATCCTGATGAATAAAATATCTAAACCATTTTTGCACCATTTTTTCCTTGTTTTTTTATAACATCTTTATCTATATGTCACCCTTGTGGATTACATCCATTGGGTATCCACTTATTCAACCTATGCCATAGTGCTTGTGTTCATGGGATATTATATAATATCTACATTCTCACTAGCTATCGATAAAAGAAACCCAAAGTACTTTTATTGAACCACCCTCCCAATACATATTTATAATAAAAATAAATGATATTTTTAATAGATATCGCACATTTACAATAAATACCCATTTTAATAATCCATAATACCTATAAAGATACCCACAACAGCACACCCATGTCCCCAGTACTCCCGCCTCTTTCCCGACCCCACCTCACAATATCTACAATATATAGACTCTATTTTCGTAATTGTAAAACCTTGTTTACCCATGAAGATGGAAAGATATTGGTAAACGGGGTGAATCCTCCATAGTAAAGTCCTACAACTATTTTTTTAGCATCATCTCTTTCTTAAGAGGTCCAAATGTTCCATTGTTGTCTCTAAAGTGGAATATTTGGGGCATATTGTTAGTTATAGTTGTGTGTATGTGAATCCAAAAATATTGAAGTGATGATAAATCATCCTTGCACTAAAACTCTTAATATTTTTAAAGTATTGTAGAAACTACATTTTTTATTGTTAACCTCAACAAGTTTCAACAGTACTCTAGGGTCATCTTCAAGTCTTACAAACCCACTAAAAAGTAATCACCTTTAAGACAATATTAATAGTCATTTCTTATAATGCATAGTAGTCGACCTTATTTAATGGGTAAACCACTAATGTTGAGTAATATTCACACAAAATTTTAAGCATGAAAGTTTATCTTAAATTTTATAAAGCTCAGAGAATCTCACTAGTCCATAATATGAAAACTGTAAAATGTTTGGTGATATTTTTGTAGAAATATTTAAAATTGGCAAATCTTTTTTTGGAAAAAACATGAAAAACTAGCCTCCAGGCAAATATTAGCACCTAAAACTTTTCGTGGTAATATTCCTATGAGAGTTTTTTAGAGAGTGATCTAAGGGAATAAAAACTTACGTAAATTTGCATCATCATCACCACAATTTATATTACTCGGGTGTAATTTGATTTCTAGAGTTTCTCTAATTTTCCTTTTATTGCGATTTCTTCCTTCACCACAATTTTTGGATCTTCTAAATTTAGTAGATCATTGGTGTTATGAATATGTTCCTTGATAGCCAATATTTGTATTGTATCATGTCTTAAACCTATGCAATGCACATTCAACCTAACATGCATGGATCTACTTATCTCCCCAATGTAATGATTTCTACATGAACACATAATATAATCCACACCTTTAAATAGTCTCGGATTTGAAAAACAATGTAGAATCAAATATATTGCTAATTGTATTTGGGAGGAGATAACCTCTAAAGGAATTAGAAATAGACTTAACAACCTTCACATGTATCATAAGAATACAGAAATAAAATATATATAAGAATAAATAAGAATTAGAAATCTCCTCCAAAATTTTAATTAATAATGGTTCCTTCATTAACAAAAAAAAAAAAAAAAATTACATAAAAAATTAAATAGTTACCTCTTTTTATTAGAGAATAAAATCCTACTCATAAAAAAAGTTGATGACCCTTGACCTTTCAACTTTTTCTCACTTTTTCAATCTTCTTATGCAAATTTCATTTTTTTTTCACTTCAACTTTTCATATGATGAGTCTTGACCTTCCAACCTACTTTTCACTTTTTCAATCTTATTATAAATCTTTCACTTTGCATATTCATATCTGATTCAATTCTTTGTTTTTTTGTTTTTTTTTTATTGAGACTAACTTTCCCTTCTCGTAAAAATTTTCCTCTCATTCTTTGTCTTTTCCTTTAAAAAAAACGGGGATCAATTTTTATGGGCATTTGGCTAGGCATAGGACATTTTATCCTTGAAATATTTTTAAAATTTTTGTATGCCCATATCTCGTGATGTGTTTGATAGTGTGAAAAACTTATTTTCAATGGTCTAATACAAAGAATTACTAATATTGTATCACTATGAAGTCACAACATTAAGTTCCATGGAGAAAAATTAAAACTTGTTGTCAAGGGAACTGTGATTTACTCACAATTTCCAGTTTGAATCTAACACAAACTCATACAATTGCACATTTTATATCACATTGAAAACCTATTCATTCATCTGATGAGATGCGATATAGGGGAAGTCAAGACTAAATTAATTTTGAATGTTGTCTTCTTTACGCAAAAGATCAAGCACTCCAAAATTTGTTACAAAATTTACAACTATTGTGACTATTCATTCATCTATGATATGATATCACATCACTAAATGCACGTTCAATGCACGGTTCAATGTTGACGTCCTTACCTAGATGACCAAACACTCCAAAATTTGTTGTCAACCTTATAACGGTTTCACCCTTGCACCCAACCATGGTAATGTTGACATCTAAAAGGTTGGTGTAACATTTTAAATAATATGCATTGTGATTTCATTGTGACATAAACTAAAATTGTTCTTTTACCTTTATCATTTTCCAAGTTGTTTTTTTTTTTGCCTTTCTTTAGAACAAGAAAAAACAAACTTTGATTATATTAATAGAAATCAAAGTTTATATAGACTATAGTTACAAATCACCATAGGCCATTTTTAGTATGCAATCAACAAACATAGATCATTTATAAAATATTGTAAAAAAAAAAAACAATGACAATACACAATTATCATGGAATTTTTGTAAACAACGCACCCATTGTTGGGAAGTCCATCAAAGCAAAAAATTCATGGAGGCATATAGGAACTAGAGTAACCACCATCAACAATATCTGTTAGTTTCGCATGGTTATTTGGATGTAGAATACTTACACCGGCCCAGGAAGAGGCCCCATGCCGCATCAATAAATAAGACCAGAAATCACTGTATATGTAAAAGAGGGATTCCAATATCTGACTCGAACAAAAATACTGAAATCCGGTGTGCCCAAGGTCCATATTCAAATCATTTTTGGACAAAGCATCCACGTCTTGGTTGAGCTCTCAAGGAACATGGGAGAAAGAAACTGATTGAAATAAACCCATAATCTTATGAATCCTTTGCATCCAATGTACCATACGGGAATGAGAAAAGGATGTGTGTTTGTTAATATAGTCAATCGTAACTTGAGAATCACCAAAATTTAAATCTCATTTACTTTCAACCACCTGACACAATATAGAGAACTCCAAAGTGCAATGATCTTCACCCTACTATCATTGCTCCCAAAATTCCAAAAAAATTACCAACTAATATATGTGTCCATATTGATCATCACTCTACATCCATAAATATTATTTTGGGTCGCCCCCCATCAAAATGTCTAGATAGAAGAATAGAAGAGAGACTCTTAAATACAATAATCCTAAGGTTCTTCGGCAATCACAATTTGCTATATTCCATATAATAAGCACAAATATATCTTGCCACAAGCTCTTTTCAGAAAGGTATCATTTACTTTTTTATGTAACTTTTTCAAAACTTTTAACCAAAATAAAATAAAATGGCAATGTGAAAAAATCCATACTTTAGCAATCCAGAAATAAAACCATATTGTTCCAAATCCAAGCACTGCACATGGCCGAGATTGGAAACTTGGGTAATTAACGCTAATAAAGTTAAGAATTACCATAATATAGTTTCTATTACGAGGACTAGAAGAGTGCTGATATTGAGAATTCTTTTGACGAACACTGAAACCATTCAGGAAAACATGTTAGTTTGATACCTTGTTCTGTAAAGTTTACATGGATTGAAATACGGCAAATTTTAGCCCATACTCGAACCCCGCTGTGTAAAGTTTGAAAAGGGAATGTGAGAACATTGATACATGAGAATTCAATACTGATATTCAAGGATTGTTAGAATCCTTGAGTAGGAATGGTACCCATGTTGATGTCAATTTTGGCGGTGTGTAGATTAATGACATAAATGAGATTCCAATGGCTATGTAAACTATAATTTATCATTTATCAAGTTTGGAGGATGCCTATATCGAATACATTGATGGTCATGACCTTGGGACTTAAAGAGTAGCAGTCACAAAGAATCTCACAATATTGAAATACGCACAATATATCTCACAATATCAAGGAGAAATATTACACAATAAAAAGCTTAAAAGCATTCAAACAATTCCAATATTCCAAGTAAGAGAGATAACTCTTCTAGTTTTTCCAATTTAGTGAAGTTATCATCCACTAGTAAAAAATTTGGAGAGTTAATATCATGGTGCAATATGAGAATTTGTGCTTCTTCATGAAGGTAATAAAAAGCTACGATAATTTGATAAGTTATGTCCATACCAATTCCCAAGATAATGGCATTAGAACTTACAAGTGCAAACATCCCTTTTAGTTGTGGCTCATGACAAAACAACTTATAGGAAACCATTATAATAGAAAACACAAAAAATTTGTCGAATGGGTTTATTTGACATTCTCGTGGAGTCACTAGATATATTTTTTTATCTTTGCAGTAGTAATATATCATATAATATTTTTTCACCCCGTCCAACTTGATTTTCTACGTAGGGGTTATGGGATCCCTTACATCTACTTCCATGGACAAAGTTGTTGTTTGATAAGTTTTAAAATTGTGGTAAGATGCGACATAGGGAGTGTAAGACCAATAAATTTTCATGGTACCTCCTTGAATTTCCTAGCTATCCCCATTCCATATGCTAGAGAACACTCTGAATTCGTTCGTTTCTCGATATGGAATTCCCATGTATTTTTTGTTAATAAAAAATCTAATGGGAACCTCATCCACCATGAAAACATCAAGAGAAATTCATAGAGATTCATGTCTAGATAACACCTTCCGTGTGGAATTCAATGGTTAGATCAAGCAAATGGTATATTCATTGCTTGCAGTTGTATTTTCGAATTTATTATCTCTTAACCAAATAATATAAACGCATCTCCTTATTGTGAAAAAATTCTTCTTCTATTTGATATATAATTTTTAAAAAAAGTATGTTCAATGGCCCATCTTGAGGTTATTTGTGCCCACTTATTTGATATAATACTTTATCATATAATAGCAATATAATATTAGTATAATATTGTAAAAGGAATAACCATTTATGAGAATAATAAACTATGAATAATATAATATGTTGTGGAGGGTTTGAATCGATGTGTGTATGGGTTTTCATAAGATTTATTTTCTTTCCTTTATAGAATTTAGTCCATGGCGTTTTTTCCAACGCCTCATGGAGCCTTAAATAGTGTACGTTTTTCTTGATACTATTTCATTTATTCTATATCTCAACTCATTGAGGACCTTTTTACACAAAGCTTCAAGGAGCCTTAAATAGTTTAATTGTTGTTTGATCTTATTCCATGTCACAACCCATTGAGTACCTTTTGTACATGGCTTCAAGGAGCCTTAACTAGGATATCCATTGTTAGATACTAAATTGATTGACGTGTTTATTATCACGGTATCATTGATAGCAATGATGTTAAGGAACTTCATCGTTGAGGTTTATTACAAGTTGAAGTTTCACCCTAGGTAAAGTTTTATGTATATTATCACTTTTAAATATGAAAATGTGAGTTTTCATTTAAAGAAAACATCATACTAAGATATGTTGTGGGTGGGTTTTTTTTTTTCAATTCTAGAATTAGGAACTAGATTAAAGATTTTTAGGAATGTCACACGTGCTAAAAAAATCGACATCACGGACTTAACGAAAGGTTATCTTTTTTTAGTTCATTTCAATGACAGATATTATGTTCATAAACTCATTGTTCATGATCTTTGGGTATATAGGAATATTCAATATTCTTTTTTATAGTTGGAGGAGGATGCATTGGTAAAACAAATGAGCCAAATTTATTATCTTATGCAAAAATACTTCCCTTGCCTTCCCATGTGAAACTAGCCCTTCCTTGAGTACATTTATGCATCAGTTAGAGGGTTTATATGCCATGGGCCTTTGTTGTTTTTCAACCTTATTCCATAGAAAAGGATTTCCTTCCTGTCAACCTCCCCAAGGACTTTGAAGTATTTTGTCTTTATCCATGTAGGAACAATGTGGTGAAACATCTAATCATACACGTTAACCTATCACACACATGTTTCTATTGACAAAATTTATTTTGGAAATGCTATTTAAACAAAATACTGAGAAATAAATTTATTTTGGAAGTACTATTTAAATAAAAGTGTCAGAGACTTGTACTGAAATCTAAGATGAGATCCAAGCTTTTTGCAAAGTATTTCCATACACAAAATGCAATCTTTCCTTTATAGAAACCAAAAGGAAGTGCAAAATCAATTTACATGTTGAATATTTTTTATTGAAACCTTCACAATTGTAGTTGTTAAAGTATTATAACTTAAATATATTTAATTTTTAGTTGATTTGTCTACATTAGAAGGGAATGACCTTTAAATAATACACCAAGGTGAAAAATATTTGTCAAGTTGCAAGGAAGTTTTGAGTTCGATACAATTTGGAGCTCTATTAGAGTGAGTTTGTTATGATTTTATTCAATGTTTCTTTAATACACATTGATTTTTTGTTGCTGTTGCTGTTATATATATATATATATATATATATATATATATATATATATGTACAATAATATATATCTATAATGATTTTTCTAAACTTTGGTGATAAATAGAAGGAATGTTTTAATCGAAGCATGATTTTACCACATTTAATAATAATAATTGTTTTCTCTTTACGGATGTAATAATTAAGGAGGAAACAATAACATAATACTATAATGTAATGTTCAAAGATTCACCATGTTCATTTGTTATAAGTTTAGTATTTTAGTTTTTAAAAGTTTCATATACTATGCATTCAATCTTGATAATATTAGTGTATATCTCATGATCCAAAACAATGCTAGAATATATATGGTCAAATGTATATTTTTTCTTTAAATCATATAATATATATTAGATTATGTAAATTATAGCATAAGTCGTACTAATTAATCTACTTTTGAGTTTTTATTAATAACATTCAATAGTTTTATTATGTTGGTCATTATATATGTGTGATAAGATCTTATTAGTCATATCTCATATGTACTAATGTTATAGCATGCTCTAGTAAAAAAAATTTGATTTTAGGGTTCCGCAGATTTATTCTGTGTTCCATGATTTCAAACAAAAATTCCAAATTTAATAATTTAATTGTATGTTGTGGTTGATTATGATAAATAAGGAAATTTTTTAACATAACTATGTTAATGAAAGGTGATTTTTTAATCAAACTTTTATTAGTGAAATGTTAATTTATTATGAGAATTGAAGATAAATTTTTTAAATATAACATTTCCTTACTAAGAAGCATAAAACTCCAAAAATTCAAAAAGAAATTATAACCATTAAAAAAATTCCAAATTCCAATCCTACTTAGAATAATATATTTATAATTAAATATAAATTTCCATGTATCTTTTCTTTAATAACTTTTTGAAAAGCCATCAAATATATTTATAATTAAAATTTATTCAAGAATAAAAGGTGAATATTACAATAAATTGTAAATGTCTTCTCACGCAAACAATACTATAGGCTTGATGGATTCCCATCATCTGCATTATGTTTTTTATTCCTTCACCGTTATACATTTGGAAAAGATAAGCACGTCAGCGTATGAATTTCAAATATTATTATTCACCCCATTTTCTGTCGTTCATATTTTATTTTCTATATTGCTATTCATATCAGAAATTTGTTATTGAAATTTAACGGGTTCTTTCTTTCATCAATGAGCAATTCATACTTAGCATAATCCATATACCTACATTCTGTATCCGCACCAACAGTGTTCATTGTGATTCCATTTTCAGATATTTGAAATTCTTATTCTAATGTGCGTGATGCAAGACCCTGTCATGTAAGGTAAAAACCAGAAGAATGAAAAAGTAATATATAATGGGCACTCACTCATAACAGAGAAGAATACTTGTATATTGAGAGGTGCGCATTATCTTCATTGCAACTTCATACTTTCAAGATCTCTTCGAACGACGAAGAATAAAATGAACCACCCACCCCATTACTTGGTATCTACCTCAACAAAGCCAATCACATTTGCACCACTCTCTTGTGACATTTTTCAATGGATCCGCATCTACATGCCTATTTCTGAGGGCATATAGTTGTCCACCAAAGTATCTTCTTTGGAAATTGTATGTAACAAGTTGCAACACAAGATAGACTACATCCACTCCGATGCCTAACAAAATCTTGATGCCATTGATGATAAGTTGGCTAACCTAGATTCACTGTTTCACTAGGTGTCGAAACTCATGGTGCATTGTCACT
Source organism: Pinus albicaulis (assembly GCA_034641835.2). Lineage (NCBI taxonomy): Eukaryota > Viridiplantae > Streptophyta > Pinopsida > Pinales > Pinaceae > Pinus > Pinus albicaulis. The sequence goes on from CM076579.1 coordinate 622,826,800, forward strand.
TCACAATCTTTAGGCTATTAATAGTTGGATTAGGCATATCAAAACGAAAGGGATGAATCATCCAATCCAGCTAGGAATCAATACATCCCACTTATTCATGATCCATTGAATCATATGCAGCACAAATGTCCCAAATATAATATCAACAAATTTTATGGATCTGAACCCATAAAATGGGTTTCTTAGATGGAAAATTAATTTAAGTTACATGGAATCATAAATGACGGATTGGATCTTCATCATTTCTAGTGATGGCAATGACATAGGAAATCCAATAGGGGTTATATCACTTTGACATAATTTCTCTTAGACCTTTTTTAACATTTTGAAAAGGACATTCATTATTTGGGATGATTGACCATAATTAAATCATCTTCCACAATAAAATATTTCACCTCTACTTTTGAGCAAATGACCATCTACAATAAATTTATGTTTAGTATTTTTTTAAAGGAATGCCTCTATCAATGGTATGAAATAAGAGATATGTACAATTCTTAATGGGTTTTTGTAGTACTTGGTTGGAAGCCTCTCAAAAATCCTAGAATTCTAAAAGGTGGTGAATGTTCAAATTAAAAAGACATTCTTTATTCTTCATCTTGTTTCCACTATTTTCCCACCTACCAATCCCTCTCTACACTCTCCACCTCTCAATATCCGCAAGCTCACCTAATCCAAACATGGAAAGTGCCAAGTAAAAGCTATTTCTACAACTATGATGAGAAATAGTTTATTGAGTAAAAATGTAAGGAGAAAAAACTCTTTATTGCCACTTTTGAGGAAATTTTTTATGGCGACGATGAATTTATATATCTATAGGATATGCATCCATGTCTTAATGAAATTACCTCATATGATACATATGGTCTAAAAACTTATATCTTCCTACACGCCTTCAGTACTATTTATGTTCCCCAAACCCTTAAATTTATTGGCTACATGAAAGATCACAAAGTCAATTTATTGCCTAATAGTGATAACACTTATAACTTCATTCATCATTATGTAGCCCAACAAACCCATCACTACATTAATATTTTGAATAAATTTCAAATCATGATTAATAAGGGGGGTCAAAGAAATGTGGTGGAAATGTGAAACTTCAAATGGGTGACTATTACCTCCAAACCCACATGTATTTTATTGAATTGGGTGGCTATGAAATTGTCTTGGGTGTTAAATATTTATAGTTCCATTATACCCCATCAACATGAATTTCTATGAGTTATACATCAGTTTCTGATGTGAGAGGCATAACTTCAATTTTAAAGGAATTACAATCAACTCTCCTAAAATCATCATTTCACACCATATGGAAAAACCTCGTAAATATTCACATTAAAAAATTATGGATCATTTTCATGTTATTCAATATGTTGAGACGAATTCTCAACACCAATCATCTAGGAATGCAATTAATATTTTCCAAATAATATTTTTTCTTGAATATCCCCAAGGGATACTACCCTAAAAAAGTGATCATGATCATTATATTATGCTGCTCCCAAGAGCCTCTTACATAATGTATGCCTTTGTGACCATCCATTTTCTCAAAAGAATGAAATAGTAACGAAAGTTTATGAGTTTCTTTCCATTGTGTCATTTTCCTTAGAAGTATTCCATATTCATCACTAGTTTTTTTTGTCCTAAAAATAAAGGCACATGGTGCATGTTGCAATACTTTTGAGATCTTAACAATTTGACATCAAGGATAAATTTCTCATTCTATTGATTAATAACCCTTTTGATGAACTCAAGGGTGCTCAATTCTCCACGAAACTTGATATTTTCTTGGGCTAACACCTAATTCACATCGAAGAAGTAGATATTCCTTAAAAACAATTCACTCCCATGAATTCCATTATGGGTCCTTTGTGATGACCTTTTCCCTTTGTAATGCACCTTCCACCTTCTGAAGTCTCATGAATTAAATATCTAAACCATTTCCACACCATTTTTTCCTTATCTATTTTTATGACATATTGATCTATATGTTACCCTTTTGGATCAACTCCATTGTTTCTCCACTTAGTCATGTTTTTCCATAGTACTTATGTTCATGGTACATTAAAGAAAAGCTTAATTCTCAGCAATTTACTATTGATAAAAATATGCCAAAATTATTTTATTGAACCCACCTTCCAATAAATATTTGTAATAAAAATAACCCCTATTTTTAATATTACAAATCCCCTATTTTCTTGAATAGCCTTTTGAATACCCCTAATAGCTATAAACCTACCAACACAACCTACCCCATCTCCGCCCCCCTCCGACAAAATATACAATATATTAACATTTTTTTCACAATTTTAAAACTCCCTTTATGAATGAATGTGGTAAAATTTTCGTCAACATGGTGAGTTATGTGTGATAAAGTCTTACAAATAATTTTTTATCATAACATATTTCTTAAGAGGCCCAAATGAACCTTTGGTTTCTCTAAATTGTGGAACATTGTTAGCTATGGTTGTGTATGTGTGGATAAAAAAAATTGAGATGATGAAGGATCAATCTTGCATGAAAAATCTTAAATTTTGAATATATTCTATAAAGTAACTCTTGTTTTTATCGTCAATAATTTTTGAACCTATTATAAAATGATATTAAAATCTAAGAAACACACTAAAAACAATGTCTTTAAGTAAAATATTAATAAACATTGCTTACCATGGAGACTAGTTGACATTGTAAAATGAATGAACGATTAAAATTGGATAAGATTACTTTATGAGATTTTTTGAGTGTGAAACAAAGGCATCTAGACCTACCCAACATTGTGCCATCACAACAACTAATGTTGTTAGGGTCTAGCTTAATTTTATGGTTTCCATTATCTCCCATTTAGCGTAATTTTCTTCCTTCAACACAATTTTTTCATCCTCTAAATATATGGGATGATTGGTGTTATGAAAATTCTCCGTGATCACAAATATATTTATTCTATCATGTCTTAAATATGTTCAATTCTCTTTCAACCTGAAATACATGGATATGATGATCTCGCCAATGTAAGGTATTTTGCAAGAACATAGAATAGAGTACTCTCCTGTAAATAGTTTTGGATTTGGAAAATTTTTTGTAGAATCAACTATATCCCCAATTATATTTTGGGGGTAGAAAGAAACACTTATTATTACCTTTCATAGGATTTTAGCTAGTTTATCTATTTTTCCCTAGATGTATGGTAGATAGATCTAGGTACTTATTTCCTCTTATTTTCATCTTAAAATAGGACCCCTTCTTGCTTTTGTAATAGCCCTTTCTAGTTTATTCATTTCATACCCATTCGTCATAAACAATTCCAACAAATTTTATAATTCATTGTTAATATTATCTTCATCCAGGATTCCAATAGCCTTGGTTACCAAAGTATTGATTACACCAAGTTTTTTCACTAGGAGGTGGTGTGTGTTTACATGAAGATACATATCATTATGGTTATTTGTTTGGTACAATTGATGCATTATAAAACCATCATAATTTTTCTCAACAACATGTCTAAGAGGTGTATACTCTTTTCATTCTCTATTTAATTGTGAATTTTGTGTTTGAATTTTCTTCATTAATATGGATACATAATTACTCTATTTGTTCATCATTGGGGCAATATTATATCAGTATTTTCTATGGATCATTTCTAGAATTTATGTTTTAATAGAGAGGACACCAAGGAAGATTTTTCAAACTCATACATTTATGAATTGGAAATAATAGGTGAGAGAGGTGTCTCCATAGCAATACCCTCAGTCTCATCGTAAATAGTTCCCGAAAAAATGAAATAAATAGAATTCAAGAAAATACTCACTAGATTAGTAGTTTCATCGTTAGCTATATTTATTATGATATTAATGGAATATAGTGTTGGAATATTAGTGACAAATCACACCCCATCAAAACTCACCAAGATTTCCTCCTCTTCAAGATTTATCTCTTATCAAACATGTTGAGTATTTGATATATGAATCAATTTTTACAACGAGTATGTTAGTTTGTTAAACCTAGTAATTTTGATAATTAATATGTTTGAGATACAATATCACATTCCTTATTAATTTTATTAAATCCATATAAGAATTGGATTATCAAGGGTCTTTTTGTAATAACCTCTTCTTTATAGAGTCATCTCATGATGTGCTCATAATTTTCCAAGTAACTTCTCTGATGGTTTTAGTACTTGGATCATTCATGAGGATTCTATAGCTAACACTTTTAATTAAAAACACAAACAATTTACTATTGTAGTCTTAGGTGTTAATTAGTATGGCCACATCTCCTTTATCATCCTTGAAAATTTTAATGTCAATTTTCTTCTTAGCTTTTTTAGGGCAATTTATTCCTTGCTAGTGATGTTTATTTTTGGATTCTTTTCCTTCCTTATTGGTATTGCACATTCTTGTTTTATTCCTTTTGTAGTTTCTAATGGTATAATTTTGAAAAGTAACCATATATCACATATTAGGCCATTATTTAGAAGCCTTTGTGGAGCTATGGAAAATATTAAATTTTATTTCCATGATTTGAGGGTAATTACATGCTTCACTGAAGTAAATCACCATTTAAACAATAAATCAAATAGACATATGTTAATTAAAATGATCTTGCCATTAATTAGAGATAAAATAATTAAACTTGAGCTGAAGATGCTATCAACTAAAGCATTGTAAGTTACATGATAGACACAATGCGTTGTAATTTGACCGATGGGACATGGTGCATTCTTCAATTTTCCAAAATATTGACATGGTGCAAGAATATACATGTAAAAATAGAAACATAAGCTATATTCATATAAATAAATACAACTTGGAATATTAGAGGAAGATGATATCAAGCTTTAAAAGGTTATCAATCTATCTAAACTAAAAATGGATGATGCCTCACATAAAGTTTTAGAATATAGTTTAAAACTTTCCATAGATTTGAGAAGTCTTGAAATCTAAGAGATAATATGTGAGATAGAATTAACTTTAAAAAATATGTCATTAGACATTGTGCAAGAAATAAAATAAAAAAAATGTTTTTCTAATAACAAAGGAAAAGGATCCATAAAAGAAACATCACCAGAGAGGAGGAAGCTTCCCTAAAAATGTTAAGAATAAATCATGATATTAAAATTATCAAGGACGACAAGGGAAATGTGACCATGATAATCAACACCTCATATTACAATAGTAAACTGATGCAGCATATAATTGAAAGTGGTATCTATGGAGTCCTTACAAAATTATCCAAGAAATAAATTTGTTAAATATGTTACTCAAGAAATCATGAACACATCGTGGGATAAATATACAACGAATAAGTTGTTACCAAAATACCTAATAATTCCACATATATGTGGATTTCAAAATTCATAAGGAAGGTATTCCCCTTATACCAATAATGAATACTATTGGATCTCCAACATATAAATTAGACAAAGTATTAGCCAACAAACTAAATATAGTCATTGGAAAAACTAGTTCTTTGTTCAAAGAATCAACAAGTTGGATAAGATAAATAAATAATATAAAACTTGAAGAGGGGGACATCTTGCTGATCTTTTATGTGGTATCATTTTTCACTGAAATTATACCATTAATATATTTAGAAATATAACTAATATGAAATTTTTGATCTAGTGAGTGTTTTCTTGAATTATACGTCAATTTTCAAGGAACTATTTATGATCATATTGAGTGTATTGATCTTGGGTAATCTCTGTCACTTGTTATTACCAATTTATACAAGGAGTTTGAAATATGTTGTTGGTATCATTTCCATTAAAACCGAAACTCTGGGATCAATTCATAGATGATACTACTATAATATTTCTCCATGGAAGACATAATTTAGAGTAATTATTTCATCATATTAACAATAAAAATGTGGACATAAAATTTCTAATGGAACTAGAGAATAAAAATATTATACCCTTTCTAGACATGTTGTTGACGAGATTGGTGATAATTTTCTGATCCAACAAGTATATGCAACAAAATTACACATATTTATAGGTATCTGCACACAAAATCACACTACCTCATAATGGAAAAAAGTAGCATAACCAATACTCAATAAACAAAGTCCATTAAATCCATGGATGAAGATCCTATTGATCATGAGTTTAAACAATTTTTAGAAATTTTTGGGAGGAATGGGTATGAAATGAGGTAGCTAGAAGAGGTTATTAGAAAAGAAAAAAGGGATCCTTGTTGAAGACAAAAAAAGTGGAATGAAGTACCAAGATAAATATACCATACATATAGGGGATAATAGATAGATGGCTAAAATCCTAAAGCAGGTAAATATAGGTCTTTGTACCACCCCCCAAATAAAATTGGTAAAATAGTTGATTTTTTTTTTTTTTTTTTTGCAAATTCTAAGCTATTTAAATATGTGTACTCTATTATGTATTATTGGATAGAACTTCACATTGGGGATACAACCGTATCCATGGATGTGAGGTAGCAAAAACATTGCACAAGTTTAAGACATGGTGGAATTGAAAGATGATCCGTTGTGGAGCATGCCCATAACACCATTCATGCAATAAATTTATAATTTCCAAAAATAATTGTGAAGGAAAGAAATTACAGCAAAACTAAAATAAGGGAAACTATAAAAATATAGATATATCCCAATAATATCAGACGCGATGATGGTGCAAAATTGGGTGAAATCTAGATTACCTTCATTCAAAAATTCATGAAGGAGTACTGCACAAGATTAATGGTTTACCCATTGATTAGGTTGGTTATTCTACATAGTAAGTGATGGTTATTAATATTTTCATTGAAAACATAATTTTTTGGTGCCTTTTTCATTCCTAAATATTATCCTAATATATTATTGAAATTTGATGAGAATAAAAATCAAAACACATTTTCCAAAGTACTTTAAATTTTTTCCAATATGTAATCATGTTTAACCAAAGAACTCTTAAAAATTTAAGAGGTTTTCTTGTTCTCGCTAGTTATAGATATTATGGAAATTTTGTAACTAAATATAGTAATATTGCAGCTTCCCTCACAAGCTTATTGGAAAAAATCCTTTTAGTTAACATGAAGTTGTAAAATAATCCTTTTCCGATTTGAATAAAACAATTTTTACAACCCAATAGTTTTTCTTCCTATTTTCATTAAAACCTTTGTGTTGGAATATGATTCCTTATGTAAGATGGAATTTTTTTGGATTTTACTAGCTAATGACCCTATGAGACGCACTCGAAAAAAATCCATTGATGAAAAAGAGAGATGACTATATTACATGTCATGGATATCTAGCATCCAAACCTACTCAATCAATGTTTCCAAACACTACAACAAAACCCTGTCATTAACATTCCTTTTTTATTTCTTTTTTTTCATCTAGAGCCCATTTTTGGTGTTATTTGCATCCATTTAACAAATATGGTGAAGAACTTGATGAAAAATTTTCATTGATTTTTGCACCAAGTCTCACACCAAGTTTAGCAGCAGGTATTGCAATAGGTTACACGCACCATCTTTTATGCCAATTTTGGTGCTATCCATTACACTGTGTTTTGTTCCAAGTTTTGCATAAATTTTGGCACCTAATTTTGTTTCACCTACTTTTCATCCTATATTGCATCCACTTTTTGTGCGTAAACTTACATCAAATTTTCTAGCATATTTTGCATGATTTTTTAAATCATATTTTGCATCCATTTTTGCATCATTTTCTGCATGCCCTTTGTGCCAGGTTTTGCATCGAAGTTTCTGTCTAGTTTTTCATCTACTTTTGTTGGATCCACAATTTCATCTTGTTTTGAATCTATATTCACATCCTCTTTTTCGTCTATTATTGTGTCCACTATTGCATGGAATTTTTTTGCACTACAATTTGCACCTAGTGTAGCACCTTTGTTCGCACCCACTTTTGTTTCTAATTTTGTATCCATGTTTGCATCATCATTTCCGTCTAGGTTTTCATCGACTTTTACATCTATTTTTTCATCTCTTTTTGTATCTAATTTTGATTTAGGATTTGCATCGGGTTTTGTGTCTCATTTTGCATCTACTTTTGCATTGACTTTTGGTTGTATCAACTTTTACATCCACTGTTGCACAAATTTTTACATCCACCTTTACATACATTTTTTCATCTTTGTTTGAATCAAAGTTTTGTTCTTTTTTTGCATCTTTGTGTCATGTTTTACAGTTATTGTTGTACCCACGTTTGATTCCAATTTTGCATCCATGTCCACATCCTCTTTTGCATCAAGTATTGCATCTCTTTTTTCACCCACTTTGGCATTGGGTTTATGCATTGTTTTTTGCATCTCATTTTCTATCTAATTTTTCATCTACTTCCATTACATCCACTTTGCATCCAATTTTGTTTCTGCTATTGCACCCATTTTTGCATCCACTTTTACATCCCTTTTTGCATCTTATTTTACATCCAAGTTTACATTAGTTTTGCGTCTATTGTTACATCCAGTTTTGCATCAGATTATAAACATAATATATCAATCACATGAAATAAAATAGAGCATGGAAGATAGATAATGAGGAAATTATTTGTTACTAATACCTTTGGTAGAACTCAAATACATCGACGGGTCCTCCAAGGTTGTACCCTTGATATGTATTCGGTCCCTATATTACTAGTATAGTCCCTTATTATTGTTAGTGTAACCCCGTTATTATTATTGTTGTACTCCTGTAACGCCAATATATTTATTATTGTGCCCTTACATTATTTGTTATGTCGGATAGGATGATAATGTGATCCCATGGAATCCTATATATAGAAGGAGGTTTTGGTCATTTGTAGCATCCAATAATTGTTCATTTATGTAATGTAAAGGAGGTTTCCCCCTCTAAGTGGCTTATTTCTAAGGCATTGACCTCTCTTTTCTTCTATTTTTGGAGCTGGTTTCATAGCATTTAGTATCAGAGCTTTGGATTCTAGGGTTTCGCTGCTCCAAATAGGTCATCGTGGATTTTTTTATATAATTTTTTTTCTACAAAGGTTCAGAGGCTGAAATTTTACAAGACAAAAGACGAAAACTTGAGGAAGGTCATGTAAAAATTTCAGATCTTGGTTCGTAATATTTTTGGAGGCATGATATATGGGAGTTAGGGCTTTTTCAGGCTCGCGAATTTCACCCAAGACATGTCATCATAGAATTTTTGCTATGACATGTTTTCTACGAAGGTTCAGAAGCTAAAATTTTTACAAAACTAAGCTGAAATCCTGAGGAACTTCCTATAAACATTTCAGATCTTAGTTCCGAATATTTACCGAGATATGATATGTGGGAGTTAGGGATTTTTCAAGCTCCCAAATTTCATCACAAAGAGGTGATAGTGGGAAAATCATCATAACTCTCACTTTGAGAGTCATATAGGAATTCTGTAAAAAGTGGCCACAAGTACACATAATTTAGTTTCTTTTGTATAAATTTCAGAGCTTAAGGAGGAAATAGTGACACATGGCATGTAGTACAAGTTCGCTCTACTGAAACAGTCCATAATTAGGTCATTGTGGGAGATTGGGCATAACTTTACCTTCAAGAATCCAAATCGGGTCAGATCTGTGGCATTAGAAATAAGATTTAGAGGAATAATACAGGGCCAAATTTCATTTATTGAAGATCCGAAATCATAGAGATAATTCAGTTTTAATATTGAGTTCCTCAAAAGAAAGAAAATGGTGTGTATTTTTTTTCTTCTAATTGCATAAGTCTTGTGTGAAAAATCATTTTGTAGTGATTCTAAGGGCATATTGAAGCATAGATATCAGAATTAGGTTCTGAAATGCCACCTAAAAAGAATTCATCACCCATTAAGCCTTCAGAAGGCTCTACTACGACTCATGAAGATGAAGAAAGGCAACATGACATATCAAAATTACAAGAACAACTTATAATTTAATAACAAAAGACAAAAAAAAATGAAAATAGAAGTTTGGGAATGGCATGAAATTTCTGAATCGTTAAACGAAAGAAGATAGACTAATATGGATGGTTGAAGAGGCATGGAAATAATATGGATGCTGAAGGTAACAAGGAATTTACAAGATGGATGACACGAAAGACAACATGGAAAATATGAAGAATGATCTAAAATCAGACATCGAAGGTTTGACAAAGTTGATACAAGAAATGTTTCCTAATGGTGAAAAGATAGTAGAAGAACCTCATGATGAGAAGAAAATAAATGTTAATCGTGATTTAATAAACTCTAATGTTGGCGGGAAGAACCACCATATTCCAAAAATGGATATGAGGAAGTTTGATGGAAAGGATCCTGTAACATGGATACTACAGATGGAGCAATATTTTGATCTCCATAATGTGCAAAACACACAAAAGGTACACATTGCAACTTTGCATTTAGAACAAAATACATTTGTATGGTATCGATGGCTTTGCTCCCGTAAAAAAATTGTCACTTGGTCAATTTTTACGGAGGAAATGATAGCACATTATGAGGATACAAAGAGCAACACCTTCTTTAGCCAATTGATAAATCTCAAACAAAAGGGTTTAGTGGGGCAGCATATTGAGGACTTCAAAAAATCTATAGGAACCATTGAGTATTGCTATTCCGGAAGGAACATAGTGCTCAGAGAAAAATTGACTTCTGGGAACTGTAAGGATAAATCCAACATGAAATTAGTTTTAAGAACTAATTCATTGGAGGCATTCGAGTTGCCAAAAAAAAAATTGAATGCAAATTATGGCAAAAAAGAGCCTGCCACTCAAGGCCATGGCGCATGTAAGTGTTTCTTTCTCTAGACTTCCCCAGCTACAAGGTTGACACCACAAAATTAAGCATAAAAAGAGCAAAAGAAGACTTTCTTCTAGGTTGTTGATAGAAAATACACACAAAAGTCATAAAGAAGTGCCAAAGACAGAATTGTTTCATAGATTGTGGAGAAAATAGACAAGAAACTTCCAAAGAAAGATATACCACTGGAACCGACCTGCAGAAGACAAAAATGAGTCCTTCGACATCTGCATATATTAGGCCCCAAGGATACCACTCCTAACACTCTCAAGATAGAAGGACACATCAATAACAAAAAGGTAATAGTGTTTATTGATTTGGGTAGTAACCATAATTTTATCCATTGTATGGTGGCCAAGGAATTGAATTATTTCCTATACCCAACACCATAATTTCAAATGATGGTTGAAAATGGAGGAATTATAAATTTCTTTAGAAAATTCGATAATATCAAGCTAACCATGGGGGAATATATATTGAATAGTCCAATTATTTCCATTCCAATGGGAGATGTTGATGTTGTACTAGGAGTACAATGGTTACAATCATTGGGGATGGTAGATTTTAATTTTCAAGAACGTTTCTTGAATTTTTTTGTTTAAGGAAAGGAAATCGAATTACGAGGTATCACAGGGAAGTAGGAAAATATAATAAGCTCTAATGTTATGAAAAATATTCTGAAGAAAGAACAATGAGGTGTAATTTCACAATTATGGTCACTAGAAGTTCCAACATCAAAATCATCTATTTCTCCAGATCTCGAAAAAGTCTTGGACAATCATTCCAAGGTGTTTGAAACTCCAAAAGGACTCCCACCTATTCGTGATCATGATCATGCTATTCATTTGATTCCATGAAGTGTTCCTCCAAACATCAGGCCTTACAGATATCCTTATGTCCAAAAGAGCGAAATTGAATGTATGATTGCAGATATGTTAGAGGCTAGTATAATTCAACCTAGTCAAAGTTCTTTCTCTGCTCCAGTTTTATTGGTGCACAATAATGATGGATCATGGCTAATGTGTTCAAATTATAGGGAACTCAATAAGATCACCATTAAAGATAAATTTTCCATTTATGTGATTAATGAATTATTGGATGAATTACATGGAGTAATTTATTTTACCAAGTTGGATCTTTGTTCAGGATATCATCAAATTAGAATGAATACTGAAGATATTTCGAAAACAAAATTTCAAACTCATGAGGGTCATTATGATTTTTTGTTCATGCCTTTTTGCCTTAGAAAATCACCTTCTACATTTCAAGGGTTGATGAATTCCATTTTCAAACCCTTCCTTAGATAATTTGTGCTAGTATTTTTTGATGGCATACTAATATACAACAGGTCTTGGAAGGATCATGTTCAACATGTTGAAAAGGTGCTCAAACTATTGGAGGAGAAAAAATTATATTCAAAAGCATCCAAATTTTTCTTTGGAGTACATGAGGTGGAGTAACTCGGTCATATTGTATCTCACGAGGGTGTTAAGATAGAGCCTAACAAAATTAAATCCATTAAGGAATGGAAATTCCCCACAACCATAAAGCAATTGTGAGGATTTCTCGGGTTAATAGGGTATTATGGAATGTTTGTTAAGAATTATGGGAGAATAGCAGCACCTATAACAACATTATTGAAGAAATATGCATTTCCATGGACTCCTGAAGAAACTAAGGCCTTTAAAAATCTTAAAAAGGAAATGTGCCTAGCACCAGTCTTAGGTACGCTAGACTTCAAAAAAAACTTTATTGTGGAATGTGATGCCTTAGGAAATGGATTTGGTGTTGTTTTAATGCAAGAAGGAAGATCCATTTCTTTTGAAAGTGATCCAATCAAACGGAAGTATTTACAGAAAGCTATTTATGAGAAGGAAATGTTGGAAATACTACAAGCACTAAAGAAATGGCGACGTTACCTAATTGGAAGACACTTCAAGGTAAAAAATAATCATGATAGTATTAAGAAATTTTTGGAGCAAAGATTATCTTTAGAAGAGCAGCAAAAATGGGTCACAAAGATTTTCGGTTATGACTTCAAAATCATCTACAAAAAAGGGAAGCTAAATGTTGTTGCAGATGCACTCTCGAGAAAGGATGAAGAGGTGGAAGAATTTATTTGTGCCAGTTCTATTATCCTACTAGATTGGATAACCAAAGAAAGGGATGAATGGAAGAAGGAAGAAGAAGTGTGGACACTCATTCAGAAGTTGCAGCAAGATTGTAGTACATCTAATACATTTAGTTGGAAAAATGATTCCTTATGGTACAAAGATCTCTTATATATTTGCAATAATTCCAAACTAAAAAAAAATATTCTTTTCGAATTTCACAATTCTCCTTTATGAGGACACTCACGATTTTTAAAAACATACCACGGGGTGAAGAAAGATTTTTTTGGGATGGCCTTCAATCTGATATTCAAACGTTTGTGGCAAAATGTTTGGTTGCTAGCAAAATAAATTTGAGACAACTCAGACTCCAGGTATTCTACAACCTTTATCCATTCCAGGTCAACGTTTGGAGGATATTTCAATAGATTTTATCACAAGTTTACCTAATTCTAAATGAAAGAGTGTCGTCATGGTTGTAGTTGATAGACTTACCAAGTATGCACACTTTTGTGCATTATCTCATCCATTTAAAGTAGGTACAATTCCTACTGCATTTATGGAAACAATTCAAAAGCTACATGGAAACCAAAAGATTATTGTAAGTGACAAAGATCCAATTTTTACTCGAAATTTTTGGACAAAATTATGTTTTTGTTTCGGTACTCAACTAGCTCATAGCTCATCTTATCATCCTCAATCCGATGGTCAAACAGAGATAGTGAGAAAATGTTTGCAAGGATATCTTTGTTGTTTTGTATATGATAATCAAACACAATGGGTCAAGTGGTTACCTCTCGCTGAATGGTGGTATAACACTTCTTTCCATACTGCAACAAAAATGACCACATTTATGGCACTTTATGGACATCATCCATCGTCCATCACATCATCTTTAAGAGAAAATTCTAAGGTTCAAGTAGGGAAGATCACATCGAGCATCAACAAGAATTTCTCGAACTCTTAAAGGATAACCTAAATTTTGCACAAAATTGAATGAAACAACAGGAAAATCAACATCACGGCGAGAGAATTTTATATGTAGGAGACTAGGTATTTTTATGGCTACAACCATACAAACAAATTTCCATCAAGCAATCTAAGAAGGATAATAAATTATCATGAAATTACTAGAGTCCTTACAAGGTGTTGCAAAATATTGGTACCATGGCATACAAATTGGAGCTTCCTGCATCTTCGTGAGTGCATCCATTTTTCCACGTTTCATTCTTAAAGAAGGTTGTAGGGGAAAAACTTCCAGTTCAAACAATATTGCCAGAACTTGATGAGGAAGGAAAAATCATATTGGAACCTGAAGCAGTCACGGAAACAAGAACTCTACAGCTACGAAATCGATCAATTTCAGAGTATCTCATCAAGTGGAAGAACTTACCCATTGATGATTCTACATGGGATGATGAGAAATTTATACGGAAGCATCCAGAGCTACTCAAGCATTGAGTACAACACATTTTTCAAGGAGAGGGGCATGTTAGGTCCCTATATTACTATTATAGTCCCTTATTGTTGTTAGTGTAACCCCGTTATTGTTATTATTGTACCTCTGAAACCCCAATATATTTATTATTGTTCCCTTACATTATTATTGTTAGGTTGACTAAGATTATATTGTGATCCCATGGACATCTCTATATAGAAGGAGGTAGGAGGTTTCCCCCTCAAAGTGGCTTATTTATATGGCATTGATCTCTCTTTTCTTCTATTTTTGGAGCTGGTTTCATAACAATATGCTCCATAAGATCTTTTCTCACTAGTGTGGATGCACAAGTTTATCGTGGTTGCATCACTGATAGAATTTGTGAGAAGTTCCTTCTTCTTCTTGTAACTAGTGAAGAGCTCCATTTATATAGATTCCCATCATGATTGAACTTAATTTCACCTAGACACTTTCTTTATTGTATGAAGGTGATGATTAAGATAGAACAATTCAATCATTTTTTTAATCAAATATGATTATTTTAAACAAAGTTGTTAATTTGGACCGAACATAAGATTATCTACTTGAATTCTCGCACTGTTTTAGAGCTCTAGTGTAGAGAGGGCTTTCATTAGAGAAATTTTGAGGTCTAAAATGGGCCTCCTAAGAAAAATGGAAAACCATATTTAACTTTATAAGAACCAATAAGATTCAAGATGATGATGTCAAACATGGGGGATTATTCACCATTTTTGGTGTAAAAAAATAAAAATAATAATAAAATAATAAAATAATAAAATAATTTTTTCAACTTGTATTTTCAACGTATCTCCATAAGGTTTTACTCATATTTTGAGTGGGAGTACTCGTTGGATGCAAAATTTAACTCCTCATCCAAGGATTACCCATGTTGCATACTTTTGATGGACCCTTCTCCATGAAAAATGAGAACGACATAAAAAACGTGGTTGCAATCACGTGTTTCATGTATTTACCATTTTTCGTGGAGCAAGGTCCATTGAAAGTATGCAACATGGGTAATCCTTGGACGAGGAACCAAATAATTGATCCAATGAGTGTTCCCTCTAGAATAGGAGTAAACCCATAGGGATAAGTTGAAAATATGAGTTGGAAAAGTAGTTTTTTTTTTCCCTCTAAAATTTGATGATGTAATCTAATATTATTTGATTATTTCCACTATTATTTTACAATTTACTTTGGAGACCCATTTTAGACCTCAATATTCCCTTAATGGATGGCATTTTTTTTCGACCTCTAACACTAGGAAGGAGCATTGGTAGAACTTCTAGTTTGTTCCATATCAATTTGAAGGAACATTGATCCCTAAATTTTTTAATTTTTTAATTTTTAATTTTTTATGTTTCACATATCAAAAATTGATCCTCTAACTGAGCGAAGGATATGCTTATTTTCTTAACGCTAAGCAGTCGATTTTTTATCCATAACACTTGGAAATGTGACTAGCTATGTGATTTATTTGTCGTAAGGTAAAATTATTGATAAGTGCATCCAAGATACACGAATACTTGATGAACAGTGAGTATTATCTTCATCAATTACCAATGTATTATATTATATGGATACATGGCCTCACATTAGGTAGTTGATCGTTCAAATATTCTTGGCTAGGGGGTATTATAGTAGGTTTGCTATAGTTTGGTCGTGATGATACATCATCACTCATGGTGAGACAATAACTTTGATATTCAACAAAATGAAATATGTATGGCTTGGGTTTATTAGGGACACGTTGATTAGGTGCATTCTAAGTGATACACATTCTCTCCAGCCTAGTATGGAAAATATCTTTTAATGTCGTCTCCTATCTTGTTAATCATTTTTGACACAATCAAATTATGTAAAAATAAATATAAAATAGAATAAAATTTTAAAAATTAAAATAAAATAAAAATAAAATTAACAAATATACTTATAATTAATTGTAATTAATAATTAAACCAACCTAGATCCATCTTAACTCTAGAATTACCAAGTGTTAAGAGAGATCAAATGTCTTGAGGTGCAAACGCATTTTAGAATTAAAAGAGAATTGATTTGTCTAAATGCTTGGTAAATCAAATTTTAATATAGATACAGGCTTGTTACAAATCAAACAGTACAAGTGAAATTTAAAGAAAAAATAAAAATTGAAAAACATTTAAAATCATCCTCTCAAAATTTCTTCATAAAAGTTGGACCTGAACCACTTCCATAAAAATGGAAGTTTACATCATTGTGAAAATCCCCCTAACATGATTTTAATTTAAAATAGAAATAAAAAAAACCTTAAAAGAAAATAGAAATCCCTTGGTTATCCTAAATTTGACTTTGAAAGATTTTGTTTTCTTGCTGAATGAGTTCTAGTCATAATTATTTGTAACAACGATCGAGGATTTGGTGCTAGACACTACGGTTAGAAACTGGGTATTGGTTCAATTGTTTGTGGTCACGGTATTGATAATCATCTTACCCAATTTCATGTCAAATATCATGATATCATCACAACCATCCAACCATAGAATTGTTAAGGAATGGTGAGTAATAAAGCCTCTCAATTCATTTTTCTTTTTCAAATTTTATGATTTCAATTTGAGAAAGCCAAGGGTTTTAGATTTGGTGGAGTGCAAGAAGTTGGTTATGAGAGTCAGGAATTTGAGAGTCATGACTGTGTTGATCCTTGATTGGTCCTTTCATGCACATTGGACTTACTAGAGCCATGAGGTATATTTGGTCAATTATTTCTCCCAATTTATCGATTTCCCAATATCTATATTACTTTTCCCTTTACCATATAGGCTTCGACCTTGAAACCTTATTTTGCACAAACATGACATAATTTGAAAAAAATATATGTGGACTTTGAAACCTTGAAAATCATGGCGAGAAAATAAAATGAGGTTGGATCTGGAAATGTGTGGAAGGTCCCTTGACATCAAATAAGAATACATTATTTTCTTTGTTTAGAGGAGAATGAGCTTCTTTAAGTGATATGCATAACCCTAGAGAAAGGTATAAATAAGAGTGATAAGGAGGCTCATTCTCACCAACCTAACAAAAAATTATCATTGTGGAGAGCTTCGGAAGTAGTCTCGTCTCAATAGGACAAGTTAAAAGGTGAAAATGGATTATGTTTGGGATTTTTTGTGTTTGGAACAAGTCTGACTAGGTGCAGGAGGTTGGCCACAAGATTGAGGGACATAAAAGTGTATGGTTTATGGCTAATATTCTTAACGAAACATGGCTGAATTCAGATGGTCTATTACTGAGGAACTGATCCCTATATCAGGGCTATTATATGGTCAAATAGGAGCTAAAACAACATTGTAAGGTAGCCTAAGTAGTATCGAAGAAGGGTTGATATGTTAGCAATGGAAAACAAGAATTTTGAGGTAGTTTGAGGGCTTTTTTGGTGCCCTAACCAAGCCGAAAATGTTAGGTATGATATTTTCATAGGTCCATGAGCAACAATAGAGGAAAATGTCCTTGATCAGAGGTAAGTGTTCTCCTAAGTTGATGGTTTTTCTAAGTGTTCGAATGTCCTAGTTAAGGACATAATGTTTCAGAATCTTAAGGTTGTTTGAAGGTAAAAAATTTGATGTATAAGGAAGTCCTAAGTGCATACGCTGAAGGATTATAGGTTTTGCAAGAGAGGAAACTTTGGAAAAGTGCAGGGACTGATCTTTGAAGGAAGAAAGAAGGAAACCAAGGGAGAATTTTTTCGAGCCAAAGTTTGTTGAAGAGAAGGACATATTGCAGTGATAGAGGGAAACCCTTGATGCCATAATTCTGTCTTCATTGGAGTATCACATGAAGGAAATAGTGGGAAGAAGTCCCTAAGTGTTGAGTAGAAACAATGGGTAGTCTAGGATTTGTTCACCAATGGGGTTGTGAACAACCCACTAGAGGAACCTATTGGTTGATTCGTTGAAGGAATAATGATCCGCTAGAGGAAAAATTGGATTCATTTTCAATGGCCTAAAGGAGCAGGATAATTGATAGAGGAAGATTGGTGTTGCTGAAAATTAGGAGGAAAATGACCAACATATGTGTTCAGGACACGTGCACTGAAAGGGTTGAAGAGTGCCACATTAGCAAGTATGTCAAGTGTTGTCTACTATATATTTTGTATACATTGACACAATCATTGGGGAAATTCCTCCTCCCCCCCCGGATGGAGATGTAGAGGTGGCCAAGGTCGAGGATGATGAGGCCGTACGTCTTGATTAGATACACACAGGCATGCAGCCATGCCATAGGCCTGATATTGGATTCAAGATGGTGGTGGGTGAAGCACTCTCTAGAATTTGGTTTGAGAAGAGAGTCCATGCTGCGACAACTAAAGACATCATGGTAGATCTGAGGTTCCCAGAGCTTTGAATAGACTTGTCATGTGATATGATGAGTCTTATGTGTGATTGTTGGCTTGAGGGGTCCTGAACCAGGTTTAGAGGTTAATGTTTGCCAAAAAACCCTTATATTACTTGCCCTTTCAGCAATGAGCTACTTTCGCAGGCCAAGGTATCACCCGAAGTAGTAAGGGAGGGTACTGGAACAAAGTTTCCGCACCCTGGGATAGAGTAGGTAATTTAAGGCAGATTTGTGTTGCAACTTATTAGGTTCGCACAAAATGACTCTATTCGCAGCTCTTCTAATAGCATAATCAACACATAACCATAAAAAAGCCAATATCACTAATAGATATAGTCAGTACATTTGCATCCACGTGCGCATCAGCAAATACCATCACAGTACATTATAATCACAACTAATCCCAGATCATAGATACATTCATATCTTAAATAAGTATCACAGATGCGCTTCAGTAGTAAACATAATCAATCCAGATAACATAAAGATTATTCAATTATATTCACATTCATTAGCATCACAATCTACTTATAACACAAACATATGCCACGCACACAACCTAGCGAGGTCTGAACACAGCAGGACTAAGGATCTCCTCAGACACAGCCAACATGAGTCCTTACCCAAAACAACCCAACAGATCTTAAGAATTCGCACGTAGCATCAATATCATGTCTTACTTACTTACTAGACCCAACTATCTATCTATTTATAACATCATAACCTTTTTTATCCTATGGTCCGCAAACCATGCTTTGCGGACCCTAGAGCTACCCTATAACCCATTACAAAACATTAGGGGATTTGACCCACCCCAAAACCCCTAGGCAAGACTGATTATTACAAAATTATACCAGAAACATAGGTTAGGGAACCCCGTTCCAACAGGCCCCCAAAACAATATTATGACTTGTCCCAAGTCACTATGGCTGTGGGGTTTGCATCTTCGCCTGAAGCTGATTGATCGCATCAACCAGTAGGGGCAACACTCCTTCAATCTACGTAGCAGTGTTCTGAGAAATATCTACCAACATCTATGAATTTGGACCTTCTGTAGCAGTAGTGACACTTTCCAAGGTCTTGTTCAGTTGCTTAAATGCGATATCTAATTCTTGAGAGAGCTTGATGGCTTCATTGGCCCAAGGCTTGAGGTGGTCACTGAAAAACTTATTTTTGTGGTAGAGCTCTTCAATGTCATCACTAAGTATGTTTTTGGTATGAATTTGTGCCAGGCGCTGAGCTGGAATCAAAGTGGACATAGTAGCTTTAAGTTGTTCAAATTCTTCCTCCTTCTGGCGTAGTTCTTGAGTGAAATCATGAAGGAGAGGGTCACACTACACCTTAGAGCATAGCTACATAGCTATCTCCAACAACTCTGCACCGTGAGAAATCTGAGCGGTAATAGTATTGGTGGCCACTGTGACTAGTGCGACTCGCTGGGCTATTACCTCAGGTGGATTTTCTGGTTGCAGTTTGGCCTGCAAGGTAGCAATCTGGTGCTCCATCACTATTTTGATAGTTTGAATCTCAGTCCTTGACCCCTTTACTGCTACAACAAGTCTTGCGATCTTGGCCTAGGGGGTAGCAGAAGTTGATATATCCTAATATACATATGTGTAGAGCCTATGGATTAGGCTTTCCAACTTAGTCTGCTACATGGCAGCGAGGGTATAGGCAGCCTGCGCTTGCAACACCTCATAGGTTTTCTCCACAATCATCTTCTTAGTTGTACTGAGCTACTGGTGCACCCGATGGTCTCTCTGTTGAATCTCTTTGAAAATGGACGCGTGGAGGACATGAAGTGGTTCATGTGGTAGTTGGGCTAAATCCAATTGTACCTCTGTGTAGGCCTAGACTTGCGTTCCTAAGGTAGGTGGGCTCAAGACGAATGCTGCACCTGGCAGGGGGTAGAGGTGGCTCTCTATTGTGATGATCAATTCACTACTGGTTTCTGGGGGTGGCTTTGTCTGAATCATACTTGTCTGCAGGGTGTCGGTTTTGAGTTGTAGAGCTCGAAGCTTAGACTAAAGTGTAGCGACCGTGGCCTTCTGCTGATCTTCCAAAGCCGTCCATTTATCTTATGAGGTGAGGGTTACTGCATCTGCTATATGCTCCAGGTCTTTCTCTGTCAGATTCACTTCAGTCTCCTGACCAGGCCTTGTAGCACGTCCTTTCTTTCGTTGTACTTTAAGAGGGTCGACATTCCACTTCGTACCTCATGGGGAGTTAGTACCTTATGCATCTCGACCCTCTATGTCCAGATCCTGCTACGAATCATGCTATGATTCTGGCTTCGCACCCTTCTCAACGTCCTTGCCATGTCTTGATGTCTCTTTGGAGGTATCAGGCAGGGCAGTCTTCTTGGTGCTTGTACTTGCAGTGCCCTATGTACCTGATTTGAAGCCTAGTTTCTAGTGTGAAGGCCAAGTAGCAATAAGACAGTCAATCTCCTTGTCAGGAACCATATATGGTAGTGATACCCATGCTGAATCCTTATGGCCCTGGATCTACACATTGTGCATCGTAACTTGGAACGATGCGATTCTCTTATACTTCTCCTAGATTGCTGGGGACAACCACAACCAAGAGTGGATTGCTGCTGCGAGCCCGCTTTGAAATAGGACCCATAAGAACTTATTATCTTCAATGCACTACTAATCCTTTGAGTCCCACATATTCGCATACCATGCCCCTTCGCACATATCTGGCTCGAGCTCAAGGAGGACAGAGTCTTCTGGGGCTTCCCATGTGACCAACGCGATGAGGAGCACCAGACAGGAGTAGCATAATTCCCTTCCATGATCCTCGGCTTCGTGCACGTTCTCCAGAAATTTATTACATGGGAACTGGGACCAGTTGAAGAAGACCCCATTTTTGTAGTGGCCATCCAACTGAATTACATATGCGGGGACCATGGAAACCTAGCATTTGCGCATCATTTTTCATGCTAACAACAAGGTGCCCATGTGTGCACCAGGGTCACTAATAGTGTTGATCATGAACGCCCTAGTGTTTTGTTCAATGTGGTAATCATAGTGCACCCTCTCAACGATTTTTTTCTCATATTTCTTACTGACATGCTCCATGGGATTCAACCCCTTCATGGGAAGACTAGTAATACGGTGAATGAGCATTGCATCAATGGGAATACAGTCCTAGATTCACAAGCAGTCATCAGGGAACAAAGTTAGTAGTTGTCGCACAATTCTGTCAGAGATATTGTAGTGGCCAAAGTGAGGCATCCATAGTAGGTTTAATAACCTGGAACCAATCGATATTCTTGCCCACAACATGGGGACTACCTTCGGCACATCATCCTCCAAAAACCTTTCGAGATATAATTCTGGTGCCAATTATAGGAAGGCCTCTAGGTTGGCTAGGTCATGATCGTCAAATTTGACTGTGTGGAGCTTGCCAAAGGATTCTCCAATGATGGGGACCTCTCTCGGAATTAGAGGCATTTGCAGATAGGCACGCATCCCATTAAAATTCTTTGGCGTGTGCACCAAGGTCCTGCAAGGCTGAACATAGGGTGGTAGCCAGTTTATTGGTTCAGCGATCCGGGCATCTTCCTAAGAAGACAAAGGTCTCTTTATGATGGGTTAGGTGAATGTGCCCGGGGGAATATTCACAAGGATTTCACATTTCATGGGGAGGTATGTGTCTTTACCCCAACCCATTTCGGAGTCCTCCCTGGGCATTGTTCCTGGGCTTTTCCCTTCCCCTTGTTTTTATCCACCCGCTTTCCCTTGCTCGATGTGGACACAACCCCCTTAATCCTAGGGGTGAATTCTAGTATTTCATCAGATTATTTCTCCATCGAGGAAATAGTTTGTGAAGATTCAGTGGGATTGGATGCAGTCATTCTTGTGCGGAAGATGAAATCAGGGTTGCTACTATCAGAGGGGGTAGCACGCCCAGACAAGAACAAAACACAATAGTTACCAGAAACTGCAAGGCACAAGTTGTTTAGAATGCACGGAACCCTCTTCTGAGCTCCTCTCCTACTTTTATAGCCTTGGGTAGGGACAAACGGTTGGCTGAAGTTTATCTAAAACTTACCATCAGGAAAGCAGTAAAATATCTTCAGAAATCACCTCATTAATTGTTGGTCGCCCGCTCCTTTCCAGGGTAAAATTTTCTTTTTACCCAGTTTCATTGTTCCAATGGCTATCTTTCGCATCCTTACATTAACCCTGCACTGCCAACGCACCTCCTGGGCACCCTTGCACTAACATCACACCTCTTAGGGCTGTGATCGACCCCTACGCTCCCAGCACACCTCTTGGAGCTTCCAGACCTGTAAATGATCCCTACGCATAACACATTCCTGCCTACATTTTTCACCCTTCCTGCACGCATTCCGCCCCATATAGCTACTCCAACCATATAGTCATTTTGATTCGGTATGGTTTGAGCCAACTGCCATTGACATATCTTGGGACCATATCACTGCGCAGTGTGGCTAACAGGACAACTCCTCCATTGGTAATTTCCTTTACAATATACGGACCTAACCAATGTTGACGAAACTTCCGCGGGTGCTTTGCACAGCAGGACCAATTCTCCCTCCACAAATATCTTTTCCTGAATATGTTGATCATGCCATGATTTTTCTTGAGCCTTCTGAACTTGCTGATAGAAGTTAGCAATGAAACGATCTTCCTCCAAGGCCATGAGTTGCACTAACTGCTCCTCTATGATATCAGGCTCCGCCATGTTCCTAGAGGCTATGATGCGCAAGCTAGGAACAATTTACTCCATGGGCATAATGGCCTCCTTTCCATAAACCATCCGAAATGTTTTTTTCCCAAACATTTTCTTGCATGTGGTTTGATAGGCCCAAAGGAATGATGGGATGTGCACGTCCTAATCACTACGATCGACATTATAGACCTTGGCAAGTGCATGTTCCAAGATTTTAATAAAATCTTCTACAAATCCATTCTCCTATGGATGATATAGGGTTCTTTTCGCATGGTGGATCCAAAATTTTTTAGTCAAGGACTGTATTGTTTCATTAACAAAATGAATACCTCTATTTCTCATCAAGATCTTTGGACAACCAAACCTAGTTAGAATATGTTCAAAAATGAATGCGCAATGGTATATGTAGTGCAATCCTTCACAACTTGCACTTGTGATCATTTGGCTACATCATTAGATGTAGTGATGATGTAGCATGCACATGTCTCCTTCCTTGGCAGGTTGATGGGCTGAACGAAATATATGGCCCATTTTTCAAACGCTTGCAGGGGCATCTGCGGTTGCAGGGAAATTTCGTCTCTACGGGACGGTCTTCCTATCCTTTAGCATGTGTTGTAGGCTTTGCAATAGTCATGAGAATCACTATGCAGTGTGGGCCACCATAGTCCAGCTCTCAAGATCTTTTGCATTGTTGCTTTCCCTGCGTAGTGACGTCCTGCTATGCCCCCATGGGCTTCTGCTAAAATGGTTGGTCTCTCGTGCTCCAAAACATATCTTCGCAGCACCTCATTAGATCCCAGCTTATGCAAGTGCTTCGCTATGATGGTAAAGTCCATTGAGCAGGTTACCAATTCTTTCTTCTGTTGTACCGAATACTTGGCAGGCGCCATCCCAGTAGTCAAGAAGTGAATGATGTCAGTGAAGTGCGTGTCAACTACCTTAATAGAAAATTGCTATGCATCGTGAAATCCTTCTTCTGGGTTGGTCAGCTCTTCACCACTTTCAATTCAGGATAATTTCTCTAGCGTAGCATTTAGTTTCCCTGGATTCACAATGATCTCAAAGTCATAGTCTTGAAATAGCAACATGCATCGGCAAATCTTCCCCCCCAACACAAGGTTATTCACTAGGTACTTCAAAGCTGAGCGATCTGTAAACATTTTGAAGTGCCCTCTTAACAGATACTGTCAGTATTTTTGCATGGCATATACCATGTCCAACCCTCGTGCTCAATAGTAGAATAGTTGTGGTCCGCACTAGAGAGTTTTCTACTAAAAAATGAAACTAGATGGTCGATGTCTCCTTCCCCAGGCTGCATAAGGACATCTCCCAGGGTGATCCCTAAAGCATCTACATGAACGTGGAAAACCTTCACTCAGATAGGAAATATGAGGATAGGTGAAAAGACCATCTTCTCCTTGAGTAACTCAGAGCTCTTCTGACACTCTGCATCCCAAAAAAAGGAAACATCCTTATTTAGAAACTTCTCCATGGGTGCTGTGATTAGTGCATATCCTTGAATGAACTTCCTGTAGTAGCCTGTACGCCTGAGGATAGAGCACAGTTGTTTCTCAGTTTTAAGGATTGCTAGGTTGATGATAACTGCGACATTGGCAGGGTCCACTATCAGTCTGTGTCGATAGACTATGTGGCCTAGCAAGATCCTGAAAGGTAAGTAAAAGATGCACTTCTTAATATTCAGGGAAATCTTGTGCTTCCTACAGGCATCTAAAATCATGCATAGGTTCGAGACCTGATTCTTTACCAAACCAAATACTTTCCAATCATCAAAATACACCTCCAAGAACTCGTGGATGAATTTGTTGAGTACTGCGACCACCACCCGTGAAGTAATGTAAGGGGAATTCTTGAGCCCAAACGACATGACAGTGTACTGAAAAGATCCCCATTCAGTGGCGAATGTAGTTTTATTGTGATCTTCCAGTGTGATCTTGATCTGATGGTAGCCTGAGAACCCATCCGTGAACAAGTACGCTTCCTCCCCTCCCATGCTATCAACGATTTCATCTGAGAATGGCATATGAACAGGATCATTTACGTAGGCATCATTCAATTTGCGCAGGTCAACACAGATCCATATTTCTCCTTTACTATTTTTCTCCTAGACCACCATAGGACTTACCCAATTGGACTGTTCTATTGGTTCGATGATACCTACGGCTATAATTTTGTCAAGTTCTTCCCTAAATTTCTACTTATACTTGGGGTTCAATCGATAACGGCGCTGCTTAACAAGGCGCACATCTTGTTTTAAAGTGATGCGCATGACCCCTAGATCCCCTATAATCCCTTTGAGTTCCGAGAATTTTGTAGGAAACAGGTCCTAGTATTCTGTGACGAGTTCTGTGACTCTCCCAACAGTATCATCATCCCAGTAATCCCTAATTTTAGCTAGCTTAGGCTACTCTTATGTTCCATTGTTGACTTCCCTTAGCTTAAGAGGCTTGGTCACATCAGAGGTCTGGAACAAAGGTCCAGCAACTGTGTGTTCTCCCTCTGATTCTTGGAGAGTGACATTTTGCGGGTCTTCATCACATTCCTTCATCGATAGATTGCGGCAGTTGACAATATCCTGCATCTGTGTTTCCCAAGTTGGTGCCCCATATTCCATACAAGGGCATGATTCATCAAATAAAAAGGCATCTATATCCTACAGGGCTTCGTTGAGTGCCTCCATTCCACCTATCAACCCAAATGTCCCTACAAACTCTTCCTTCGGGATTTCCCAGTGGCAGGTGCACTAATGTAGTTTTCCATTTAAATACCATGTAGTGGGGATAGGCCCCAAGGCATGAATGAAGAGGTGGACCCATTCATCCGTAGTTATTTCACACCATTCCTCCATCCATGTGGACAAGTGCTTGAATGGGTCTCCTAGGCCAATGGAAGTCTTCCCGCACAGGTGAACTAGAGGTTCGAATTGTAGAATCATCATATCACGACATTCCTCCCAATACTAGAATTCCCCCTTATGAGTTTCCCACCACCTCGAAAGGGTTGCGTGTATGGCTAGGTTAAGTGCCCACATCCTTCGCTCCCTTGGGACTTCACCTTAATGTTTACAAAAACTCCCTGATATTACCAGAACCATCAAAGTACGGAAAATCTCTTACCTCTTAGGAGATACACCAGAAGCTCTTCGTGATCCTAAGACTTCACAACGTAGATATGTCATGTAACCGATTCTGCAAATTTTATCTCTCCCCATCAGAGTCAGAGAGGCATTCACTGTCTCTCTCCTAGAAAAGCACACTGTCAGTTGTAGGATTAATCACATCCTCGTCCCATGTGGTTAGTTTATAAATGTGATCCACGTCATCTTCTTCACACACCGCTTATGTATGCCTCTCTCCTTCTGCAGGGTCTAGCAGGACTATCAACCTCATACCCTCATTCTCAAAAACCATGCTCCTTTTCTTTAGGTTGTTAATGCCTACCATGTCTATCGCCAAATCTAGTCCTAGGAGTGCTAGATAAGGGTTCACATCTTCCACAATTTGAATGACTTCAAAATCTGCGTGTACATTAACTCCTACGGTATCTACCATAATCTTTGACAACCTCCCCAATGGTATGATTTCCTATTGGTTAGCCATGCACAGCTGTATAGTAGACCATTCCAGCTTAGGTTCTGAGCCCATCCGCTGCCATGTTTTCTTGGGCAGTACATTCACATTTGATCCTAGATCTAGGATGACCTGATCCATTTCATAATCACCAATCTATGTTTTTAGCTGCATTTCCCACCCAGTACACTTATTATGCTTGTATAGCTTGTGAACATGCTTAACTTCTGTGGGAGGGCCAGTTATTTCTGCGCAGCTGTCTATTAGTGCTTGAAGATTCTCTATTGCCTTCTTGTTGTGTAACAGCTTCACACATGCCTATAGAAATGGTTTAACTTCATGGTCCACTCTTAGGTTTGTTGGAGCCTTGGAAGTAGACACCTCATCGTTGGTAAAGTCTTTGTGAGCTGCGACGAAGGTTTCCTTCTCCTTCTGTAGGTCCAAATTTTCTTGTTTGACAGGTGCTTTTTGGATAAGAGGTTCAGTCGCAACTTTCTCCTCCGCTCCTCCAGTAACTAGGCCGCTATGCGTTATGACATTAATACTTGGTCCTTCATCACGCAGTTCTGCCTTAATCCTCTTCACATTCTGCGTAGATGTCTGATGTTTTTATTGCATTTTTGCTATCAGGAATGGATAGTCTTCGATCACATGATCTAACTATCTACAATATCGGCAAGATTTTCATGTAGGGTTCGGACCATCCCTTGCAAAGTTCCCTATTTCTCCACAGTTGTAACAGATCAATTTCCCTCTTACCCAACCTGCGCCTCCAACCCCTTACCCTCCCCTGGCTCTTGATGGGGAGACACCTCTACCTGAGGGAGATAGTGGTGAAGAAGGGTCAGCTTTTACCTTGTATATGTTCCCTCAGTCTATCATCATGTCATACGTTTGACAATTATGCTTGTCATGTCCCACCAAGGAGAAAAATCGACACCATTGTTGCTTCAATTTTGGAACATATGCACCAAGACGGGGGTAGTGGTTGGTATCATGTACTCCAGCTACGCGATAGTTAGTGCATCATAATGTTGAACCACTTGGTCCAGCAACCTCTTTAGGGTGCAATGGGATGGGTCCCCTAGCCTGCATGTAGTCTGCTAGCAGAGGGCACTAATATTTGGTGTGGCCAGACACCTTGCATCGTATACACCATACATTTGTACTAGCTTCTTTCCCTCATTATTTTCGCAAATTCTGAATTTCAAGGTGCATTACGTCCAACTGTCCCTAGATCTGATGCACCCCAAACTGGGCATCATCTCTTAGCGCAACTTCTAGCTTCATGGAAATCTCCAAGACTTTCTCTTGCATCTCAATCACCTGCTAACCCATAGGTACACAAGAGTGAGGTAGCAGCATAGCGATAAACCATTCCTTGTGCTCCCTATCATCATACTGAAATTCCCCATCTCTAATAACCTTCTTTAATCATTGATCAACTTCCCATACAGATTCAGTGGGTCCCTGTCTAAAGTATTTTAGGTCAGTTACTAGCTGTGAGTAGGACTTAGGCTTCTGGAATTATTGTTTTAGAGCTTTATTAATCTCTTGAATAGATGAATCTCCATGCTCGCTTACGTACCCCATATACCAGTCCAAGGCCCTTCAATCAGAAGAGAGGGATAGCTGCACTCTCTTTACAACATCGGTAGCCACATTTGGTGCAGTCCATACTGACTCTGCTACAAACCAAAATTGGTCCATATCTTCATCTCCTACACGCTTGAATGTGGGTAGCTTCATGTGTGTGGCCATATCTTCTTCTGGTGGTGGTGGAGGTGTGGGGGAGTTCTTACCCTTATGCTAACTTAAAGGCGGTGTGGCTGGAGGACTATTTCTTGCGTGTGTAGCTGATTCTCTTAGTGGACTATAGATGGATCTATCCCCTTCTCAATTGGTTCGGTAGTACTTTCCATTTCCTATTGTACTCTCGCTCTGATCAGAGGTCATTCATTCGGTGTGGCTGCATAGACCGCCTTTTTCGCACAGTAATATTTTAATTAGTAATGGAAATGTTCACAAGAACTTACCTTGGAAGCCTTTGAACAGCCTCTGCTTTGACTCAAAATAAGATACAAACTGATCGACTATGAGTTTTATTACAAATCCTCTTAGCACACTGTCTACCTAATGATCTACCATACGGGTTATCATGTTGTCAGTCTTCTCCAGCTCTTGAATCAATTTCGGCGTCCACTGCATAACATGGTCGTCCTTCCAACATGTCTAAAATTCTACGAGCCTTGATAACCACTCCTGAAGATCGTGTGCAAAAGTTACAAAGAAAATTTCATAGACATTGGTGAAGATGAACTTATTATTACACTTCTCAACTGTGAGCTTCGTGCTGTGATTATCCTTTATAGAATATTCCTAAATTTGTCTCTCGAACCAATCTTCGAGCTCTAGATTCTCAGGTCTCCAACAGCCTCGTGGCATTACCCAATCTCTCTCTCAAAATTCTCCTGATCCTGAAAATGGAACCATTTGTTGGATTCAGGGGTCCCGACCTAGGGTTGGAGGTTAAGGTTTTCCAATAAACCCCTATACTCCTGGCCCTTTCAGCAATGACCTACTTTTGTAGGCCAATATCTCACCCGAAGTAGTAAGGGAGGGTGTTGGAACTAGGATTCTGCACCCTAGGAGAGAGTAGGTAATTTAAGGCAAATCTATGTTGCAACTTATTAGGTTCGCACAGAATGAGTCTATTCACAGCTCCTCTAATAGAATAATCAACAAATAACCATAGCAAATCCACTATTACTAACAGATATAGTAAATACATTTGCATGCATGTGCACATCAGCAAATACCATCACAGAACATTATAATCGCAACTAATCCCTGATCACAGATACATTCGTAGCCTAAATAAGTATCACAGATGTGCTTCACCAATAAAAATAATCAATTGAGATAACACAAATATACTTCAATTATATTCACATTCATTAGCATCACGACCCACTTACAACCCAAACATAGCCCATGCACATAGCCTAGTGGAGTTCGCATAGAGAAAAACTAAGGATCTCTGTGCACACAGCCAGCAGGAGTCCTTACCCAAAATAACCGAAGGGATCTTAACAATTCACATGTAGCATCAATCTAATGTATTACTTACTTACTAGACCCAACTATCTATCTATTTATAACATCGTAGCCTTTGTTATACTATCGTCCACAAACTGTGGTTTGTGGACCCTAGAGCTACCATTTAACGCATTACAAAATATTAGGGCCTTTTATCTACCCCAAAACCCCTACGCAAGACCAGCTGTTACAAAATTATACCAAAAATGCAGGTTAGGGAACCCCATTCCAACAATCATATCAACAGAACTACCTGATTTATACAAGCATTGGGGAGTGATTTCCACCATGTAGTAGATATAGTGTCCTCACCCAATACCACCCCATTGAATCATGATGATCAGGGTGGTGATCCTTCTGTTAGTACTCCACCGCCTCGGTATGGCCATGGATCAAATCCATAGTATCCACTAAAACATAATACCCCATTTGACGATGATCAAGATGTTAGTGATCCTTTTGGTAGTACTGAGACACCTAGTTCTCCTCATTCATCTCATGATCATCAACTGCCTCAAGTTTCTCCTCAGAGACAAGACTAGCTAACTCCTCCTCCACCTCATAGTTCGATTCTTGATAAGGCAATATACCATCCATCGTCTTATTCTACAGACTAGGCCTTGACTACTTATATTGTATTCGATATTTTGTTGCGGCTATTTGAATTGTTTATATATATATATATATACCTAAGGTGCATATTTTATGTTCATATTGATGTACATAATTTATCTCTTGGTGTTGATGTGTATATTTTAGGATGTGTGTGGTGATGATGTTATATAATGTTTGTGTTTTGTTAGATGTCATGATGATGATGACGCCTTGGTAAATTATTATATTTGTGTGCTAGTTAATGATATTTATATGTGATAGAGGTGTATATAATTAGATGATTTTAGAGAACTTGAATGTATATTTTAGATGATTTATATGTTTGTTAGATAGTTATCATCACGATGTTTATTTTTATGAAATTATATTTATTATATATTGTACTGATGAACTTATATCAAAATTTTATATATGAAATCACATGCAAAACGACTTCCTTTAAATAAAAAATGCAAAGATATTTTTATAATTTACAAATTTTAATATGGTTGAAACTATAATTGAAACTATATATTTTTCTATTGCATAGATAGTTCATACATATTCATTCCAACTAAATTCTTATTCAAGCAAGGGTTGCAAGTAGCATAGTCCCTAGCTATAGAAGACATATAAATTAAAAAAAGGTTATGCAGAAGCATCCTCCTTAATTGTCATTTTGTATTTGGGTGATTTAGGGGGTGATGTTTTTTAATTATTTTATAAATTATGCACATTTTAAATAAATTGAGAGGAAAATATGAGTGTCAGTTTATTGTAAATATTCTCTTAATAAATTGAGAATATGAGTTGGAGTTGAGTTGTATAGATATTTTAGGGATTATGAACTCCTTAAATGGAACTTAGTTGAGTCAAAGGAGGGATAAAGCTATTTTAGAAATTGGTTGAGTTATTTTTGGAGAAAATCATGGATTAAAATTAATCCACAATTATGTAAAATATGAGCTTTGTGTGAGGATGGAGGACAGAGATATAGAGAGAAATGGTGTGAGAGCTTATGTAAAGGGTGATAGCCGAGAGGCCCAAAAATGTAATATTCAGAAAAGAAGGGTTTGAATTTGTAATTTTCCTGTTTTATTATAAGGAAGTACTTTTTTTTTTTCGGCTCTATCTTCATATTATATATTAAATCTAAGTATTTTATATGAATATTTGATGAGTATTTCATGAAAAAGGGAACACATCTCTTATCTCTGTCGCAATGTTATAGGATGTACAAATTTCACATCATTTAGTGCATGAAAGCTTTAGAAGTTGGGTGGAGAACTTGTTGAAGGTTGTTGGTGCCTGTGGTGATGAGAATTAGTCCAATGACTTTATGAAGGCGCTACATATTCATGTTGTGTATTTGGTGAAGTGTTGAGTTGGTAAGAGATGTTGGCTTGCATGAGAGCAGTGGTAACGCTTTGGTAAGGCGTGGTGGATTGGTGCATAATCTACGATTTGTTACATTTGGAGAGTTGATATATCATAGATTGATCAATTTTCTTGACCGATCTACTTTGTGGATGTACCTTATATCAAAAATTCGATTTGTGTGGAGAAGTGATGAATATTGTAACGATCACTACGCGGTTGATATTTTTTTTCACACTAAGCTAGTTTAATTGCTAAGGTAGAAAGAACAAGATCATGATGTTCCAAAGCTGCTTCAGGGATTCTGTGAAGTGAGTTTCAAAGATCATGAGAGCTCGAGAGAGATGGCTTCAATGAAACCACGATTATTCAAGCTTAAGGTTGGAAATGGGCCTAAATGGAATGGATTTAATTAGTATTGTTGAAACTGGTTCAGGAAAAAAAAGTGGCCTATCTCTCGCTAGTTATTTCTCACATCAATCCACAACTCCGTTTAGCTTATGGTTATGGTCATAGTTGAGTTTATCAATTTCCGAGCATAAATTTCCATATTGGTGTTGATATCTTCTTGTTGTTATTCATGGCTCACGAGATTGATGGTATATCTTGAGATTGTATTGGTATTTTTTTTTTCCATCATATAATATTAGTAAGAGAATCCAGTCCTACATAGTTTTATCTCAGCGGAAGTGTTATGCGATGATATGGATTGAAAATCATTTTGGTAAGGTGTATGCAGCGAAAGAATGCCTTGGTGCGGCAGCTGGAATTAGAGCAATGATTTTAGAGTCGTTAACTGGTTGGGTGAGAGGGTACAATACTGAATTCCTTTGTGTGTAGAGCCAACTCAGTGT
Organism: Pinus albicaulis; assembly: GCA_034641835.2. NCBI lineage: Eukaryota > Viridiplantae > Streptophyta > Pinopsida > Pinales > Pinaceae > Pinus > Pinus albicaulis. The sequence goes on from CM076579.1 coordinate 622,859,701, forward strand.
GTAACGCACCAAGAAGAAATTTTGCGAAAACATGTATTAAACTTTCCTACAACAAACATGTAGCATTTGCAGACCAGGGTGTAAATTTCTGTGTGAGAAACCACTATAAATCCTTGGAGCAAGTCACACCATGGATCCAATGGTATATGTGGTATGTGTAAAGCTTAAAACTATTATGTTCGTGAATTAAATAATACACATGAGCATGGAGTACAAAAATGGAAATGCATGAATATTTGAGGCGATTTCTAGTAGAGGATGCAATGGTGGTAGTACGGATGTTTGGTCCAGTGATGTATTCTCTTTGTTCTTTTGACAAATATTTTGATAATATTTTGCGCTGCTATATATATTGATACTTCGGAAAAAGCATTGTAGTGCGGAAGCTCAAGAACTATCGATGAGCACACTATGAAGGGGGTAAGTAAAATGAGTTTTTATGTTATTTAAATAACGTAAAATGGATGTGTAATTCAGGTTAAGAAGAATATTTCTTAAGACCATATACACTTTATGAGTGTTTCACCAAAATTAATGCGCGAGAAGAGAATAGATACATTGTCGAAATAATTCCACTTTCAGTAAAGGAAAAACTGTGAGATCACTCTGGTTTTCACAAATCCTCTGCAAATTATAATGAGGATCTTTCTATGAATTCCAAGCAAAAAGGAGCCAAATTCTGTGAGGAATACAAGAGAGAGGGGTTAGATTATTTCACCCACAAGGAGACTCCAGGGTAAGTGCTAATGGAATGAATCAATATTCCTTGATTAAAGGTGTTCTTAAAAGTTGGATGATTCAATTTCCCTTGTCATACTCGAGAGGTTAATTATTTTTTAAATTTTATGAAAGAGTGAAATCAATCCAAAGTTTAAGGAATGGAGGTGAAATCCATCTCAGAAATTGATGTGAAAATATGGTTCGAGCGTGGTTGTGGCATATTGTTTTGAGGTTGTGATAACTGAGATCTACATGGAGGAGCAAGCCTGTAAAGGAGCATCTGTCATTTCCATGAGTTAAAGATCATAATTTATCATTGCTTGTAGTGCATGTGAAAGTTTTCACATTGTTCTGTTCAGAAGAAAGTAAGGTTTGTGTTTATTGTTGCTGGAGAAATATTTTGATGCCACCATGTTAAAATAAATTTTTGGAAAATTCCTATGAAGGAATTCTTTTTGTGCACTGAAGAGAGATGGCGTTGCATGAGAACCGTCACTGTAAAGATGGAGCTACATGGAAGTGTAGGAAAACTATCTGCGCTAAGATGTGATGAAATCTGGAGAGTTGAAATTGAAAAGAAAAGTTTTATTAAATAACCTTGAAGGTAATGTAAGGTATGAAAATTCATTTCCAAAAAGTATTTTAAATTTTGAAAATTAAATGGTTTGTTTTATTTCATCGTAAAGTAAATATTAGGAAAAGTGGATTTCATTTAGATTTAAAGCCTTAAGTATCATGTGAGTAAAAGAAAGTGATAATGGAAGATGATATAATTAGTGACTTATGATATTCTCATAAGAATGAAGTATGAGAGAGAATTGGTAGAGTGAAGATTTTACATCATGAGAATGTATTAAGGGTGGATGTTCATTGGTATATTGTATAACTAGAATTAGAGTCAAAGTATCGATTATTTTAATTATTAGGTCGAGGTTGGAAGTCAAATAAGATGTTAAGGTCAAATGAAGAAATTTGTATAGCTTGAGTCAAGTTAAACCATTCAGTTATTGTACAAAAGGGTGCATTTTTCATCCAAGATGAAGAGTTGATGTCAAGTCTAGAGTCAAAGAGTCTTAAATCAAGTCAAGGATTTGATTTTAATTGGGTGCATGATCGACGGAGCGTGACACCCAAAGAGTTGGTCATTGTAACGCAATAAATATTGCATTTGTTGCTTGCAGAAAAGAGGAGCAAGAGAAATTCCCAGAGATAATTCCAAGGCAGAGTTCAAGCATAGAAAGAGAGCTTGCATTGTTGGATGGAAAGTAGGAAGGCTTGCTGAAAAATGGGATTAAATGAAATCCATAAGTGAATAGATGAAGTTCGTAGAGGAGGAAAAAATGACTGTTGATAGTCATTTCAGAGGTTTTGAGGAAGACCACAACAAAAAAAAGAAGAAGTAAGATGCCAAGGCAAATGGCATATGGAAGTAGTTGACTAATGAAGACTATGAGAGGGAAAAGGCTGAGATAGTAGTTCATATTGAGTTATTGATGCAATTGTTTCAAAAAAATACGAAATACCAGAGACATGGTTGGACCATGAGGAAGAAAGTGAAATGGCAAGACGACAAGTAAAGAGGGATCAATAGGTAAATGTGTAGTTAACAGAAGACCTGAGGAAGCTCGAGCATATGATGAGTGTGCAATTGCGATGTGAAGAACTCAGAGAAGTTGAGTTGAAAATGGAAGTTTCTATTTTTGGACCAGAACAGAGTGAAATTCTGGGTGAAGAGGTTAATGAGAGATATCTCATGAACTATTGGAATAGTTTAGAAAAATTTAAAGATGTGTTGACAAGAGAAGCAGATGAAGCTATGAAGCCTTGTATTTTTAAATCTCACAGTTTGTGTATGTTTGTAGGATGTGCAGAAGATGATGGACAGTCTGGTGAAACTGTCACAAAGATGAATGAAGCTCTTGAGGTGAAGTATGATGGAGAATTACTTTTAGAGGAGGAAGGTATTGATTTATTGGAGCAGAAAGAATTCATACATGAATTCATGTTTGGTGTAAGACAGCTAGTTGAAGTTGTTATGGAGTAGAGGCATAATGAAAATTCCGTAGTGATATTCCAAGGAGGTAAACAAGTGAATTTGTTTAATGAAATTGATGAAAGAATTTTGCAATGTGATGATACAGAAAACATGATAACTTAGAAGGATTTCCAGAAGAAGAATGAAACTGGGAATGACGGTTGTGATGAAATTCTGGAAATGTTTCACATGGAAATAGAGTTCTTGGAAACATGGCTCAAAGAACCTGAAGGAGAAATGAAGCTTGCAGAACCTGATAAAGAAGAGATTGCAATTGTCGTGCACGATAAGGATGAAATGTATCTAAATTTTATAGATTTAAGTGAATTATTTGACTCTTCAAATAATAATGTGGTTGTAGGTACAGGAGGTGACATTAATAAATATGATGTTGAAATCAGAGAAATTGAGCAGAAAGTATTGGAAGATGAAATGCAATATCAGGAGCAGCAAGAAAGTTATGTCCTTAGAGACATAAAGGAAACAAAAGTATTAATCCAACAAGATAAAGATGAAATAAACCAAGAATTCAAAAGAGGATTTACTAAAATCCAGAAGGACTATGATGGGAGATTGGTGTTTGCAGCATCAAAAGAGGTCGAAAAGTCTTGTATTTAAAAAAAAAATAATGTTGAATGCAGGTAGAGCACTAGATGAGAAATATGTTACTATAGGGATAGTCAATGATTATACTTATGATCAAGGATAAGTACTTTATTATTATTCATTTCAAAAATTTGAGTGTTCAACGCAATTGGAGAGGGAAGCATCAAAAAAAGAGGAATTACTCCAAGGAATTAGCGAAAGTAATTGTTGTAGAGGCCGATGGAATCTGGTTGACAGAAAGAGTTATGTTGGTGATGCTGATGTAAAGCTAGTTCGAGATTATTTCAAAGTTTGGAGACCAGAAAAATGGGTATCAGCGTTTCTATGCCGGTCTGTAATTTCATAAATAAGGATGGTGTGGTATGGAAAACTGTGAGTTAAATGCAGTAGTGTTCTAAAAATACTATTCTAGGAATTTTGTGCAAAATTACAAAATGGAGTTGATACGTTAAAAGACCAGCGGCAAAACAGAGTTTGGAATCCTGGAGGTAGCAAGTCATTGAGACCTGTGGCTGTCACACTATTATAAAAAACTGGCAGACCTCACAGACAGGAGTCTATGGAAACTTCTCTACAATGGGAGTCTGATGCAGGATCATCCTGCTTAATTGTCATTTTGTATTTGGGTGATTTAGGGGCTGACATTTTTTTAATTACTTTATAAATTATGCACATTTTAATAAATTGAGAGGAAAATCTAAGTGTGAGGTTTATTGTAAGCATTCTTTTAGTAAATTGCAAATATGAGTTGGAGTTAAATTGTACATATATTTTAGGGATTATGAACTCCTTAAATGAAACTTAGTTGAGTCAAAGTAGGGATAAAGCTATTTTAGAATTTGGTTGAGTTATTTTTGGAGAAAATCATGGATTCAAATTAATCCACAATTATGTATAAATATGAGCTTTGTGTGAGGATGAAGGATAGAGAGATAGAGAGAAATGGTGTGAGAGCTTATGTAAAGGGCGAGAGCCGAGAGGCCAACAAATGTAATATTCGGCAAAGAAGGGTTTGAATTTGTAATTTTCTTGTTTTATTATAAGAAAGTACTTTATTTGTTTTGGCTCTCTCTTCATATTTTGTATTAAATCTAAGTAGTTTAAATGAAGATTTTGATGAGGATTTCATGAAAAAGGGAACACACACTCTACTGTGTGCAATGTTTTGATTTATGCAGAATTTCTACATCAAAAAGAAAAAAAATTGTTTATAAAACATGTCAAAAAAATAGTCACTAGAAAACAAAATCAATTTTACACACAATTAAATTGTACAAACCTCTAAACAAAACTACCTTTCTAGTCATAGTTAAGCATAGAAATCAGAAATTTGTGACCTATACTTATAATACAAGAGTTAGTCAATATCTAATTAATCTTTTCAATTAATTTTCAAAACGTATATTGCAACAGATAATCATTAAATAAAAATTCAAAATATTTATAATAACATTAAAATATATAACTATTGGTCTATAAAATAAACTATATTTTAAAACAAATTGTTTATAAAATATTGGGTTATAAATATAACATTAAAATTAATTTGATTTTATAAATTTAATAAATAAAATTTTATTTATTAACAATAATTATGAATGAAGCATTTGAAAGTTGATAATATACATGATAAAATGGGGTGAATATCCATATTAATGAATGTTGTTATATTGTATGTAAATCATAATTGTCACAAAGTCTATTTACAAGTTAATAATATCCACGGTAAAATGGGGGTGAATATACATGGTTAAGAATCTTGTTATATTGTATGTTTATTGTAAGTATTAATTTTAATGTAAAAATGCTATAAAATTAAATTAAAATAAAATATTTATAATTTTTTTTTTAAAATGAGTTATGGTTTTTTGGTATGTGGTATTCATAAGTCATGGTATTGGCCCTTGGTATTGTAAAAAATCCTTTTTAGAAGTTAATAATATACATGGTAAAGTAGGTGAATATTCATGGTTAAGAATCTTCTTATAATGTAAATATTAACTTTTTTTTGTACGTACTTATTAATTAAATTTAAATATAGTTATGGAATCATTATTTTAATTTATATGGTAAATGGATGTTAATTTATAACTACTATTTATACGCTATATATTTCTATGTCATATGTATATTATGATTTTCTTTCATCTATTTTTTTATTTTATTTTATTAATAAAAATAAATTACAATATAAAAAAAATAAATTTAAAAAATATGTACATCTAACATTTATTAACATCACCTCTCCCCTCAATTAGATGATGTTAGTGAATTTTAATGTGTATGTTGGATGATGTTTATGTTTGTTAGATGGTTATCATCGTTATCGTCATGATGTTTATTTCTATAAAATGATAATATTTATTATAGATTATATATTGGTGAACTTATATCAAAATTTATACATGAAATTACATGCAAAAACACTTACCTAAAATTAAAAAATAGAAATATATTTTTATAAAAGGAAAAAATTAATATGGTTGAAGGCATAATTGTAAAATTATCATAAATATTTTTGTATTGTACAGATTTTTCATACATATTAATTTTAACGAAATTATTTTTCAAAAAACAATTACATATGAATAAATGTTATTTTCCATTGTACTATTTACTCTTTTTGAATAGACTCTTCTAACCTAAAAATTGTTATTACAGAAAAGTTATGATATCTAATCATAAACATTCTATTCAGATCCTTAATATTTTATGGATGCAAATCTTCTTATATTTGTTTTTTTTTTTTTTCATTCCGATCAAAATTTTAAATTACTTCATTAATTGTATCTTTAGTCAACATTGGGGGCATAATTTAAGTATTTCCAAAATAAATAATAAAAGGATGTAATCTAAGAAAAACCTAAGTTCAAAAACAAATGATCTCAAAATCGGTATTAAACTTATGACAAACTTAGAAATAAACAAATATGTTAAAATTTTAATTTTTAAATTATAAATTAGACAATTCAAAATACTTAATTCTAAGATTAAAAATGTTTCCAGTAGTGAAAAAAAAATGTAAAAATGTTTGCGAGCCTTACAAATTATATCAAATGTCAAGAATTAGAAGAGTAAAAAACAATATAATTTGTAAAATAAAGAAAAAAAATCATACAAAAATATTATTAATGATGAATAAACAGAATTACATATCGCTCTCCTTTATCATCACCATGATTATCTTCCTCACTTCGCATGATAACACTATTATTCTCAAAAATATGTTTTGATCTAGGGTCAGGTCTTAAAATGTTCCACCATTCCCTATCCAACACATATGGGTTAAGAAAGGTAGGTTACCGTGTTTGGAGAAAACATAAGGCTCCCTAGATTCATGCTACATCTATCTAGAGTCGATAGATATCAGACAACTATCACGATATCCCTTTATAGTATTCTGATTAAAGGTGTCACTTGCACCTAAAAATAACAAATTGCAATGAAGATAAGTCCACTTCAATGATCTCTTGTATATGTTTGATGTAACCTAATGTCCTATGTATTTTTTTTTATCACGGTGGATAACATGACTAGATTGGTTGAATTCAACTTCCACCCCACAGTCTTGTGTAATGCGTCCATCATTGACATCCTCCGTGCGAAAATGATGTCCATATTCCCACATAGATTGGAGCAAATGCACCTATAAACAAGTGAAAAAATTACAGTGTCATGTATTTAATAACCCAAACATAATTAAAATATAAAATATAGATATTACAATTCAAAGGTGCACTATGAAGTTAAAAATGTACAAAAATATATCATTACCGAGTTACTGCACCCAATCGCTATGTTTAGCGCATCCTCTTCAACATGCAGGTAATGGACAAATGCATCGTATTTATCTCTGAATTGGTAAAGAACAAAAATATTTGGGCATATCATTGGAATATTTTATTTTAAATGATCAGGATAAGGCACCCTGTTACCATTCAACCATTTGAATTATTTCCTATCACTTTACCATTTCATCCTCTTATGTTTTTACAATGCGACCAATGACTATGTCACTTCCCAATTGTAAATAATGAATTTTTTGATGGCCACAATTTCTTAATTCACTGATGAAATCAAATAGAAATATATAGTATGTATGAGATCAATATATACATTATGAAGTTTAGTGTGAATAATTACTATGTAGAAATTTTAAAAATGATAAGTCACTTAATTTGTATCACACTCCTTTTTCCATTTGTTTTGAGAAGACCCCCGTGTATTTTTTCTTCATCCCTTTTATCGTCCCAAATAACCACAATTGGTGTGTTTTTTTATCTAAATGATTTACTCATTGGCATAATAGAAATAATCATACGATATGTACCCTTCCATACACCGCTCAAGTTTTTCCCTTTTTTGAACAAAACCTTCCAATTTCTTCATGTACCTCTCTAATCAGAATATCCAATGATAAGAAACCACCTCAAGTAGTTAAGCCTCATCCACTAAGCCAATTATAATATGAATCGACAACTCCATGAAACTTTTTGACAATTTCTTCTCAAACATACGAGCAATCTCATCTATCGCTTCACGCCATTGTGGAATTTTTTCCATATGAATCTCATTTGATGTGATCCAACATACAAATGAATATAATTTATATATGACATGCCGTAGGTCTTAAGATAAGTCATGGCTCACACATCCATGTACGAGAAAAGGATAATGACAATGAAAAATAAACACATACAAAAAATAATTATATTTTATCACATGACATAAAAATAATAAAAAATAATAAAATATTTTTTTTAGATACCCACTCTTATAAGGTTCAAATGGTCATATGATATTAGCCCCAACAAATGGTCTTCCACAATGAAGCAACATTGTAGTGAAGACTCATATAAAGAAGGAACCCTCACACCCAGTATAAATTTCTTTGCTAAAGAAATATTATATTTCTTCAAAAATCCATGGGACATCACCTTCTTTGAAATAGCAAGAGGGACCAACCTCTCCTTTATTTTCTTGTCTTGGTCGATGTTTCTTACTAGTTTTTGAAGAAATAAGATCACTCCTAACAACCAATGTGTCATTTAATTTCCATGATATGTGCCTCCATAACGAGGATGGAACATTTTTCAATACATGCATGGGGTCTAGTAAGTGGGAAATATTAAGATGCTCCCAATATGGGATATCATAAGAGATAGATTTATTTTTCATCCCATTGGGAAATTTATCAACATAGGTGTTGAATAATTCTTTATCATTGAACATAGGCTCCCCGTTTGAATAAAACATTTATTTCATCTCCTTCTCCTTCAATCACTCATATTCTTTAAGCCATTCAGCTCATGTCATTATTGCATACCTTCGGGTTCTTAGGTTTACCATTAAAATCAGATGTTGCTCTTCTATAAGGGTGTTCTTATGGGAGTAATACCATGGAGCAATAATACAGTCATTTTTGTAGGTATTTGGACCACCTAGCCTTTATAGAAGGTCCACAACATTTACATCCATGATACCCTTTTGTTACAAGGCTTGTGAAATTATTGTATAGAGGGATCGTTAGATATCATGAAGATCTGAACAATTCCAGGGAATTTAATTAATATGAGAAACAATATTGTTACATAAATAAATAAATAAATAAATATATAATTTTCCATACAAAACTCCTAAGCCTGGATAATCATGTGTGGTGTATGCACATATTTCATACAACATAAAACTCCTCATTGTTGCGATGGGTCTCGATACATCATATACATGTATCCCTTCCCATAATTACTTCAATTCACATATCAATGGTTTTAAATAGACATTTATTTTATGAGGGACCATGAGAGCCAACATAAGATGTTCATTCTTTATGGACAACCATGGCGGGATATTGTTATTGATCACTAATACATGCCAAATGTAATGGTTGCTGCTTTGGAGGGAATGTGAGTTGGCGCCATCCATAGTTATGCTAAGTCGTAGACTTCGTATTTCATCCTTTACTTTTTCAGGGCATGTATCCTCTATATGCTTCATGTCTATTGAATCTGTTGGGATCTGCATAACTCTTTACTCACATATGTGTGAGGCATGCCATCCCTGGAGCATAGCTAACTCTTTGCAATGAAAGAGCCTTTCAATCCTTAGGTTTATAGGCATGTGCCTCAATATCTTATAAGGAGGACGATGTGATTTACCCATTTTTTTTATTTATGGTACCTTTCATTCATATTCTCCTCTATATAGAATACAATCATTTAGACATGATTACTATGATATCTACTCAATGCCCAACATTTTCAACAACTAATTTTCTTCTTTGCAGCTACTGGGAAAAATATTATCACTCGAAAGAACCTTATCTTTGAATAACCTGTAGTTGGTGGGAAATATAAATTTACAATGTCAATATCGAAATTCATAACATCGACCATTTTTAATGTTGATTGTGTGGCAATATGTATGAAAATATAAGGGAATTTATCATGGTGAGTTAACCCAATATTGTTGAGAAACATGCATTTGGCATGGCCAAATTTCCTTTCAAGTTATAAAATGACATCATTGTCCCCATCAGGGTAGAATTTGAATAGCTGCCAAGTCAAAAAAGAGGGGTGGTGGAAGAAGATTTTAGGCTTTCAAAAAATGTATGTGATATGAGAATCATCCCCTAGCTCATCGTTCTGGAATGCATCTACAAAAATTTCCTCCATGGTATTTTTACCTTATAAGTAATCATCCATACCAACCTGTATTTGATTTCCTCCATTACCAACTTTTGAGAAAGAAATAATATTGTTGTAGTCATTCCTAATTGGTAAATATGGATGTAGTGGGAATTGAATAGGAGGTTGGTTCAACCATTATTTGTATGATTCCTCTTTTTTTTTTTCTCTTAATGAAACCTTCTCTTTATTTTACATTATTATGGGGTTCACTCGAAAATGGTATATGGAACACTCATCACTACTATATTCCTAATTTCAAAAAGTGTTGATCAAAATTAGTACAAAAATGATATTAGTAAGCACAATGCAATTGTTTTGTTGAAATGAAATTACACAAAAACAATTATTACCATCGTTGAATAGATATTGTAGCAAGAAGGTGACATGCTACAATTGCAAGGGTAAAGTGGTTGTTCATAATCATCTACCAACTACTTGCAGTATGCTTCTTTTGATAAGAGCTTCCAAAGTTTTTGAAGTAGTGGAATATTTTATGCATTCGAACTTGATTGTGAATTAGGATCCTACAAATTTGGATGTTTTTTTTATTCAAATCAACATGGATAAAAAAAATTCAATTAGATAATCGAAATATAAATTAAATATGAACTTACTGGTGATGGAAAGGGAGAACTCCACAAAGGAATTTGAGAAATATGGAACAAGATGGAATTTGAAGAATTGGTCAATTGATATTATGAGATTTTTTCAATGGTTTTGAGAAAAATCAAAAATAATTTTTTGTGTACATACCTAAAATTAATTTTGAGAACCATATAACCACTATTTTAATTTGAACATTGCTTTCAAACCATTTTCCAAGAATAAGGGGACTTTAAGTAGAAAATGTGTACTATAAACTACTGTAACTCCTGTGGATGCATGATAAGGATAATTTGAGATTAATATGCTATTTTCTGTGAAAATAAAAATTTAGATAACTTCTAAAGCATATCATTTCGCTTGAAAGACTAACCACACTCATGCCTTTAAATATTAACAACATCACTGCATTAAAATAGTAACCGCATTGTTTTCTAAGATTTTTAAAATAAAAATGGAATTCTATCATATTGGTGTGTTAAAAAAATTTAGGTCATCAATAAGTTATCTTAATCGATGTGTGCTACTATTAAACACACCGATTTTTTTTTAATATGAAACAAAATGATGTTCCAAAAAAAAAGAAAAAAGGGCATGATTTTTTTTTCAAATTCAAATGAGTTGTAATTTATTTTTGGAAATATAATTTCATAATGTCTTATAAATAATAAGAATCTATTTACTATTTTATTATTTTTCCCAAAACTTCAAGGGAGATATTTGCAAGACATATTGGGATCACTATGGAGCAACATACTGTGGAACACCAAAACTATTTAAAATATCAAAATTTGACTTGTATGGTGATTCACTAAAAACCCTGCATAGTAAAAATTTTAATTTTACTATTGATTTTAATAATATTTTTTTTTACAATTTCTGTTAGATTAAATTAAGATTCAAAAAACAATAAATACCCTACATGGTAAAAAATTTACTATTTATTTTGCTAATAATTTTTTTTGCAATATCTATTGTTATTTAGATTAAATTAATATTAAAAAATAAAATCAATACTTAACTTAAACCCTTTCTTCTTCTTTCTTATGTGGCTTCAAATTTTCACCTTAAGGTTTAACACCCTCTACCACTTCAAAATTAGGGCTTTTCATTTTAGTCATGCTAGATTTAATGGGTTTCTGTTACTATATATAAAGTGTTTTACTCTATCGGATCCAAACCGTATTGGTCATGGCCATTTTTTTTAAATGGATTTTGTTTATCGGTGCACCTTGTGTAATATAACATGCCAATGCACCTTTGTCAAATAACATCATTATGGCCAAAAAAAACATTGTTTAATTTTTTATATTCTCATTTTTTTACTGTGATGGTGGTGCTTATATAATTATATATCATAGTGTTATAATCAAAAGTTCTTTAAATAAAAAAATTCATTTTCAGTGCTAAACAATTAAATGCCTTAGTGCATTTACTAAATTAAACACACTGGGGAGTTTATGGACATAGTGACTACCAGACCTATTTTTGGTCGAAATATATGTAATATATCTATAAAATATATCTAATGGCGTCTGTATGGAATGGCATAGGTTTTATATTGATAAAAAAATGTTTGATAAGTTGTCAAGTAACGCAAATGTTGATCAACACAATGATGACATATCCAAAAAAGTAGAAAAATCAAGCTCTTTATAAATTGTTTATAAAATTAATATGTTTCAACTATATTTAAGTTTAACTAATATGTATTTGTTAGTATGTGTCATGAAAAGCCAAAAATGAGGAATATCGATAATATTGTTTCTAATATAAGTGTAGAAGAGCGCAAAAGCATGATAGAAAAATTGCAGAAGGATGAATCAGGTTAATGAAAACATACTATTAAATATGAGTTTTATATTTTTATTTTTCATTAATAATACACTTAACAATATTAGATTACATATTTCAAACATTTTATTAATTCACATATGTTAATTTTCAAGAAGGACCAACAACAAAGGAAAATAATGTTGTTGTAAAAAAACAAAAATTATAAAACATATAAATGACGATGAATTGGTCCTTACCTCATTTGGAGTGGTGTTCCATGTTATTGAAGGGAGGGGGGGGACTTCGGAAAAACTATGAGGGATATATCGGAAGGAACGTATAGACGAAATTTCCACTTACAATAATTAAAAAAATCGATTTAACGATTCAAAGTACCAAATTATATTTAAAATACAGGAAGAACATCCTGCACAATGGGCAATGAAACCTCTTATAATTGCACTAGCAAAGACATACAACCAAAAAAGAACCATTCAAAAATTAATATTCCTAGTTAAAATGAGTTTCTAGAATTATATGTATATACTAATACAAAGAATTCATTTATTAATATAAATTTTTCTTTATTGATTTTTCATATATCAATATAAAAATATTTTATTACATTTTCAGGAAGATTATAAAAAAAACAAACGATTAATGAGCTGATATATGAAACATGCTAGTAGGAATGTCCATAAAAATGTACAAGGAGGAGGTTAAATTGCATCATGGGATGAGCCATGTCAACAAAAATGTGCTTCAAATGTATGTAGTCATTAAATTATTCGATTAGGTACATATAAACAAATAATTTATCATTAAATATTAATTTTCAAGTATTTTCTTGGAGAAAAGAAAACAAAATGGAACTCATTCAACATATAAAACAAGACGACAAGGAAAAAAACGGGTAATATTTCCTTATAACAACTTAAGAATTCATTTTTGTATATTTTAACTTGTTTTAAAATAATCATCCTTGAATGTATTAAAATTGGTGATAACATACAAATAAGAGCCATCAGAAAAATTGATTGACATTGGGTTAAATATGGGTTATTTGTATATGTTGGAATATCAAAAGTTAAATGTGGAATTTGTAAGTATCTATTTTGTTTTACTTCTCGGAGTTTTTAATTGATAGAACAAAACAATCCTTTATATTAAATGTATGATTTATTATAGGGTATAAAACTTGCAAGAAACATAGTATGGAACTAGGACAATAGAAGAGTTGTTGAATCAAGGCATGATATTTGGTTTTGAAGGAATGTGTACAATTCAGGGCTCACTTCTTGCTATGGTTCACTATTATTTGATTTATATTAATGCATATTATTTAATTTATTTTTCATTATTTTGACCAATGTAGATACACTCATTACACTTTATTTTTATGTTTGCAGATGGAACTTGAAGAAGATGAAAACAGTTGATGCAATTAAAAAAACATTCATCCAAATAACCCATGTCATGGAAGTAACTTGAGCACTGACATCAATTCCACCGAATAATGATGATATATTTGGATATCGATGCAAGTTGTTGTATTCTATTCAATAATTGTCTGTGAAAATCAAACATTTTTTTTAATGTAATACACATAGTGTCCCAATTGAAAGGCAAGGAGTTACCAATAACTATCCCATTCTGTATGCCAAAGAGATTATTATTCATATATAATAGAATACATTTTAATTCATTCTATTCGGTTGTCCAATGTAGTTTTGAAATGTTACACCACTGATTAAATATATGGATGATAAAATATTATAATGAAGAGATGTGAAATCTGATGATATAACAAATTAATCCAAATATCATATACAAATTAACTAATAAAAAATTAATTTATATGAATATCGTTATCAGATATATGTTTATTTTTCGATGAATAATGGATTTTAAAAAATAACAATAATTTTGTTGTCACAGATCAATGTTTCTAAAAAGGAGAAAATGGATACCTGAACATTGTATATTAATTTGCACCTCTCATAATGAGTTTTTAAACAACAATATTTACAATATTAAAAATTGGTATCCCGATGTGTTTGTAAAATAAACATGCACAAGGAAGATATGCATTTCATGCACCAATGTGGTTTTCCTTTAATTCACTGGTGCATCATTACCTTTAACACACTGGTGTGTTAGATTAAGTAAAGGAACCAATACTGCAAGATTTTTTTTGCCTACCATGCTGTCTTTTGTGAAAATTATATCACTAAGGCTTTTTCAAGCACATAAGCACGAGGACATTATAGTTTTGAAGCACCAGTTTTTTTATAAAACTCATCAGAACCAATGCATTGTTACGTATGTCTACCTGATGTGTTGGAGAAGATAAAAGAAATGGGGATGTAATATTTTTTTCATTCCCTGGTTCCCTTCCTAAAAATTATTTCCCGAGGCATCTTTGAAAGACATAAAAACTTGGGTGACATGTGTTCCAAGCATCGGTGTTGTTTTCATTCAACACCGTGGTGCATGGTATCATAGATTGTATGAGCCAACGCATTTTTATTATTGAAGCATTGGTGACTTTATAAATTTAATACATCAGTGCTCCATATTTTTGTTTCCAGCATCCATGATTTTATTTAAACTTATAGCACCGATGCTTTTATATTAGTAGAACACCAGTGTGATTTTTCCACAAATCGCACTACTAATAAAATAGTCGCTAAAACCTATAGTCGCCCATATTTTTTTAGTTGAGATGAATTTCTGTTATCATCTCCTATAAAACATCGACTACCACAAACATATGTTGTAGCGAATGTTTTTTTGACAATTTTTTTCCAATTTTATAACACTAGAAACCTATATTATAACCTCCACTAGAAGGTATTCTCCTTGTAGTAGGTCGAACAACTACACATATTGGACTGTATAGTTTGATAACTTGGTAATAATTTGTTGGACTAGGTTAAGGTCAAGTGGGACACATATAGCCTCAAGTTTTCCACTTGGGAGGATGAAGAGACTATAAATTGAGAGTAACCCTAAATTTTTGACAGTATGTGATTCCCATTTGGACTTAGAGAGGACCTACATGTATTTTCATCACGTTTTGTTTATGAACACTATGAAATGCTGATTCATTTCAAATTGGAAAAATGAATTTATTTATATAAAACAATTGATAATTTATGTTTCTATCGATTAAAATATCTGATGTATGATTTATCTGATGTCTCAGTTATTTGATGCATGACTTACTTCCAACAATTTGATGATAATTGAGAAATTTCGGTACATGGATATTGAATCTAATAATATGATGAATAATATCACAAGTATGAATTATGAAATGGTCACATTTTTCACCGAGTGGCTCGCCATCACCACCCAATGTGTACTACCCCTCTATTTTTTACTTTTAATGTTGACTATTTTTAGGCATGGACCTATTATTGGACTGAATTCCTACGGAGGTCATGTTTAAATTTTTGTGATGATGTAACCAATTTCATTATTGTTAATAAAATAAATAATTTTTTGGAAAAACACTCAGGAAAAGGTCACTAGGGTTAGAATACTTATTGGTGGTCAATTCCTTGTGATGGACCTGCCCTAAAATATTCTAAAAATCCCTAGGAGAAAATGGTTAAAAGTACATTGATTTAACAAGATGGGAGAGAAGTGTTATGTTAAATCACTTACTTGGATAAATATAGTAAGTAGGGTGAAATAAAATGATATGGGAGAAAAAGGAAGACTTTAAAGAAAAATAAAGGACTACTTTTCAGAAAAGAAACTCAGACAAAATGTCTAAGAAACAATTTTGGCATACCTTAAAGTGGGATTCTTCTAAAAATATGTTGGGAAGAAATCTATAAAATACACCTCCTATGAAGCAAAGAAGTTTTTGATTCTAGAAACAAGCAGATCTTAGCTCTGGGAGAAATAGCAAAGGTAGTTCATGCTCGAGAGGAACATTCTTGAACCTTGAATGTGTTTAAAGTAGTGATTAAGGTTAGATATTTTTTCATGTTTTATTATTGATCATGAATGGTAGATTATCTATAAGTTGTAGAGTAATGGAAGAAATGCATGTGGTATATAGATACACATGTTCTGGTTTCCATGCCTAGTTTAGGGATTTTCTAATCTTTGATTGCAATAGTATGAATTTTCTCTATTGCATGAATAAAACAAGGATTCTAAGAGCCTCTAGTTAAAATTAGAAAATATTGTTGTTGTAATTAAGCAAATGATGCAAATGCTAGAGCCGTGTATAAATAAATAGACAAGAGAAAAAAAAGAGAGAATAAACTTATATTCATAAATCAGAAACATGCATTCATTAAAAAAATTGTAGTTATAAAAATTAGATGATAATATATTGTCTGTTTAGATATTCCTCTATCTGATATAGGTGTATGAGCCAAGTATGCGAAAAAATAAATTCTAGCTACAAAGGGGAGTTGTGATGAAGATAATGGGGTTAAGAATTGCTATGGCCAAAGACATATTTACTTAGTTACAGAAAGAACCATAAAGAATTTTATCTATGATGATACATGATTATTTTACCATTCCTTATTAAATATGAGTTTTAAAACCTACCCAATAGTATCCATACACTTAGCTGAATTGAGTAATCTCTTTAGCAGGGAATCTAACTAGCACGAACCTGCAGGATAAACCGAGTTATAATTATAACTATTTGAGTAATTTTAGAAAGGGAACATGAAATAATAATGAATTATTTGTACGCCCACAACCTCTACAAAAAAATATACATAGGTGCATTCCAATAAGCTGACATAAGAAAAATATTAAAGTATGAATATCTAAAGTAAATAAAATATTCAAGTGTGTGTACTTTTAATAAGTTCTAATTGTTCTCTTCTTTATAGAAATATGGATATTATTTAGGGATACATATTGCATACATTCTCCTAAATAAAAGAACAAGGTTACAAAAATTATAAAATAAACAAAGTAAAAATGGTTCTCATAAACAAGAGCGAGCCAAAATTTGTATTTATCAATTACTTCATTGTAATAAAATTGCACGGATTGTTCATAAATTTCCGAACTGGAAAAAGAGTTCATCTGGGATATAGAGTAGACAAGACAATAAGATAAATGCATAAAATTTATATCCATGTTGTATGTTGGACATAATTTAAACTTTTTAAGTCGAACATCAGGGAAAATTTAGGGGTTAATATTTGCAGGTGGGCTAATTTTCTTGGTTTTTCCAAAAAAAACATTCACCAATTTCCATTTTTTTCTGAAAATGATTCGCCCACATTTTATAGTATAGAATTATTTTACTTTGAAAAATCTCCAACATTTTATATAGACTAATATGAAAAAATTAGAAATATAAATATGTTTACAAAAATATTGCCAAACATTTTACAATTTCCATATTAGTGACTAGTAATATTCGCCAAGGTTTCTAAAGTTTAAGATAAACTTCCATATTTAAAATTTTCCTTCTCGAACATTCATTTAATAGTCAAGTCCAAGGAAAATTTACAATCTAAACCCCTTTAGGTCTCATACCATAATATTATTAGAACTTCTATAATGAGTGTGACTGTGAAATTCACTAGTAATGAGATGCTACGTCATTTGTAAGAAGAATTAAGCATGGTGTAGGATGTTGACATGGAGCATGAGAAAATTTGAGAGAATAGTTACTTCATCATGGTAAAAATAACAATACCCAACACCTGGATACTCAGACTGTCACGTGTGCTCGAGTTCCATACATGTAACAACCCAAGTTGCGGAGATCATGAGAACGAGAATGAAATATATATATATATATACACACACACACTTGAGGAAGATGAATGAGGTCCCCACACCGAAGAGAGGAAATCATAAATTGAAATTATATACTTGAGATTTAGTATAACTAATGCTATCCTCGAGAGACATGTAGAATAAAAGAAGGCAAATTTAGCAGGGGAGAAAGTATAAATCACAACCAATACATTAAAAAAATGTTTCAACAAAGGGACCAACTCATAGGAGGATTCAATTTTAACAAAAACCTCATAACAAACTATAGAGTGTGATTATGGATTTTACAATCAAGAGAATAAAGAAGAAAAAAATTGAGGTTACAGAGCTCGTTAGGAATAGGGACCCCAACAAATTCTGTGATGAAGGACAAGGGAAGAGGAAACCAATACCATAAAAACAAAGAGGTATGGTCCACGAAATGCATATTTTTTTTTCAAAACAAGTAATAAAAAACTCATAAATGACCGAAAATAATATATACCTATAGGAAACCGCTAAGGGTACCTTCACATCATTTTTTTTATATCTAAAGTAACCCTGGACCAGTAGGTTGGCCACCTATCTAGGAATATGGAGATTGGATTAACCATTAAATAAAGAGGATGAGAGGTTTGAAATTAATAGATAATAATTATCATCAATATTAAAAATAAATCTCACTTTATCATAGGAACCATTAAGTAAAAAACTAGTTTTATATATGTAAAAAATCGTTGTCGACAGATGGAATCAAATCACACAAGGAAACCACCAACACATCCTTAATAATAATAGGTGGCAGAACATTCTAGTGGAAAAGTAGAGAAAATGAAAATAGTGAAGGGAGTGATATGTAGGGTAGTAAATCCAAAACCCTAAACATCATCCACCGTTTGATGTCTTAAAAAATTCAGGACCGTCCATAGTTATTAGTCAGGGAGCCATGTGATGTTCATGTGAATATTCCTCACATGGCTCCAGGATAAATTGGCAAGTATGGGGTAAGTCCTAGGTGCCACATAACTATATATTTTAATTCCAAAGGCAAGTGAGTAGTTTAACAAGTCGCAACACTTAAAGGAACAAATGACATAAACCTCATACTTAATACATATACATAAATACTTGAGGTACATGGCGAATTATGGGTCAAACCTGTGTACAAGATTGTCAAATCGCTCATAAATGTTAGGAACCTAAAATAATTAAATTCATTAACTTAAAGGTGACTACTGCCTAAGTAACAAAAGGACATATGATGGGTGCAAAATGTATGTTATTCCCTTATGGGTCACACCCCTCTATTTAATAAATCTTTAATGCATACCAATTATGGTGTAAATATTATGAGGCCATAGGGGATCATTTAGAAGAATAGGGATATGCGGAATGCAACATAAAAAACCAAGAGAAACTTATTCCTTTAAGAAAACAAAAAAAATAAAAATAATTATACTTTACCAGGTTATACGGGAAATATAGTTAGTCTTTATATTAGGAGGATCCATTCATATTTAACCAAAATATAACTACAATAAATCTTGTAATAACTCAATGAAACAATGAATCAATGAATCTTATAATGTATACCATAAAGACTTAAAGGACTATTTATACAAGATCCTGGGGGGAATTTTAGAAACAAAAAAATATATGAGAACCAAGGTATGTTACACAATTGGACTCTGTTATGTAACCAACTCACAAAATAGAAGAAAATATAGATAAATCACTTAAAAATTATCATCTTCAAGCGGGAAACCTCCTTTAAATTACATAAATGAACAATTCTTGGATGAATCAAATGAAAAAACCTCCTTTATATATATAGGAGACTGTGGGGTCACAATATAATAAAAAATGACATAAAAATAATAATGGAAGGGCACAACAATAAGAGTATTTGGATTCTATGCAGCATAATAATAACAATATGGGGACTACATGAGCACAATAATAACAATAAGGGGGTTACACTAATAATAAAAATAAGGGGATACACTAGTATTATAGGGACCTAACATGCCCATCTCCTTCAAAAGAGTGTTGTCCTCAATGCTTGAGTAGTTCTAGATGTTTTTTTATAAAATTATCATCCTCCCATGCAAAATCTTCAGTGGGTATGTTATTCCACTTGATGAGATACTATGAAATTGATCGATTTCGTAGTTATTAAGTTATTTTTCCTATGACTACTTCAGGTTCCAATATGATTTTTCCTTCCTTTTCGAGTTATCGTAATAATGTTTGATCTAGAATCTTGTCACTTGTAACCTCCTTTAAGAATGAAACATGGAAAACTGGATGCACTCAGGAATATGCAGGAAGCTCTAATTTGTATGCCATAGTACCAATCTTTTGCAACACCTTGTAAGGAACATAGTACTTTGGTGATAATTTATTATCCTTCTTACCATTATTAAGGGACATTTATTTATATGGTTGTAGCTGTAAAAATACTGAGTCGCCTACATAAAAAATTATTTCATTGTGATGTTGATTTGTCTGTTGTTTCATTTGAGTATGCGCAAAAGTGAGGCTATCCTTTAAGAGTTGGAGAACTTGTCGTTGATGCTTGATATGATATTGCACTACTTGAACCTTCCAATTTTCTCTTAAATATGATGTGATGGAAGGTGGATGATATCCACAAAGTACCATAAATGGGGTCATTTTTTCTACAATATGGAACGAAGTGTTATACCACCATTCAACCAGAGGTAACCACTTGAAACATTGTATTTTTTTATTAGATACAAAGAAAAAAATATATCCTTCCACAAATTTACTCATTATCTCAGTTATCTCATTATATTTAGGAAGATAAGATGAGCTATGAGCTAATTGAGTACCTAGACAAGAAAAAAATTCCGATAAAAAATTTCTAGTAAAAATGGGATTTTTTTCACTTACAATAATCTTTGGGTTTCCCTGTAGTTTTTGAATTGTTTCCATAAATTAAATATCAACTCTGCTAGATTTAAATGGATGAGAAAATGAAGAAAATTGTGCATACTTGGTAAGTCTATCAACTATTACTATTTTTGTAGCTCCTAGAGGCAACCTTGAGTTGCAAAAGACCAGTGGCTAGGACATCTTAAAATCAGAGGTTAAATGTGGACAGTTGAATAAATTCCTCTGATAGAATATGGGTCAACAGAATAATGGTTTTGGTGATTCAAGGATGGAGAAGACCTTGGAGTCGATTCATGTGAATTCCCTATACTGTGAGAGGGTTGAGGAGGCTGTGAGGCTTGATGGCTTTCAACTGGGCCAAGCATAAAAAAATGAGCAGAAGCTTTAAAATTATGCAGAGGCATTGAGAAATAATGAAGAAGGAAGCCACACGAGACAGGCTTAAGAGGATTAAGAATATGTCCCCCTCGAACTCAGAGGAAGCGGATATGAATGAGACATATACAACAACAGAGGTTCGTGGAGCCTGAATTAAGGGAGTGTAGCAAGATTTATACATGAGCATTATACAGAAACTAATTCATGAATATAATTTCATAACACTGGAAACTACATTACACGAACCATCAAAGCAGCATAGAATGAAAGATGATTACACATAAAAAGGAGATTACTGATAATAGAAGGAAATAGATGCATACTACTCATTTCTCCATTTGGAATCCAAATAATAGCTCTGTATCATATTAAGTTCAAAAAATTCTCCCAAATATGTATCCTAGAGCACAGGGAGCACAATCATACAAAAATACAACAAAATTCTTCAAAATTCCAGAACCTTTCTTACGACTTAGAACTCCCTACCTATAGAGTTCTCCTTTAGGGTTTACGAATGAATAAAAATCTCATGATCGATCCACAAATGTGAAATAAAAATATCCTAACTGACTAGTCGAGCATGCATTAAGAAATCACTCCAATAAACAGAGAATCAAAACATAATCAGGTGAAATTGAGATTTCACCAACAAAACATCACTATCTGATAGTAAAAAGAAACAAAATAGTTGGCCATGGATGCAAAATTCTGGAATCTTCAAAAGGATTGGTGACAAGTGGCTGAGAACAGGTGAGCGGCCTAACCTTGATCATATGATTCCATCTGTTGTTTCAAAGCCTCCACTCTCTAATTCTCATGATTTCCACTTCCAGCTATGGAACGACCAGTTGTGCTGTGTGTGCTTAACTCTTTAGTGGGGAGCTCTTGGACCCACGGAGTATACTATGGCTTTTCTTGTTCGACCAAAAAACCATGTTGTGCTTGTCTTGCAAAAACTGAAAACCAGATTTCGAAGGGGGGCATGGATGGTTTATGGTATTGGATGGGGTGGGGGGTGTGGAATATATTATGACTCATTGGATGTATTGATGTGGAGCAGAGCTGAGGGCAGGATGGCAGAAGCCAAAGTGGAGTTAGCGGCAGTTATTAACACTGAAAAGGGTGGAACAAAGGCCATGGGAGAGTTATTGATGGCATGGAAAGGCGGTGGGACCCAAAATCATATCACATATCGCAGAGTAGAGATTTTACATATGAGCAGTGGAGGGTAAATGTTAAGAATGGAAATGTGTGAAGTGTGTTGGGCAGAGGAGTGACGTTGCAGGACAGAGGTGAGAATGCCCGCACATCGCAATCGTAAGATTTATGCGAGATTAGGTGGAAGTTAAATTTTATATTTTGCGAATTATGAAATGCGGGTGTAGGTAAGGTGACATGGCATGGACAGCAGTGGGGTCCTGCCTGCAGGTTGTATAATGCAAGATTTAGTCGCAAGCAAGAGGAGGTTAAATGTTAAAAGTTGTGGTGAGAGATATGTGATGGGTGGAAGTGACGTGGCAGACGGAGGTGGGATCGCACCTGCAGATCGCACATCATAGAGTTTATATGTAAGCGAGGGGTAATAAATGTTAAAAGGCATGATGTGTGAAGTGCGATGGTGGGGAAGGTGATGTGGCACGGAAGGAGGTGCGACTACGCCTGCAGATCGCACGTCACAAATTTTATATGTAAAGAAAGGGCGGTAAATGTTAAAAATCACAATGTGTGAAGTGTGATTGCAGGACAGAGGTGGGGACACCCACACATCGCAAATTTCAAGATTTATGTGTGAGAAGTGAAGGTTAAATGTTATGTCATGTGAAGTGCAAAGTGCGGGGAGGTAAATGTTAAATCTTTCAGGGAGTGAAATGCGATGAGTGGAGAGGTTGAAGGTGCCAAAAGGTAACTGAGTGCTAATAAAGGTTTTGAATGGAAAGGAGTGAATTGTTTATGATAAAGGCTGATGCGGGAAGGTGGATCCCTTTATATGGCATCAGCAGAGCTACGAATAAAGAAATGTGTCACGCGACTTTAGAAACGGAAATAAATGAACGGAAAAAGAGGGTAGATGAAGGTAAAGATGATAAATGAGATGAATGAGGGAAGAAATGAAGTTTGGTCACCATTACACCTTATCAGCAAAAGTTTCCCCTTTCTGCTGAATTGAAAGGAATATTGATTCCTTTGAAGCTCTTTCACAGTTAGGATTTACCTTCCATTCTCCTTCTTCACATTGCATGTGTTCACAAGGTGACTTTGGCTCCATCTGGGAACAATGTGTTGTTCTAAGTGCATTGAGAACCTGTAGAATTGAATGCATGTGCCTTATTGGGCTCATGGAGAAAAAAATGCATATTGTAAGCCTGAAGTGAAACTACAACTGAGTTGTGTACTACCAACTGTATAAAATAGAAATCACTACCGCACCTTGAAAACTTTGAATGTTGAAACCTAAACTATGCTAAAACTGGAAACTGAAACACACTTGAACTGAAAACTAAAAAGAAATATCAAACTAAACTAGAGAGATGCTCATAGCACTGAGCTTATTTTCACACCTACCTACCCTAATATTGTGGAATTAATGCTATTCTAAATGATACAATAGTGGCAGTGTAACCAAGCAAGCAGCTGATCTAATAACCTTACTCTTTCGTTGTTTTTCAGCAAACTTAGGAAAAAACCTACTAATGGTATCTGATAGGAATTCTCAACCTGATCCTCTTCGCAAGGAGCTTGGTGAACCTAAACAACAACAAAAGTGTTGGAAATGTATGATGGCCTTGTGATGAATAATTTTTCAATATAGATAGCCACTGCATCAAAATACATGACCTATTTCTGAATATTCTGACCCAATCAATCCCACCTCCTAACTTGGTACTGCACATGTGTTATCCATGTATTCAAACAACTCGGAAAATGTTTGCATTTTATCAGATGAATTAAGGCATAAAGGTGGAGAATCGAATTGGATCAATTATTCCTCTTCTTTAAACTTCGCCTCTCTGTTTAGCAGGTTCATCTCCACATCAACTACAATATTTTTCATTTCTTCAAGGGTTGTAGCATCTCTCTCTCATATTTGGAATGAAATCTCTGGATTAAAGGTATCTGAGTATTGCAAGAGAGCTACTGCTGGCGGTGGCCTTATATTAGTAGGCATTGAATGATACACCTTATTGAACTTTGCTGAAAAATATTTTCCTGTCTCCCCGGGCTGCCTTTTTAAATTTTCATACTGCTCTATGATAAGAAAAAAATTTCCGATGGTTACCAATCGACCTAGGAAAACTTGCATGAATCGATGGAAATTTCTCATCCTAGTAGTTGAAATATTCTCAAACCAATTTTTAACTTTACCTTTCCATGGTGGAACAAACATCCTCATACATACCTCATCTTCTGCTGTTACTCATGACTACACTACACTGACAAAATGATGTTGGTAACCATGCAACATAAGATCTTCTATAATATTTGTAACCAGAAGAAAAACCTCATTTCAAACTGTTGCTTTTCTAGTGTGTTGACACTGATTCTCTTCGAACAACAAGGGAACGAATTGTTTTTCCTTACTATCCATGGCAGTTAAGTGAATTGAGTGTTCCTTGTCTTTCTCTTTGTCCCACAGAAGCTTACAAGGGATTTGCAACCTCTCGTTAATTTCGAGTGAAGGAAAATTATTTTTAACAATATGTTGTGACTCCTCCTTATTATCCCAAGAAGAACTTAATGATGAAGAAGTTTTATGATCTTCTTCACACTCAGAAAGAATATTTGAGTAGTCATCAATTGGTGAACATGATTGGTTTTCTTTTTTTAGGTTTTCTTGGCATTCATTGGGCACACTTGATTGGTGTTCAATCTCTAAATACAACATTACTAGCTGAAGGTGCTCTTGTGGATCTATACAATTAAGCTCTACCGCGTCTATTTCTGGATAACTAGACTGTTGTTGATTTTTAGTGTTTTCCTCTGGGAAATAATCTAGCTCTTCTCCTTCTTCATGGAGGGTAAGCTCACCTCTGTCTTCTCCAACATAGGTTAGAATTTGATTCTCTACATTCAGTCCAAAAGCCACTATTGGTTCTTCTTCTCGGAGATTGAGGGGTCTGGGACCTTTTTCTCTAATTTCTTCTTCGAACTATTCTTTAGGAGGTTCAGGTGGTTTAAAGGGTATATATGTGGGCTTCTTATCCTTGGGAGGATCAACTCCTTTCTTTGTAGAAGTGCATGTAGTGGCCTTATGAGGGGTTGACTCTTCTAACAACTTCTTCCCTGTACTAGCGCGACTAAGAGGGGTTTTTTCTATTGATATCGACTTTTCATTTTGTAATTTCCCTCAGGTTCTCTTTCTACAGGACCTGAGGTCATATTTTCTATGGATTTGAGCCTGCATGAAAACCACAAACTCTCTGCAGTAATTTTCAATCTCTTGATCCTCTGGAGGGACTTCCTCTTCTTCTTGTTCCCCTTTCAAGATGGGTTCACCCTCCTCATGATCAGAGTAGGCGAGGAATTTTTCTTCATGGATTTGTGTGACTTCCTTCACCTATTGCAAGAGCTACAGAGGGGGCCTCCAATATTGAGGATTAAACCCCCAACTAGGAATAATTTAGTTGGAATGAGGAGGGGAATTCTTGGGCTCCGATTCAAGCTTAACCAACTTATTTGAGAGATTCTTGATCAACTTATTCATCTCTTAGATTCTATGCTCTTGTAATTCCTTGTCCTGATATTAGGTAGAAGCCTCCTCCCCCTTCTTTCTTCTAGATTCATGTTTTGTCTTCCACTTGAACTTACCAGTAGAATAAAATTTTGCTTCTACCTCCAACGCATCAGTCTGGATCTGATCGAGAGATGTGGATCTTCTTTCTCTTAAGGTGAACCAAAAATCTAGCTCGAAAGATCATGCGAAGACCACCTTAGTAGCTGCTTGGGGAGAATTTATTTCATCGGGGAGGTTATTATAGAGCTTATTGAACCTCTTTGTAAATTATGTTACATCCTCATTGTGTCTCTTCTTCAGCGCATTGAACTCTATGAGGAGATATCCATAGTCCCTATTTTCTCCCCATTTCAATGTGAAGAAATTTTCTATTTCTTCCCAAGTGTGGACTGTGTTGTTGGCTAGAGAATTGAACTATTTATGGGCTTCTCCCTCCAAGGATTGCATGAAAAGCTTTAATACCACATCTAAGTGCTCTACATTTACATTCTCAACAAAGTTGCAGAATGTTTCAATATGTATCTATGCATAATTACTATATTCCCTGGTGAATAGAGGCAGAGAGATTTAAATAATATTGTGGCATTTCAGTTAGAAGCTTTGGGAGGGACAAGGGGGCATACTTGTTCAAAATTAAACTCGACACATCCATATGATTTAGAGGTGGAGGTAGATGGTGGATATGAATCTGGCGCGAGGCCTAATCAAACCCAGGATTACTTTTGGTTAGGACTATTTTATAGTGGAGTCACCAAGGTGAGGAATATGAAACTCTCAGCCCTTTATGCTCACCTAATTGAAGGGTGAAGATAATTTCTTATCCCAGAGAAAATATTTCTTAATTCGTATCCTCGGCGGTGACGCAAAAAAAATATTTTGTAGCTCCTAGAGACAGCCTTGAGTTGCAAAAGACTAGTGCCTAGGACATCTTAAAATCATAGGTTAAATGTGGACAATCACATAAATTCATTGGAAAGAATATGGGTCAATATAATAATGGTTTTGGTGGATCAAGAGTGGAGAAGACCTTGGAGATGATTCATGTGAATTCCCTATACTATGAGAGGGCTCAAGAAGCTATGAGGCTTGATATATTTCAAATGGGCCAAGTATAAAAAAATGAGTAGAAGCTTTAGAAGTATGCATAGGCATTGAGAAAGAATGGATAAGGAACCCACAAAAGAAAAGCTTAGGAATATTAATAGTTCCCCCCCCACGAAATCAAAGGAAGCAGATATGAATGAGACATAGACAACAACAGAGGTTTGTGGAGTGAAAATTAAGGGAGTGCAGGAAGCTTAATACATGAGTGTTAACATCTAAGCATTATAGAGACACAAATTCATGAATAACATTGCAGAGCACCATGGGGCAACGAGGTTTAAATAATCTTGTGGCATTTCATTTAGAGCCTCAGAGAGGGACAAGGGGGCATACTTGTTCAAAAGGAAACTTGGTACATCTATCTGTTTTAGAGATGGAGATAGATGGTGGATCTGAATCTGGTGTGAGGCCTAATGAAAGCTAGGATTACTTCTGATTAGGACTATTTTACACTGGAGTCACCAAGGTGAGTAATATGAAACTCTCAACCCTTCGTTCTCACCTAATTGAATCGTGAAGATAAGTTCATATCTCAGGGAAAATATTTCTTCATTTTTATCCTAGTAGCAGCGCAAAAAAGATGTTGTAGCTCCTAGAGAGAGTCTTGAGTTACAAAAGACCAGTGCCTAGGATATCTTAAAATCAGAGATTAAATGTGGATAATCGTATAAATTCCTTTGAAAGAATATGGGTCAAGAGAATAATGGCTTTGTTGGTTCAAGAGTGGAGAAGACCTTGGATTCTATTCATGTTAATTCCCTATGCTATGAGAGGGCTTAGGAGGTAGTGATGCTTGATGGCTTTCAAATGGGCCAAGTATAAAACAATGAGTAGAAGCTTTAGAAGTATGCAGAGGCATTGAGAAAGAACAGAGAAGGAACCCACAAGAGACCAACTTAAGAAGATTAAGAATATGTCCCTCGCGAAATCAGAGGAAGTGGATATGAATAAGACATAGACAACAACAGAGGTTCATGGAGCACAAATTAAGGGAATGCAGTAAGCTTAATACATGAGTGTTAACACCTGAGCATTATACATACACGAATTCATGAATAAAATTGCAGAGCACTGACAGCTACATTACATGAACCATGAAAGCAACATAGCATGAAATATTATTACACATAAAAAGGAGATTACTTATAACAGAAGGAAACAAATATATACTACTCATTGCTCCATCTGGAATCCAAATAACAACTCTTTATCATATTAAGTTCAAAAATTTCTCCCAAATATGTATCCTAGAGCACAGGGATCACAATCATACAAAACTACAAAAAAATTCTTCAAAATTCCAGAACCTTTCTTTCATATTAGAACTCCCTACATATAGATTTCACCTTAAGGGTTTACGATCGAATCAAAATCTCATGATCGATCCACACCTGTGAGATAAATATATCCTAACTGACTAGTGGAGCATGCATCAAGAAATCACTCCCATAAACAGGGAATCAAAGAAAAATTTGGTGAAATTGAGATTTCACCGGCAAAAAATCACTATCTAAAAGTAAAAAGAAAAAAAATAGTTTTCCATGGAGGCCAAATTTCAGAATATTCAAAAGGAGTGGGGAGAAGTGACTGAGAACAGGTTGGAAGTCTGGCCTTCATCATATGATTCCATGTGCTTTTTGAAAGCCTCCACTCTCTAATTCTCATGATTTCCACTTCTCGCTATGGAATAGCAAGTTGTGTTGTGCATTCTTAACTCCTTAGTGGGGAGCTCTTGGACAGGCCGAGTATACTATGGCTCTGCTTGTTCCACCAAAAACCCATGCTGTGTTTGTCTTGCGAAAACAAGAAACTAGATTTTCGAGGGGGTCATGGATGGTTTGTGGTATTGGATGGGGGAGGTGGGCGCGCAATAGATTATGGCCTGTCGGATGTATTGATGTGGAGTGGAGCTGAGGGCAGGATGGTGGAAGTGGAAGTGGATTTTGCGGGATTTATTGACACTAAAAAAAGTGGAACAATGACCATGGGAGGGATATTGATGGTGTGGAAAGGCAGTGGGAGCCAAACTCATATCGTAAATCACAAATTGAAGGTTTTACATATGAGAAACATAGGTTAAATGTTAGGAATGGTGATGTGCGAAGTGTGATGGGTGGAGGAGTGACGTGGCAGGACGGAGGTGGGACCGCCTGCACATTGGAAATCTCAAGATTTATGTGGGAGAAGGCAGGGGTTAAATGTTATATTTTGTGAAGTGTGAAGTGCGGGGGCGGGAAAGGTGACGTGGTACGGACAGAGGTGGGGTCCTGCCCGCAGATCACATATTGCAAGATTTAGTCGTGAGCAAACTTAGGTTAAATGTTAAAAAGAACGGTGAGTGATATGCGATGGGCGGAAGTGATGTGGTGGATAGAGGTTGGGCTGCACCCACAAATCTCTTATCACAAAGTTTACATGTAAGCGAAGGGTGGTCAATTTTAAAAGGCACAATGTGTGAAGTGCGATGGTGGTGAAGGTGACGTGGTACAGAAAGAGGTGGGACCGCGCCCGCAGATTGCACATCACAAATTTTATATGTAAACATAGGTTGGTAAATGTTAAAAAGCATGATGTGAAAATTACGATGGTAGGATGGAGGTGGGGCCGCCCACACATCACAAATAGCTAGATTTATGTGTGAGCAACAAAGGTTAAATGTAATGTCCTGCAAAGTGCGAAGTGCAGGGAGGTAAATGTTAAATCTTGCGAGGAGCGAAATGCGATTAGTGTAGAGGTTGGCAGTGCCAAAAGGTAATTGAGTGCCAATAAAGGTTTTTAATGGAAAGAAGTGGATTTTTTATGATAAAGGTTCATATGGGAAGGTGGGTCCCTTTATTTCGCATTGGTAGAGCTGCGGATAAAGAAATGTGCCATGGGACTTTAGAAATGGCAACAAATGAAGGGAAAATGAGGGTAGATGAAGATAAACAGGATAAATCAGATGAATGAGGGTAGAAATGAAGTTTGGTCACCATTACACCTTATCAACAATAGTTTCCCCTTTCTACTAAATTGAAAGGTAGATTGATTCCTTTGAAGTTCTTTGAAAATTATGATTTCCCTTCCTTTCTCCTTCTCCACTTTGCGTGTGGTCACAGGCCAACAACCATGATGATATTTTTTCCTCCGGACTTGGGTAAACTTGTGATAAAATCCATTGAAGCCTCATCCCAAAATTGACTTGGAATGGATAAAGCTTATAATATTCTCATGGTCTTAGTTATCTCAACTTTATTTTTTTGGAAAACAAAACATTCTGCCACAAAATTTTGAATATCAAATTTAAGGTCATCCCCAAAAAAATTCTCCTTGACCGTATGGTAATCTTTTAAAAAACTTGAGCGCCCTCCTAAGGGAGAAGTGTGCAATTCCAAGATAATATTTTGTTTGATTTTGGAATTATTACAAAGATATAAGCAATCTTTGTATCATAATGAGTCATTTTTCCAGTTAAATTTATCAAATATATTGGGATCTTGATGAAACATTTGAATGAGTTTCCAAAATTCTTTTTCATTCTTCTATTCATCCCTTACTTCGGTTATCCAATCTACTTGGATAATACAAATGGCACAAATAATTTCCTCCACATCCTCATCCTTTGTTTAGAGTGCATATACAACAACATTTTGCTTCCCTTATTTGTATATGATTTCAAAGTCATAAATCAACATCTTTGTGACCCATTTTTTATTCTCCTCTGAAGTTACTCTTTGTTCCAAAAAGTATTTAAGACTATCATAATTTGTTTTTTTACCTTGAGGTGTCTTCCCATTATATAAGCTCGTCATTTCTTTACTGCATGTAGTATTTCCAATGGTTCCTTATCATAAATAGGTTTTTGTAAATAATTTCCTTTGATTGGATGACTTTAAAAACAAATTAGTGTTCCTTCTTGCATTAAAATGTCAAAAATTCCATTTCCCAAGGCATCACAATCAGCAATAAATGTTTTTCTGAAGTTTGGCATAGCTAAGACTCGTGCCTGGAACATTTCTTCTTTAAGAAATTCAAAGGCCTTAGTTGCTTCTAGAGTCCAATAAAGTGCATATTTTTTAAGTAATGTTGTTAGAGGTGCTGCTATTCTCCCATAATTCTTAACAAACTTGCGATAAAATCCTTTTAGCCCACTCGCATATGATTTATGTTTGTGGGGATATTGCATTCCTTAATAGATTTAATTTTGTTAGGGTCTAACGTAACACCCTCATGAGATACAATATGACCCAAATATTCCACCTCCTATACTCTAAAGAAACATTTGGAGGTTTTTTCATACAATTGTTTCTCCTCCAATAGTTTGAGCACCCTTTCAACATGTTGAATATGATCCTTCCAAGAATTTTTGTATATTATTCTATCATCAAAAAATACTAACACAAATTTTCTAAGGAAGGGTTTGAAAATGTAATTAATCAAACCTTAAAATGTAGAAGGTGCATTGGTAAGGCCAAAAGGCATGACAAAAAATTCATAATGACCCTCGTGAGTTCTAAGTGTTGTTTTCAGAATGTATTTAGTATTCATTCTAATCTAATGATATCCTCAATGAAGATCCAACTTGGTGAGTTACATTGCTCCATGCAATTCATCCAATAATTCATCAATGGAAAGAAAGGAAAATTTGTCTTTAATAGTGAGCTTGTGGAGCTCCCTATAATCTAGACACATGTGCCATGATCCATCCTTCTTGTGCACTAATACTACTAAAGAAGAGAAATAACTTTGATTGGGTTTAATTATACCAACCTCTATAATTTTTGTAACCATACATTCAATTTCACTCTTTTGGGCATAGGGTTATCTATAAGGCCTGATGTTTGGAAGAACACTTCCTCGAATCAAATGAATAGCATGATAATCATCACAAATATGTGGGAGGCATTTGGGAGTATCAAATAGCTTGGAATGATTGTCAAATAATTTTTGGAGATATGGATAAATAGATTATTTCGATGTTTGAACCTCTAGTGAGCATAATTGTGCAATTACGCCCTGTTTTTCTTTCTTTAGAAGATTTTTCATGCCATTAGAGTTGCATATCTTTCCTAGTTTCCCTACGATACCCATTAATTAAACTTCCTTTCCTTCCCAAAAAAAATTAAATAACATTTCCTGAAAATTAAAATATATTGTACCCAAATATTATAACCATTAGACTCCTAGTAAAACATGAGCACTACCCATTGGAATGGAAATCATTGGAATATTCAATACATATTCCCCCATGGTTCGCTTGATATTATGGAACTTTCCAGAGCAATTTATAGTTCCTCCATTTTCAACCATCACTTGATACTCTGGTGTTGGATATAGGAAGAAATTTAATTCCTTGGCTATCTTACAATGAATAAAATTATGGGTACTACCCGAATCAATCAACACTATTAAATTTTTCTTCTTGATATGCCCTCCTATATTTATAGGTTGAGGAGTGGTAATTCCTACCAATGCACTACAAGGTATGGTCAGATTCATTTCTTGTTCCACTAGGGTTGGTTCTTGGTTTATATCCTCTTATTTTGAAGTTGCTTGTTCCTTTTATTCCTCCTCTTCACAATCTATGTAAAATAATTTCTTCTCAGCACACTTATGACCTTTAGAGTATTTTCTATCACAATTGTAACAAATCCCTTTTTCTCTCTTTTATTCCAGCTGTTGTGGTATCAACTTTTTTGGATGTGGAAAGCTAGGAGAAATAACACTTCCATATTTATAGTTGTGAGTTGTAGTATTCCTTGTTTCCATGATTTTTCTTTCAATTTTTCTTGTGAACCTAAATTCCTTCTCCAATGAATAAAGTTCCCAAGGGCAAACCTCATGTTGGATTTTATCCTTTAAATTCCATATGGAGACATCAATCATTTACCCTTACATTCAATTTATGTAAGTCCTCAATGTGCTCCACCATTGAACCATTTTCTTTGAGATTTATCAATTGGTTAAAGAAGTTGTTTCTCTTTGTATCCCCATAATGTGCTAGCATTTATTTCGTAAATATTGACAAAGTGAAAAAAATTTTATTACAGAAAATCCATCAATACCATACAAATTGGTTTGGTTCTAAGTATAAAGTTTCAATGCGTGCATTTTGTGGGTTTTCACATTATGGAGATAAAAATATTTCTTCATTTGTAGTATCCATGTTACAAGATCCTTTCCATTAAACTTCCTCATATCTATCTTTGGAATATGGTGGTTCTTCAATCCAATATTAGAGTATATGAGGTCATTATTAACAATTATTTTTTTCTCATCATGAGTTTCCTCTACTACATTTTCACCATTATGAAATTTCTCTTGTGGCAACTTTGTCAAACCTTCCTTCAAACCTTCGATGCCTTTCTTCAAATATTCCATGTTTCCTATTAGTTTTTCTTCCATCCCATTGATCTTAGCTTCCATGCCATTATTCAATACATACCATTATCTTCCATGCCATTCTTCAAACAATACACCTTAGATTCCATGCCATTCATTAAACCATCCATAGATTCTGTTACTTTTTGTGAGAGTGAATTTTGTTGCACTTGGTCTCGTAATTTTGATATATCATGTTGTATTTCTTCTTCTACTTTATGCATCATAGTAGAGATTTCTGGTTTCTTACTAGGTGTTTCCATTTTATTTCTTCAGGGCATAAATGTATGATACTTATGCTTCCCCTTTGAATCACTTAAAACTAATTTTTGAGACAAAACTTATGAAAGTTTTAAAAAATACACACATTTTATTTGTTTTTAGGAGCTCGAGATTGAATTTGTTGTATATCTGTAATTTCGTATTTCCAGGGTCTGAAATTTTTTCATGTTGTATCTTTTTGAGTCTTATTTCCAACCCCATAAGTAAGAACGAGATTTGCATCTTCAAGAAAAATTTATATCTGGTATCTCACAATGGCATGATTATAGACTTGTTCAATAGAGAGAAATTGTACGAACTGCAACGTGTCACTATTTCGACCTTACACTCAGAAATTGCTACAAGAAAAAATAAATTCGATGCAATTTTAGCCACTTTTTACATAATTCAAATCAAATGCCTAAAACGAAATTTATGACATTTTTCCCTAGGTCACATTGTTGAGGTTGAATTTTGGATCCTATAAAAGCCCTAAATTCCCAAGATCATATCTCCAAAAATATAGTGAACGAAGATCTAAAATTTTTACACAAATTTTAAAAAGATTCCATCTCCACGTGGTTAAAATTTTTTATTCTAAAGTCTCGTAGAAAAAAAAGGTATAGAGAAGATTCCAAGATCACATGTTTGAAGAAGAAAAACCCTAGAATCCCAAGCTATGATACCAAATGTTATGCAACTAGCTCACAAAATAGAAGAAAAGATAGATCAACGACCTAAAAATTATCCTTTTCAAGGGGGGTACCTCCTTTACATTACATAAATGAACAATTGTGGTATGATTCAAATGATGAAACCTCATTTCTATATATAGGATTCTAAGGGTTCACAATATAATCAAAGCCAACATAACAATAAAATTTAAGGGCACAACAATAACAATAACGGGATTCTATGGGAAACAATCATAAAAATATGGGGAATAAATGGGCATAATAATAACAATAATAGAGCTACAGTAACCATAAAAATAAGGGGATACACTAATATTATTAGGAGCTAACAGACTTCGAGAACTACATGACATCCTTATGTCTAAATGAGAGCTCATTTCTATATATTTCATTGTTGGTTTGCAACTCATGTCACAAAGGAACAATGCAATGTTGGTTGTAGTTAATATGTTGACCAAAAGTTCCCATTTCATCCCAGTGAGAGACACTTACGAATTCCTCAATGTGGCATGAGTGTTTATAAGAGAAGTTATCCAACAACATGGGTTGGGCACAAAGATAATTTTTTGTAGGGACTACTGATCTATATTTAGGTTTTCAATAATTTTACAGTCATTGTTCAAAACAAGTAAACCTAGGAATTTCATATCATTGGAAATATATGGGTAGACTGAAAGAGTAGATCATGTTATGGAAGAAATTCTTGGAATTTATGTTATAGATAACCACACTCGATAGGAGAAATACCTACAATTGGTAGATTTTTCCTATTATAATAATTACCATATTTTGATTAGGAGGCTTCCTTATCAAGCTATATATGAGAGGCTATCTAGGGAAGCATTAAATTGGGAAAGGTTGGAGAACATACTAATAGTAGGGTCAAAATTTATTCAATAAATGGAGGAGCATGTAAAGTAGATTGAATACAGGTTTAGGGAAGAAAATGATAGACATAATATTTATGTCAATGCATATGACAAATTGAAATTATCAAGTGGGAGACTAAGGTTTTAGTTGTATCCATCCAAAAAAGAGCAAAACCTTCTTTGGTAGAGGGATGAAGTTGTCACCTTATTTTATTAGAAATTTTCTGATTGAAGAGTGGACTAGTTCCCTGTCCTCTTGTACTTCCACCTCATTTGCATAAAAATAATGACATTTTTCATGTATATGTTCTATGACATTATGTTTCTAATGAATATTACAAATTATATTGGAAGGAATTCTAGTTATTAGACATGCGAACTATTATGGTTGAACAATTACACATATTGCATTATATAGTTTGAAAATGCATGCATCACTTGGTGGACTAGTTTAAGGTCGATTGGGACAAGTATAGCCATCCACCTGCTACTTGTGAGGATGTAGAGACTATAAATTCACACTACTCCTCACTTTGTACCATATGTTATTTCCATTTTGACCTAGAGAGGACCTATATGTATTTCCATGATTTTTTATTTATAAAAACTATATATTTGTGCATTTCAAATTGGAAAAATGAACCTACTTATATCAAACACTAGAAAAATTATGTTTCTGTTGATTAAAATATCTCATGTATTATTTATATGATGCATGACTTATTCGATGTATGATTTATTTTATGCATGATTTACTTCTATCATGTTGATGTTAATTAAGAAATTTTTGTATGTGGATATGAGATCTAGTAATATCATTCCTAAGCTAGGAAGGAAAATATCACATAGCCAAAGATCCATGATAATAATTATTGGATGTTGCAACATCCAACGAGGAACGATATGAGGTAAATTGTTCTATTACATTTTAAACTTATTTTATATCCACTATTATGACATCGAGTAAGGTGAATATTGAGGTGACGTGACTACCCAACTACATTATTCAATGAAAAACATCAAAACTAGAACGGTAGTGTGGTCCATGATAGGGTGTCGATGCTAGTCCTTAAGGATGAGTGGAGGAATTTTCCACCATGTAACCTCCATGTTTCGAATTTTGGGAGGCTAGTTATGGACACACTCTCCGGGATGTGTGATGATGATTTTCAATTTCCTAATAGGAGAATTTAGGTCAATATAAATGAATTTTCTTTCATTTGGCCTTGTCAGTGGTTGGACTAGTATAGTCGATTTCGTAGTATATTACAACATAAGATAGATATGACTAGAGAAGATTTCGGTTAGGGATGATAAGAGGTTATAGGTCAGTTGAGGACTGTAGATGGGAAGTGATATCCTTATTTTATTTACTTAAATTTTGGTTACCACATATTTCTCCCTAATTTTCTATGCCTTACTATCATACTAATTCGTGACTATTTGTATCCTTTTGACTCTAACTTCAAGAAATTTTTTAATGAAGGAGGGTATATGAAAATACCACTTCCTAATCCTATTATCTTATGTTTGGTTATTAAGCTATCTGTTGAGTGATTGATTTCTTCCATTGATTCCATAACTATTATTAGTGTAAGAACAAGGTAAGGGTATGTTAGCTACATACCCACACCTCACATGAAAAACATTGGATTTCTATGATTACTCTTAAGCTTGATTAATTGTTAATATTCAACTAGTCTTAACCTTCATTGATAGTTAGTCATGAATAATTTTTAATTAAATGATTAATCCTTAATCCTATTTAATAATTAATTAACGATTTATAATTATTATAGTAAATTTCATATTGGATTAATTAGGATTCTCACGAATACATTTGATTTGATTGATCCTTGAGTAAATATTATCATCTTCTTATTATTATACTATTTCTTTAAAATATACAAGTATGTTATTTCCATTATATAAGTTATTTTGAAGGCTGGAACCTTTTATAGTTGACACCAAAACTTCTTCAACTTTACACAAGAAAGTCCAAAAAGGTCTTAAACACTAGTATTATGATCACATATTGAAAATATAACACAAATGAACCTATAAACCTTCTAGAAAGCTCATAATATTTCTACATATTTACATAAGATAGAGCATTAAAAGAGGATAATAAACTTCCACCATTGCTCCTAAAACTGAGATATAAAAAAATTTAGTCACTTACGAGCATTAGAGTCAAAGGACACTGGTCAGGTCCTCACTCACTTCATCGAACTATGTTTTTTTTGCTCTGGTTACCCCATATTAGGTCTATCATTCTCGTTGAGCATACATTCCTTATCATCAACCAGTGATGCTACCAAGTCTGGAATAATTTGGTAAAGTTTGAAAATTAACCAGTTGAAAGCTGGTAGTTGATGCTCCATTTTTTCCTACATCCAAAATATTATTTAATGCAATAACACAAGTTGCGATTTCTCATATTCTTGTTTCATTTCTCTTTGCTTAACCATAAAATTTATTATAAAATCTATAGTTGTTGTTTGAGGGACCAAGTGCCGACCTCA
Source organism: Pinus albicaulis (assembly GCA_034641835.2). NCBI lineage: Eukaryota > Viridiplantae > Streptophyta > Pinopsida > Pinales > Pinaceae > Pinus > Pinus albicaulis. Next base: position 622,897,727 of record CM076579.1, read on the forward strand.
TCCATTGTCTCCTATGCTTGACGACTCCATGCTACAATTGAAATATACATCTATAACCTTTTATTTGTTGAAATTCCTAAACCTTCGCATTTTATCAAAAATGGAGCTCACATCCTTTTTATAAAAATGAGAGGTCGGTCTTGATGGGTGTAAATCACGTTCTAAGACTGAATGTTGTTGGTCCTCATAAAATTTGTTCCTTAATAAATGATTCATTGTCTTCATTTCACTGCCATGATCACCTCTTGCGAATAATTCTTGGATCTTAGTTCTATATTATTGTGTCTTAGAAGTGAGAATTGTTATTAGTTGAATAATTCTAGATTTTATAGATGGATTCTTGATTTCATCAATTCACCTCCTCGATGTTAGTTTATCCCCCTTGCACTTGAATAAATTTCCACTGCAGATCAGATCCATAAATGCATGTGGCTCGACATGACACATTGTGGCTCTAAGGTTATGACTGACTGATTTACACATCCTTTCATATCTAACAAAATTGTCAATTTTCTTCCACCCAACTATCATCAAAACCATTTCCATTTGATCCTTGGACACCAACCCACAATTCTAGTGTTTCAATTTACTTGAAGACTGCAAATTCAAGGATTGAAGCTTCGACCTTCCTCTTAGATGTTTGTTGATCTCACTATGGGATTGCAACCATTGCCAATTTTCTTTGACACCCTATTTAAGAGAAAGAACCCATTTCAATAAATTTAGAATTTGTGAGCTCATTGGATGAATTTGGATAAAATAGAGCCATATATTTCCATTATTTTTTCTCCTAGACCCATTATTCCATATCAAATCAACTTCCACATTGTGTTTCCTTTTGATACAGAAGAAATCGATTGTTTCAAAGTTTTAGATTTACAAGAAAACTCGATGCAACATGGGAGATTGCATATACATTGGGTCCTCTTGAGCTTTAATAACCTGTTGGATTACTAACATGGAGTCACCGAAAACCATCAGTTGTTGGATTTCCGTTTTTAGGGACAATTATAAGCCTTGCCAAAGGGCTAAGAACTTAGCCTAATTGAGATCATTATCCCCCACGCTTTTTTATTTTTTATTTTTTTGTTGACACATAATATAACCACTCCCGCTCGAGCCTCCCCATATTATTATTATTGGAGAAATAGTATTTTATTATTTTTTCATTCTTTATTAATTGACATGTTTTACTTATTTGAGTTAATTTATTGATAAAGGAATATGTAGGGGATGACAGGGACCATTATGGTAGGTTGGTGGCTTGAGAGGATGAGAGGGTTGGTAACATTAATGATTAGGTTGGAAAAATTCATTGGGGAGGGAGGGTAAAATAAATATGAGTGTGTTATTCGTTCCAGGAATTATTATGGAGGGAGGAAGATTTGTTGGTTTTGGGCTAACTTTGGTGTTGGAGAGATTTTGGGCTATCACACAGAGTAGTGGATTTTCGCGCTGGAAACTAAAGGAGTGTTGACATGAGGAACTCAGAGACACTATGAATTTGGTTAAGACATGGGCATGAAGGGCTAGGGAATATGTAGAAGTTTGTCAGGCTAGGATGTTGGATAGGGTTTCCTAACTGATAGGGTGGATTTTTCAATTGTGTAGTTCCAGAAGGAGCACTACAATTGTGCCACCATTAATAGGTATTATTCTTGTTCCCTTTTTAATTTATATAAATTTTTGATAAATTTTTTATATGTTTTTAATATCCTATGTCAAATATATTTTGTTTTTAATTGCGTCGTTTTTTAATATGCTATGATATTGTGGAAATTTCTTTATAGTTCAAGAACCCTCGGATGAGTCCTTAAATATAAGATAAAGTGAGTTAATTTAATGAAATTTAAATGTTATTTGCATTAGAAAATTGGATTAATCTCAACTATTTATCTCATTTTTTGTTGATATCTAATATCAAATGCCAGTCACTTTGGAGAGTAAGGTTGTGGAATATATCAATAGAGAAAACTTATAAAAGAAAGACTAGGATAAGGATGAAGACACACATTTTGAGTACAAGGAAAAATGAGACTCAAATTTCAATGATTGGGTGCAAAAAGAGTTTCATTCAAGTGTGGAGGACTCAAGGAAGGTGAAAAAGGAAAGAATATATATTCAACTCAGTCAAGAAAGATCGAAGGACAAATATAGTGTTGATTAGTTAGATCAGTTCCAGGTTTATTGTTGTATGCGTTTTCATGAGAGGGACATTATCCCAAGAAGGGAAACCTTACAATTTTTGGAACTAATTGGAAGGTTATAAATATTTGTATGCATGTGACTGAGATTGGTATATTGTTTTTTCTTCGATTGTAATAATCGTTAAATTCTGAGATATGTATTTTATTTAGTAGATATGTGTAATAGTAAATTTACAGTAGTAATTGGCTAGATTGTTGGGGTTAGGAGATTAACAATGGTTACAATAAAATTTTCCAAAAAAATCAACTATGTAAGCAATGATATGTGTTTACATGTGTGGTGGGTATTTTTCTTCTCTTAGGAATTGAATCATGGCACATTTAACTAGAATTATCATCTGAGAGTGCATGTAACCACCCTCTTAGCCACTAACAAATGGTTAAGATTTATTGGTTAAGGACTATTTGTGACTACTGTTGTTTTAAAAGAAGTATCTGAACAAGATTAATTTTGTTTTTGAATAAAGAAAGATTTAATTTGTGAGAATTATTTCATTAGTAAAAGTAATTGATGGTAAAAGTAAATCTGGGTTAGTTGAACAGAATGAGACAGTTACTATAGTTACCCCAAGAAAACTCTGGAATAAAGGGGGAATTCCAAGGGGAGTTAGGGGTTCTGTGAGAAGGAAAAAGAATGAGAAATCTGTGTAAGCTGGAAAAGTTTCCATAAAAGATGAATGCTGGGTTGGAGAAGAGGACCGGACTGTCCTGAGAACTCCCCAGACAATTCTATTTCCACTGGAGTTGGAGAGTAGGACCGGACTGTCCCGAGAACTCTCCTCCAGAAGTTGTGTTCAACCAGACCCAGGCTTGGAGCTTGGGGGAGAACTGGAAGGCGTGATTGCCCAGTTCGTGGACGGGAGGTAACGAGTACCATCAATTGGATTTGGACACAGATAAGTAAAATGCAAGTAGTTTTTTTCTGGATTACATAGAAGTAAAAGATTTGGCTTGCTACAGGTGTGCTATCATTAAATATTTATTCTCTCTTTTATTTACTGTTCTGTGGAAATGTAGGAAACAGCTGATATTCTTTATTATTAGCATTTTGTTTTGTAGTATCACTTAACAGGGTATTATGGAACCACCGATAATTATAGTAGGTTATCTATTTGTTCTGTAGAAGCAAAGTAAGAGAGAAAGCACTGTAGTAGCATTTATCTATTTACAAACAACTGTGTAAAAAAGACAGAGCTGTAATGCATTTACTATAGTTTCTCTATTATAAGACTAATAAATACTATAGCCATAAACAATGTGAAAACAGAAACTATTAAATCCAAGAGAGCTGTAAATCTGGATGCCTAAAATAAATTCAGGTATCTGGATAGGTTGCCTCCTGTCTATGATAGCTCGGACGAGACAGGTGGTCCAGAAACTGACCTTAAATAGACTAAATTTAAGCTTAAAGTAAAAGAAATGCCGATAGCTGAACTTAACTCTGTAGAATTATTAACTCCAGAAACCCTTTTTAGAAGGACGACATGCTTTAATGATGAAATTGTCCATAAGAAGATAAACAGTGTATATAGAATTCCAGACAGCGGTTTTGTAACCAGAACAATAGAAAAAGCCCCAAGTCTAGATCATAAGCACATGTACATACTGAAAGGAAAGAAACGTTTAAATAAGCTTTTGCGAAGTTTATACATCAAACTAAGTAATTATGTAGAATAAGAGGAAAAACAGAACTCCATTTTTTTGAACATGATAACCATAGCTGAGTGCAAATGGAAAGGTTAAATGCGCTGTGCATGTACACTTAAATTCTCAATAATCTGTTCAACAAAGAAAAATTCACAGTACTAAGGAGCAATTGTTCAAGAGTTCTTTAAACAAGTAAACACGGGGACAGGAACCCGGTTACATGAATGAATAACAAAAATTCCATCAATGTCTGAGAAAGGGAACTTGAAAACCCGAAAGACTTTCTTCGAATATAGATTAAATGACCGAAAACCCTAGGCTACTTTCAGCTTAACCAAAGAGCCGCCCAAATACGGCTAAAAGAAAATATGAACAGGTTCTTAAACCCTAACCAGTGCCCCATCTAATCTTTCCGAACATCAAAAATGCCGACTGAGCAAGTAGAAAGAGGTCTCGAATCATGAAAAACGTAGTACCGGTGGCAGAGTCGAAGTTTTAAAAACCCTTGTCGCGACCAGAACCCTCCAAGAGGCTTGAGCAAACAGTGTAGGATAGGGCATTTACCTGCAACCCAAATGCATGGAGATTGTTAGGGTAACCAACAAATAGTTTATGGCAATTACAATGTTTCTGTCATGGAATAGGAGAAAGAGTTAAACCTGTGGAGCGCAAGCAGGTGTAAACGCTGGAACCTGCCGCCATAATAATAAGAAAGACAATTTAATCAGAATAATGCTAGCGCCGAACAACCTGAAATTCTGTATTAACACGAAATTTTTTTAACAGGAACAGAGGAGTACACTCTAAGAGAGCAGACTGAGAAATCCTACAGGAATTGCGCAAGGGAGCTACCTGTCGGGAAGAGGAACTGTGCTGGATGGGGTGCCTTTCGCCGTGGCCGCCATAGAAAATGTCCCCGGAACCTCCAAACCTCGCAACTCTCGCAGAGCCTCCAGAACCTCCAGCGAATGAGCAAATGAGTGGGGAAGCGGTTAATTGCCGAGGTCATTGCAAACCGAGAACGCCACAGCCATTGGATGTAATCCCTATCAACGGCGTAGCATTACCCACGTGGAAGGCGATGGTACCAAGGATCTAAAGCATATATCCGTCGGACCTCCGAGTTAATTCAAGAATTGACAGTCCATATGAATGAGCATATAAGTGAAAGTGCTAAAACTATAATAGTTCCAATAAATAACTCCACCGTAATAATTGAAAAGGGCACGAAGGATTCCAAAAAGGGGTTGTAACCATATAAATCCGCTAATAATATAACCCCTCAATAATTAATAGTTTCGAGTACCTAAATAAGTGGCATCATAATAAAACACCAGCAACGTAGTACTCAACCTATACTCTTAGTGACAGGTCTGCATGGTGAGTACAGGAAAGTTGACACTTTTTCCGAAGTACAGGTTGGATCAGTTGCATATCATAGTTATTGTTATGTTTTAGTTTGAGTTATAAGGTCTGAGTAATAAAAAAAAAAATTATGGTAAGTAAATGTTGTGTAGTTGGTTGTTACAAGTGGTATCAGAGCAGCGTTACAACGCTGGGCCCTATTGGGCCAACTAACGTTAAAACTGTGTGTTATCTATGCATAGTCCGATGATTAGATGGAAAGACAAGTGAGACGAACACCTTCGCAACAGTCACAACAAAATGCAGGAGAAATGCAACCACCGCCGGGGGGCAACCCTGAGATGTGGGTTCAGTTGGGGATTGAGCAGCACCAGCGGTCAAACCGACTGATGGAAGAACAGCAACAGCAGACCCGCATCTTATTGCATACAGTACAACAGTTGCAGGAAGAAATGGAGAGGGTACGACAGGAAAATGCCAGGATGATGCAGGAACAGGAAAGGATCTTAAAAATCCTGTCCGATAAACAAAATCAAAGGAATGAAAATCCCAGTGCTGACAGAGAACACCAAGGGGGAAACGAACATCAAACTGATGAGCAAGATATGAGTCAAAAAGAAAGAAGTCTTTCCCAGCGCAATAATTCAAACAGAAACCTTAATGAAGCTGAATCTGAAAATGGAACAGAACGGAAGGCAGGAAAAAGACAGAAGATGGAATTACATGGAGAATTCAGAAAGATTAAGCCACCCACCTTCGATGGAGAAAAAGAAGAAGTAGCAGAGGCCTGGTTAATTAATATGAACAAGTACTTCCAGGTGTATGATTATGACAGTGGTCTTAAGGCACGATTGGCGATTTATCAGCTAAAAGACAAAGCCACCCTATGGTGGGAAGAAGTGAAGAACGTGAAGGGAATAGAGGATCAGGACGTAACATGGGATAAGCTCCAACAATATTTTAAGGACAAGTACTTGACGGAGCGTTTCTACGATGAAAAAGCTCAAGAATTCCATGATTTAAGGCTAGGACAATTGACTATGGACGAGTTCATCACCAAGTTTACATCGTAACTACGCTATGTACCATATCTAAGAGATGAAAAGGCCAAGGTTCAGAGATTTTTGAGTAGTTTACTCGCCCATATGAAGGAGCGTATTGAGTTTGTTAATCCTAGGACGATGGATGAAGCTATCAGGAAGGCAAGGTTGTGCTATCAGCAAGCAAAAAACAAGGTAGATCAAGGAAAAGGATGGCAAACAAAGAAAGAAAATAGGAGCAGTGCTGGTTTCAAAAAGGGCAAAACGAGTAACTTCAGAAGTTCAGCCAGGAATTCAGTTAATAAGCAATTCGGTAGAAACCATCAGAGGATTAGATGGCCAGGGGAAGATAAAACAGTGGAAGCTTCAAATAGACCTGAGCAACCTCAAAACCAAAGGCCACCTCTGCAATGTTGGGGCTGCGGGGCAGCGCACTACTATCGAGATTTCCCACAGCGGGGCAAAACTGAAACAGTGAATAATTTGCAGGAGGCCTCTACGGTGGGGGATATTGCCAGAAGCATACCCAGGATTCATGCTGCATTGGAGGACCGGCAAGCTGATTTTCAACCCACCATGATAGAACTGGAAGGTAAATTGTTCTCTCAAACTATTTCTGTTTTGGTAGATACAGGCGCAAGTCTGAGTTATATAAGTCCTAAACTTGTGGAAATCTGTAAACTGCCAAGTCAAAAATTTAAGAAGAGCTGGTTGGTTCAGTTAGCTACAGGAGCTAAAAGAAGAGTTAGTGCCGAAATATCAGATTGTGCATTGCAAGTCGGTGGACAGCAGTTAACGGTGGATTTAAATATTCTGCCCTTGGGCTCTTATGATGTCTTGTTGGGTATGGATTGGTTGGGGAAACATTGGACTCTTATAGATTGCAAGGAAAAGGTAGTTTACTACAGAGATCAGAATGGTAATCGCCAAGAGATTCAGGGCTTAAAGAAGCTTGTACATCTGCGACCAGTTACCGCTTCTCAGTTGGCAAAGTGTATGAGGAAAGGATGCCAATTGTACGCCATACAAGTTGGACTATCTGAACCCAAGAACAAGGCTGCTATGTTAGAAAATATACCTGTAATACAGGAATTTAAAGACGTATTTCCTGAAGAAATACCAGGATTACCACCTAAAAGAGAGGTTTATTTTACAATAGAACTGCTGCCGGGAGCTTCACCAATTTCGTGAACTCCCTACCGTATGAGTGTGCCAGAACTGACTGAGCTGAAAATGCAGCTTTAGGAATTACTGGATAACGGGTATATCAGACCTAGTGTGTCACCCTGGGGAGCACCTGTGTTGTTCGTCAGGAAAAAGGATGGAACCATGCGCATGTGCATGGATTACCGACAGTTAAATAAGTTGACTGTTAAGAACAGATACCCCCTACCCCGTATTGACGACCTGTTTGACCAGGTAAGGGGAGCTACTATGTTTTCAAAAATTGATTTGCAGTCCGGTTACCACCAGATCCGAATTAAGGATGAAGATATACACAAAACTGCTTTTCGCACCAGGTACGGCCACTATGAATTCGTGGTATTACCTTTTGGGTTAACTAATGCACCAGCCACTTTTATGAGACTGATGCATAGTATTTTCCACCCCTACTTGGACAATTTCATGTTAATCTTCATTGATGACATACTGATTTATTCTAAGAGTGCGGATGAACACGAAAAACACTTGCAGATGGTGCTGGAGATACTAAGGAAACATCAGCTGTATGCAAAGTTCAGTAAATGTGATTTCTTCAAGGAAGAGATACAGTACCTTGGACATGTAATATCTAAAGAGGGTATAGCAGTGGACCCGGAGAAAATTAAAACTATCATGGAGTGGAATGTGCCACAGAATGTGGCGGATATAAGATATTTTATGGGTCTTACGGGTTACTACCGGCGATTTATAAAAGGTTTTTCAAAGATATCTTTTCCCATTACTTCCTTACAAAGGAAAGGGAAAATCTTTAAATGGACAAAATAATGCCAGGATAGTTTTGAAAGATTGAAGCAGTTGTTGACAACAGCACCGGTGTTAAGTGTGGCAGATCCAAATAAGGAATTCGAGGTTTGTACAGATGCAACCAAGGAAGGAGTTGGGGCTGTTTTATCACAGGAAGGAAAGGTAATTGCATACGAATCTCACAAGTTAAAAGAGTATGAGAAGCGATATTCAGCTTATGATTTGGAGCTGACTGCTGTGGTGCACGCTCTCCGAGTGTGGAGGCATTACTTACTCGGGAAAAGATTTGTGTTAAAGACTGATCACAGTAGTCTAACCAGCTATTTTAAGCAAGCTGACTTAAACTCCCGACAAGCGAGATGGAATGCTTTCCTGAGCGAGTTTGACATTGATCTACAACATGTAAAAGGAAAAGAGAACAAGGTTGTGGATGCCTTAAGAAGGAAGCTGCATAACGTTTATGAGTTATATGTTAACCAAATTGAAACCAGATTTTTAGAACAAATCAGAAAAGAAGCAGACAAAGATCCTGAGTATAGATACTTGTGGCAGCAGACACAAGAATCTGAAGGACAGGGTAGACATGGAGACTATGAGATTGGCCCGGATGGGTTGCTGATTTTTAGAAAGAGGATAGTCATCCCAAACAGAATAGAATTAAAAAATATGATACTGGATGAATATCATAGAAGTAATTATGCAAGACACCCGGGATATCAAAAAATGCTGACAGCCATAAGAAAAGACTACTGTTGGCCCGGCATGAGAAAGGATTTAGCAGGTTATTTAACCAAGTGTTTGGAGTGCCAGCAGGTGAAAGTAGAGCACAGGCATCCAGCGGGATTAATGCAGCCTATACCGATTCCTGAATGGAAGTGGGAGGTGATTTCATTAGATTTCATCACCGGACTACCGAAAACAAAACGAGGTAATGATTCCATAATGGTAGTTGTGGATCGGTTAAGTAAGTCCGCACATTTCATACCTGTCCAATCCACCTACAAGACAATACAGATTGCAGATTTATTTATGCGTGAGATATTCAGACTGCATGGCATCCCTAAGACCGTTATCTCGGATAGGGACGTAAAATTCACATCAGCTTTTTGGAAGGCACTGTTTACAGGGTTGGGAACTCAAGTACATTTTAGTACTGCATACAAACAGAAAGACAGACTGAACGAGTAAATCAGGTGCTGGAAGACATGCTAAGAATTTATGTCATGCAACAACCAATTAAGTGGGAGGAGTATCTACACTTGATAGAGTTTGCTTACAACAATGGCTACCATGAATCATTAAAGATGAGTCCGTTTGAGGCGCTGTATGGGCGGCAGTGCAAAACCCCCATTAACTGGAGCAGCCCCGAGAATAGACTTATGTTAGGACCAGACATGCTAGCAGAAATGGAAGCAGAGGTTAAGAAGATTCGACAGAATTTGAAGGCAGCACAAGACAGACAAAAAGTGTATGCGGATAAAAAGAGGTCATACCGTGAGTATGAAGTTGGAGATCATGTATATGTCAGAATTAAACCAAAGAAAAGTACACTAAGATGGGCATCTTGTGCAAAATTGGCACCCCGGTTCTGTGGTCCCTTCCAAATATTGGAAAGGGTGGGACCGGTAGCCTATCGCTTGGCCCTTCCTAGTCACATTCGGGTGCACAATGTCTTCCATGTATCGTTATTAAAATGATATGTTCATGATCCAAGACACATAATTCACTGGTAGAACATACAGGTAGTGAATGGGTATGATTGCTAAGTGATAATGTGATATTAAAAGCTTATTTAATTAACAAAAGTTCGTTTTGTGCAGGTAGAACCAGACGGGGAATTTCTGGTAGAGCCCCGCAGTATAATCGACCGGAGGAAAATCATGCTCCAGAAACGAGCCATCACCCAGGTTAAAGTGCAATGGAAACACTTTGGACCCGAGGAGGCCACTTGGGAAGACAAAAGTTTTGTGCGGGAAGCTTATCCTGAACTTTTTACTGAGCTAGAATAATAACACCGAGGACAGTGTTTTCTTCTAGAGGGGGGAAACTGTAACCACCCTCTTAGCCACTAACAAATGGTTAATATTTATTGGTTAAGGACTATTTGTGACTACTGTTGTTTTAAAAGAAGTATCTGAACAAGATTAATTTTGTTTTTGAATAAAGAAAGATTTAATTTGTGAGAATTATTTCATTAGTAAAAGTAATTGATGGTAAAAGTAAATCTAGGTTAGTTGAACAGAATGAGACAGTTACTACAGTTACCCCAAGAAAACTCTGGAATAAAGGGGGAATTCCAAGGGGAGTTAGGGGTTCTGTGAGAAGGAAAAAGAATGAGAAATATGTGTAAGCTAGAAAATTTTCCATAACAGATGAATGCTGGGTTGGAGAAGAGGACCGGACTGTCCTGAGAACTCCCCAGAAAATTCTATTTCCACTGGAGTTGGAGAGTAGGACTGGACTGTCCCGAGAACTCTCCTCCAGAAGTTGTGTTCAACCAGACCCAGGTTTGGAGCTCGGGGAGAACTGGAAGGCATGATTTCCCAGTTCGTGGACGGGAGGTAACGAGTACCATCAATTGGATTTGGACACAGATAAGTAAAATGCAAGTAGTTTTTTTCTGGATTACATAGAAGTAAAAGATTTGGCTTGCTATAGGTGTGCTATCATTAAATATTTATTCTCTCTTTTATTTACTGTTCTGTGGAAATGTAGGAAACAGCTACTATTCTTTATTATTAGCATTTTGTTTTGTAGTATCTCTTAACAGGGTATTATGGAACCACTAATAATTATAGTAGGTTATCTATTTGTTCTGTAGAAGCAAAGTAAGAGAGAAAGCACTGTAGTAGCATTTATCTATTTACAAACAACTGTGTAAACAAGACAGAGTTGTAAGGCATTTACTATAGTTTCTCTGTTATAAGACTAATAAATACTATAGCCATAAACAATGTGAAAACAGAAACTATTAAATCCAGGAGAGCTGTAAATCTGGACGCCCGAAATAAATTCAGGTATCTGGATAGGTTGCCTCCTGTCTATGATAGCTCGGACGAGATGGGTGGTCCGGACACCGACCTTAAATAGAATAAATTTAAGCTTAAAGTAAAAGAAATGCCGATAGTTGAACTTAACTCTATAGAATTATTAACTCCAGAAACCCTTTTTAGAAGGACAGCATGCTTTAATGAGAAAATTGTGCATAAGAAGATAAACAGTGTATATAGAATTCCAGACAGCGGTTTTGTAACTAGAACAATAGAAAAATCCCCAAGTCTAGATCATAAGCACATGTACATACTGAAAGGAAAGAAACGTTTAAATAAGCTTCTGCGAAGTTTATACATAAAACTAAGTAATTATGCAGAATAAGAGGAAAAACAAAACTCCATTTTTTCGAACATGATAACCATAGCTGAGTGCAAATGGAAAGGTTAAATGTGCTGTGCATGTACACTTAAATTCTCAATAATCTATTCAACAGAGAAAAATTCACAGTACTAAAAAGAAAATGTTCAAGAGTTCTTTAAACAAGTAAACACGGGGACAGGAACCCGGTTACATGAATGAATAACCAAAATTCCATCAATGTCTGAGAAAGGGAACTTGAAAACCCGAAAGACTTTCTTCGAATACAGATTAAACGACCGAAAACCCTAGGCTACTTTCAGCTTAACCAAAGAGCCGCCTAAATACGGCTAAAAGAAAATATGAACAGGTTCTTAAACCCTAACCAGTGCCCCGTCTAATCTTTCCGAACATCAGAAATGTCGGCTGAGCAAGTAGCAAGAGGTCTCGAATCATGAAAAACGTAGTACCTGTGGCAGAGTCGAAGTTTTAAAAACCCTTGTCGCGACCAGAACCCTCCAAGAGGCCTTAGCAAACAGTGTAGGATAGGGCATTTACCTGCAACCCAAATGCATGGAGATTGTTAGGGTAACCAACAAATAGTTTATGGCAATTACAACGTTTCTGTCACGGAATAGGAGAAAGAGTTAAACCTGTGGAGCGCAAGCAGGCATAAACGCTGGAACCTGCCGCCATAATAATAAGAAAGACAATTTAATCAGAATAATGCTAGTGCCGAACAACCTGAAATTTTGTATTAACACGAAAGTTTTTTAACAGGAACAGAGGAGTACACTCTAAGAGAGCAGACTGAGAAATCCTACAGGAATTGCGCAAGGGAGCTACCTGTCGGGAAGAGGAACTGTGCTGGATGGGGTCCCTTTCGCCGTGGCTGCCATGGAAAATGTCCCCGGAACCTCCAAACCTCGCAACTCTCGTAGAGCCTCCAGAACCTCCAACGAATGAGCAAATGAGCGGGGAAGCGGTTAATTGCCGAGGTCATTGCAAACTGAGAACGCCACAGCCGTTGGATGCAATCCCTATCAACGGCGTAGCGTTACCCACGTGGAAGGCAATGGTACCAAGGATCCAAAGCATATATCTGTCGGACCTCCGAGTTAATTCAAGAATTGACAGTCCATATGAATGAGCATATAAGTGAAAGTGCTAAAACTATAATATTTCCAATAAATAACTCCACCATAATAATTGAAAAGGGCACGAAGGATTCCAAAAAGGGGTTGTAACCATATAACTCCGCCAATAATATAACCCCTCAATAATTAATAGTTTCGAGTACCTATTTAAGTGGCATCATAATAAAACACCAGCAACGTAGTACTCAACCTATACTCTTAGTGACAGGTCTGCATGGTGAGTACAGGCAAGTTGACACTTTTTCCGAAGTACAGGTCGGATCAGTTGCATATCATAGTTATTGTTATGTTTTAGTTTGAGTTATAAGGTCTGAGTAATAAAAAAAATTTTATGGTAAGTAAATGTTTTGTAGTTGGTTGTTACAGTGCACTTTACTCAAAATCACCCAAGGTGAATATTTCATTCTCTTCAAAATATGATATGATAAATTATGTAATAATTTAGGTTTTTTTCTCTTTAAAAGTGTTGTATTAGAGCATGTATAAATTGTAAATATGTGGTTTTTACTAAAGGTGTCAAGAGATGTGATTTTAAATGAATGTTTCCATAATGTACATGTTTCAATTATATTTCATGTGGATTGTGGATTCTTAATGTTGAGCTCAAAGAAATGTTTATTAAAGAATGGCTAGATATTTCAATAGACCTTGTATATATACATTTATTAATTGTGTAATAGATTTAACATGTGACACTTTATGCTATGTAAAACTTTAATGCTGACATATAATATCAAATAGTCCAATGTGATGTGATTGTTTGAGATCACAAAAATAGTATGTTTCCATGAAAGAACAAGATGAAAAAGAGTCCATGGTAAGGAAATCTTATACTTACAAGTGTACTCTCAAAAAACTGGAAATCTTTTCCATCATAAAATGAAGCTCAAGATTATCTAAAAAACTAAAAATCAATTTCCCAACCTTTACATGCATCATAAACACAGAGAAATCAATCTATACGAATGCATAAGAAATTTCATCCAAAATTTTGACCAATAAAAAAAAATATTCACTTCATGAAATAATTAAAAAAATTAATATAGACTCCAAAAAAATGATGGATCTTGAAGTTCCAACTTTTTTTCACTCAGCCTTTTCATATCCTATTATATTTTTCGTTTTTTTTTGTTTTTACAATTCTGTTCTATATTGGCAGCAACATTTCCTTCTCGTGAAAGTGTCCAATCATTCTTTGTCTTTTCTTTTTTTGAAAACTTGGAATAATGTATTTATAATTAAAATATAAATTTTCCTCACTATACGAATTTCGTGAATTTCGTCTTATTCTTTGTCTTTTCTTTTAATAACTTTTCGAAAGAAGATAAAATATATTTATAATTAAAAAGCGTGAATATTACAATATAGTCTGTAAATGCTTTCTCACGAAACAATAATGTACGATTTATGGATTCCCATCATCCGGATTATGTTTTTCATTTCTTCACCATTCTACATTTGGAAAAAATAAGCACACGGGTGTATGATTTTCAAATATTCTAGTTTGCCCCATTTCCCGTCGTTAATATTTTATTTTCCTCTGATGCTATTCATATCAGAAATTTCTTATCGAAATTCAACAAACCCAGATCCTAAATTTAATGAGCTATTTATAATTTGATTAAAACATCTCTACATCCAGCATTACATTAATGAATTATTCATAATTTGATTTTAAAAAATAAATAAATTAAAAGATCTCTGCAACCACCATTACATTAATGAACTATTCACAATTTGATTTTTATAAAAAAGTAAACTTCTATTTCATATCATGTGCTTTATTTGCCAAAAGCAATATAATATATACGTTGTGTAATGTATGGGAAGTCTCAATTTTCATTCGATTTTCAGATATTTGAAACTCTTACTGTAATGTACTGCGTGATGCATGACACTGTCATTTAATGTACAACGAGAGGAATCCTGAAAGCAATATATAACAAGAAGAATCATAACAAGAAATCATCAGATCATTGCAACTTCATACCTTGAAGACTCTCGGAACGACGAACTTTAAGAATAAAATGAGCAGCGCACATACGACAACCATCCATTGCAGTCAACAATGTTTTCAAGGGTGGCCTCACAACGTACATTGACATTGACGTTCCACATAATAGTAATTTGACAACTCAATTATGATACTTTTTTCAACCGGTAAACAACTAAATACACCATCTAATCATTTCAGTACAACCTTAATAACCTGAAATTATCATTATGTCTAAATAAATTTACTTGGCCATTTTATTTTTGTATTTCCAATATCATAACCACTCTCGATATACAATATACTTCTTTGACATTAACATAATTATATATCTTTGTTTCACAAGTTACCCAATAAATTACTTCATTGTTTATGATGTCACGCTTATTCATCAAGTTTCAAAATATTCCTAAAATTATTAATCAATATGGAAATTGCACTTTCATATGCTAAAAACAGCATCAAATCAGCCTCAGTGGAGCCATAGTCACATATAATTATCATTGTGTACAGGGGCATTTTAATTTTTTATTTCCAATGTCATAACCGCTCTATTTAAATATATACGATTTGAGAGGCATTCCCCACAAAATGATGTTCTTATCCAATTCCCATCATATCCAAAACTAGGTGGCAAAATCGGTGAAGTAAGAAAGTGATGCATAAATCGAATCGAAGGCGAGACGACCTCTCGCTGGATTTTCTACCTTATCCAATTCCCATATGTCCAAAACTAAGCGGCAAAATCAGTGAGGTAAGAAAGTGATGCACATGTCGAAGGTGAATTGACTTCTAACTGTTGAAATTTGCTACCCTACTCATTTATTGAATTAACGATACAGAGGACGATGACGAAATATCATATTTCGTTAGCTGCATTAGTGCTCACTTCTTCCGGTTTCTTCAAAGTTTGGCCAAGTGGGTGATGGAATTTGGTGTTCTTGCCATGCGTTCCTGTTGGACTTGGATCACTCATTAATTTTTTCATGGTTGGAAGTGGATCAACTACCAATATCTAGATCTCTAAGCTAACTTTCAACAGGCATGTGGAGGTAAGATTCATTTATGAATCAACAAATTTTCACAAATATCGTAACAAAATTCATTGTGTTATTAGGTAAACTATCATTGTTATTATGGATGGTTTACCTTTCTATCATGGAAAACTTAGACAAATAAAATAGATTTGTGCTGGTAAGGAAAGAGAGGATTCTATATAGTATAATTCTATCAAAAGCGACACCTTCCTAAAATTAATCTGAACAAATTTTATGGATCCAACCCCATAAACTGGATCACTTAGATGGAACATTACTTTCTGTACATGGCATCAAAAATGATTGGATGAAAGTATACATGTGTGTTTTATATTTGGATCTTGGAATTTGGCAGTGGTGGCAATGGCATAACAAATCCCATAGTTGTTATATTACTTGGACAAAATTTCTCTTGTATCTCTCTTAACATTGTGAAAAGGACACACATTATTTGGGATAATTCACCAAACTTAAATAATCTAGCACAATCAAATATTTCATATCCAATTTTGAGCAACTAACCATCTAGACCAAAGTCAGTTTCAATTAATTTTTCAAGGAACGCCTCTATCGATGGTATGAAAGAAGAGATGTACAAGTCCTAATGGGCCATCCTACTACTTGGTTGGAAGCCTCTTAAAAATCTCGGAATTCTAAAAAGACCTTATCTATTAATCATCCGTGTCCCATTATTTTCTAACCTATCAATCCCTCTCTATCCTCTCCACCTCTCAAGATCCACAAGCTAACCTCACTAAAAGTTGTGGAATGGCAAGTTAAAGTTCTTTGCTACAAATATGATGATAAATATTTTCTTGGGTAAAAATATAAGCAGAAAAAAATCTTTGTGGCCATTTCAAACCATTTTTTTTATGATTAATATGAAGCTATATCTATAGAGAAACCTCATCCATCCATAAAAGGCATTCCCTCATCTTATCTATAGGTTCTAGAACCATATATATTCCTACAGGCCTTCACTGGTATTTATGCTCCCAAATGCTTAAATCTATTGGCTACATCAATCATCACAAATTCATTGCTTTACTTAATAGTGGTAACACATAGCTTCATAAATAACTATGTATCCCAATAAACTCACTGCTATTTGATGTTGTGAAAACCATTCAAATTGTGATTAGTAATGGGTGTTATATGAAATGTG
This sequence comes from Pinus albicaulis, assembly GCA_034641835.2. Taxonomy (NCBI): domain Eukaryota; kingdom Viridiplantae; phylum Streptophyta; class Pinopsida; order Pinales; family Pinaceae; genus Pinus; species Pinus albicaulis. The sequence goes on from CM076579.1 coordinate 622,914,657, forward strand.
TAGGTGACTAAAAATGTGAGACATCAAATGGGTGACTATTCCCTAAAAATGCACATGCTTATTTTGGATATGGGTGGTTGCGATATTGTTTTGGGTGTTAAATGGTTATAGACATCATGCCCCATCACTGTTAATTTATATGATTTATACATGAGTTTCTAACTAGGGACATAACTACAATTTTAAAGGAATTACAATCAACTCTTCTAAATTCATCATTTAACACCATATGAATAAACGTCTTAAAAAGTGGAATTCAAAGGCTCATTTTCATGACATTCAAGTCTTCGATGCAGCTTCTAAACCATATTAATATTGACATGTAGTTAGTATTCTCTGAAAACCAAATCTTCTTTGAATCTCCCCAAGTGCTACAACACCCACAAGATGATCATCATCATATATTATGCTCCTTCTAGGATACTTTCACATAACGTATGCCTACATGGCCATCTATTTCTCAAAAGAATGAAATAGTAAAGGTAGTCTATGAATTTCTCTCCATTGTGTTATTTTCCTTAGTACTATCCCTTATTCATCATTAGTTCTTACGATGCTCAAGAAATAAGGCATGTGGTGCATGTTTCTTTACTTCTGAGCTCTTAAAAATTTGACATCAAGGATAAATTTCACATCCTAGTCATTGATGACCCTTTGGATGAACTAAAGGGTGCTTAATTCCTCACGAAACTTGATCTTCGCTTAAGTTATCACCTAATTCACATGAAAAAACTAGATATTCCTTAAATTATTTCACAGTCATGAAGGCCATTACAAGTTATTGGTGATGAATTTTTCTCTTTGTAATGCACCTTCAACCTTCCAAATCCTGATGAATAAAATATCTAAACCATTTTTGCATGATTTTGTCCTTCTTTTTTTATAACATCTTTATATATAGGTCACCCTTGGGGATTAAATCCATTGGGTCTCCATTTAGTCAACCTATGCTATAGTGCTTCTGTTGATCGGATATTAGATGATATCTATATTCTCACTAGCTATCGATAAAAGAAACCCAAAGTTATTTTACTAAACCACCCTTCGAATACATATTTATAATAAAAATAAACAATATTTTTAATAGATATCCCATATTTTCAATAAAATACCCCTCCTAATAATCCCTAATACCTATAAAGATACCCACAACAACACACCCATGTCCCCCCTACTCCCCCCTCTTCCCCGACCCCACCTCACAATATCTACAATATATGGACTCTATTTTCATAATTGTAAAACCCCGTTTATGCATGAACATGGCAAGGTATTGGTCAACGAGGTAAATCCTCCATAATAAAGTGTTATATCTATTTTTTGTGCATCAACTCTTTCTTAAGAGGTACAAATGTTCCATTGGTGTCTCTAAAGTGGAATATTTGGGCCATATTGTTAGTTATGGTTGCGTGTTTATGAATACAAAAATATTAAAGTGATGATAAATCAACCTTGCACTAAAACTCTTAATATTTTTAAAGATTTCTAGAAACTACATTTTGTTTTTAACCTCCACAAGTGTTGAATCTTCATGTCTTACAAACCCACTAAAAAGCAATGTCCTTTAATACAATATTAATGTCGACCTTATTTAATGGGTAAACCATTAATGTTGGGTAATATTCATGGAAAATATTAAGCATGAAAGTTTATCTTAAAGTTTAGAAATCTTGGCGAATCTCACTAGTCAATAATATGCAAATTGTAAAATGTTTGGTGATATTTTTGTAGAAATATTCAAATTTCCTATTATTTTATATTAAAATATATAAAATTTCGGCAAACTTTTTTTTGGGAAAAAACACGAAAAATTAGCCCCCATGTGAATATTAGCCCCTAAAATTTTTCGTGGTAATATTCCTATGTGATTTTTTTAGATTGTGATCTAAGGGAATTGAAACTTACTTATATTTGCATGTCATCACCATAATTTATATTAATCGGGTGTAGTTTGATTTGTAGAGTTTCTCTAAGTTTCCTTCTATTTTGATTTCTTCCTTCACCACAACTTTTAGATCTTCTAAATTTAGTAGATGATTGGTGTTATGAATATATTCCTTGATAGCCAATACTTGTATTCTATCAGGTCTTAAACTTATTCAATTCACATTCAACCTAACATGCATGGATCTACTCATCTCCCCAATGTAATGATTTCTACATGAAAACATAATATAATACACACCTTTAAATAGTCTCGGATTTGAAAAAAAAATGTAGAATCAAGTATATTTCCAATTGTATTTGGTAGGAGATAAACTATAAATAAACTAGAAATATGCTTCACAACCTTCACATGTATAGTAAGAATAGAGAAATAAATCTCTATAGGAATAAATAAGAATTAGAAATCTCCTATAAAATTTTAACTAATAATGACTCCTTCATTAACAAAAAAATTCATTTACATAACAAAATTAATTATTTACCTTTTACTATTAAAAAATAAAAACCTAGTCGTAAAAAAAGGTTGATGACCCTTGAATTTTCAATTTTTTATTTTACTTTTTCAATCTTCTTATTAAACTTGTTTTTTTTTTTCACTTTACCTTTTCATATGATGAGTCTTGTCCTTCCAACCTTCTTTTCTTTTTTCAATATTCTTATAAATCCTATTTATTTTTTTCACTTTACCTTTTCATATCCTATTTGATTTTTTATTTTTTTTAAGAGTAACTTTCCCTTCTGATAAAATGTTTCCTCTCCTTTGTCTTCTCTTTTAAAAAAAAATGGGGATCAATTTGATGGCCATTTCGCCTAGCCATAAGACATTTTATTCTTTAAATAATTTTAAAATTTTTATATGCTCGTATCTCGTGATGTGTTTGATAGTGTGAAAAATGTATTTTCTATGTTCTACTATAAATATTTATATGACTGATATTGTATCACTATCAGGTCAAAACATTAAGTTTCATGGAGAAAAATTAAAACTTGATGCGAAGGGAATTGTGATTTACTCACAATTTGCAATATGAATCTAGAACATTTTATATCACTTTGAAAACCTATTCATTCATTTGATGAGATGTGATATAGGGGAAGTGAAAACTATATACATGTTGAATGTTGTCTTCTTTACCCAAAAGATCAAACACTCCAAAATTTGTTACAAACCTTACAACGATTGTGACTATTTATTCATCTATGATATGCTATCGCAGCACTAAATGCAGGTTGAATGTGGGGTCTTTACCTAAAGGACCAACACTCCAACCTACCATGGTAATGTTAACAAACAAAAAGTTGGTGTAACATTTTAAAATTATATGCACTCTTTTTTCATTGTGACATAAACTAAAATTTGTTATATATATATATATAATTTATTTATTTATTTATTTCTATTTTTTATTTATTTTTATTATTTTATTATTATTTTTCATAACGAGAAAAAAAGCTGTGTTTATATTAATACAAATAAAGTTTGTATGGACTGTAGTTAGAAATTACTATAGGTTATTTTTTTATGAAATTAACAAACATAGATCATTTATAAAATATCTGAAGAAAAAGAAACAAGACACAATTATCATGGAAATTTTATTGGGCAGTCCATCAAATCAAAAAAAGTCATGGAGACATAATGGAACCAGAGTAACTACCATCAACAATACCTGTTCGCATGGTTGTTTGGATGTAGAATACTTACACTGGCTCGGGAAGAGGCCCCATGCCACATCGATTAATAAGACAAGAAATCACTGTATAGGTAAAAAACGGATTCGAATATCTGTCTTGGACAAAAATACTGAAATCTGATGTGCCCAAGGTCCATATTCAAACCATTCTTGGGCAAAGCATCCACCTCTTGGTTGAGCTCTCTAGGAACATGGGAGAAGAAAACTGATTGACATAAACCCTTATGAATTCTTTGCATCCAATATCTCGTATAGGAACGAGAAAAAGATATGTGTTTGTTAATATAGTCAATAATAATTTGAGAATCACCAAAATTTAGATCTCATTTAATTTCAACCACGTAGCACAATATAAGAAACCCAAAATGCAATGACCTTCACCGTACTATCATTGCTCCCAACCTTCCAAGAAAATTTCCAAGTCATATATGTGTCCATATTAATCATCACTCCACATCCATAGATGTCATTCTCCCCGTCAAAATGATAAAGGAATAGAAGAGATATTCTTATATGAAATAATCCAAAGGTTCTTTGTATTCCATATAATAAGCACAAATATATGTTGCCAAAAGCTCTTTTCGGAAAGGTGTCATCTTCCAATTTTGTTGATGTAACTTTTTCAAAAATGACCATGAGAAAAAAAATCAATACTATAGGAATCCAGAATTAAAACAATATTGTTTCAAGTCCAAGAACTAAAAATGGCTCAGATTGGAAACTTAGGTAATTAACGGTAATAAAGTTAAGGATTACCATAATATAGTCTCTATTACGAGGACTAGAAGTGTGCCGCTATTGAGAATTCCTTTGACGAACACTGAAACCGTTCAGGAAAACATGTTAGTTTGATACCTTGTTCTGTAAAGTTTATATGGGTTGCAATACGACAAGTTTTATCCCATACTCGAACCCTGTTGTGTAAAGTTTATATGGTTTGAAAATGGAATTTGATAACATTGATACATTGAAAAATAAAAAGTTAAAATTTCCCACCTACTATCAATCGTTTATATATAAAAATTTATATTTACATAGCCATTGGAATCTCATTTATGTCATTAGTCTACACACCGCCCAAATTGACATCAGCATGTGTACCATTCCTACTCAAGATCATGGCACAGAGGTTCTGACAATCTTTGGAAATTAGTATTGAATGGAGTTGTCTTTAGTGCGATTTTTTGAAGTTTTAGGTGCCGGAATCCTGTGAAAATTTTCAAGATAAAATTTTGGCTTTTTGTTATTCAAACTGGTTTTTTGACTCTATATATGGATTCAGCACCCTCAAAAACCTCTAGGGCACTTTGATTGTGTAAAGTTAGCAATCAAACTTCTCTTTTCAATAAATTCTTGCACACCGTAAAAATCACCGTAAAACCCTTCAAAAAATCGCACTAAAGACTACTAAAAAATGTTTTAATATATATTTTGATAATTGATATCATTTTAAATATGTTACGTGAGAAAAATTTCAGAGTAAGTAATTATTTGTTCGATAGAATGTTTTATCACATTTAGAAGTTAATTTTTGTAAATTGGAAAGGTTGAACTTTATAATTGTTTTCGTTTATAGCTTTAGAAGATTATACATTTATTCAGAAGAATCATTATTTTTATCTATTTTTTTAATATCAATAATAATGAACAAGATTCTTTTAAACATGTTTAAAGAAAATTTAAGAGATTATATATTTATTTCAAAGATTTTTTACTTTTATCTATATTTTTAATATTGATGGTGGACAAATCTCTTTTACAAAAGCTTTTTAAAAAAATAATTTAAAATGACCCGAGTTTATCTTGAAACCTTACAAAGGGTTTATTCCTTATTTATTTTATTCCTTAAATTGAATGGTAACAAGATACTAACCTAGTCTTATCAGAATTCTTACGCTAAAGGTTCCTGTGTTTGCGTGTCTCATGACTAGTCTTGAATCATGCTATTGATTCTACATGTAAACCAACAAGCTTAGAAAATTTCACACTGCGTATTGCAAATTGTAAATTTATTTTGTTTGAAACATTCTATAATTTCTAATTGTTGTGCCTATTAACCAATGTGGCCTGACATACAAACTCAATTGAACATGGGTTGGTAAAAAATTAAGACGTGGCAACTAATTATCAAGTTTGGTAGCTGCCTATATCCAATACATTGACCGTCATGACCTTGGGACTCAAAGAGTAGAAGTCACAACAAATCTCACAATATTGAAGTAGGCACAATATATCTCACAATATCAAGGAGAAATATTGCACAATAAAGGGCTTACAAGCATTCCAACAATTCCAAATTTCCAAGTAAGAGAGATGAAATCTTCTAGTTTTGCCAATTTAATGAAGTTATGGTGCAATATGATAATTTTCTTCTTCCTGAAGGCAATACAAAGCCACATTTATGTGCATACGAATTCCCAAGGTGTTCCCAAGGTAGTGGCATTAAAACTTACAAGTGAAAACATCCCTTTTAGTTGTGGCCCATAACAAAACAACTTATAGGAAACCATTATAATAGAAAACATAATAAATTTTTCAGATGGGTTTATTTGACATTCTAGTGGAGTCACTAGATATATTTTTTTTATCTTTGCAGTAGTAATATATCATATAATTTTTTTAACCCCGTCCAAATTGCTTTTCTGCGCAGGGGTTAAGGGCTCCTTGACATCATATACTTCCATGGACAAAGATGTTGTTTGATAAGTTTGAAAATTGTGGTAAGACATGACAAAGGGAGTGTAATACCAATCGATTTTCAAAATACCTCATTGAGTTTCCTAGCTATCCCCATTCCATATGATAGAGAACACTGTGATTTCTTTCCTTTCTCAATATGGAATTCCCATGTATTTTTTGTTTATAAAAACTCTAATGGGAACCTCATTCACCATGAAAACATGAAGAAAAATTCATAGAGATTCATGTATCAATTAAATGTTTTATACATACAAGATATATCCAATGTTCTAGATAGCACCTTAGGTGTGGAATTCAATGGTTGGATCAAGCCAAAGGTATATTCGTTGCTTGCAATTGTGTTTTTCAATTTATTATCTCTTAGCCAAATAATATGAATTATGCATCCCCTTATTGTGACAAAATTTTCCCTCTATTTGATATATAACTTTTAAAAGAAGTGTGTTCGGAGTGTGTTCAATGGCCCATCTTGAAGTTATTTTTCCCACTTATCTGATATAATACTTTATCATATAATAGAAATATAATATTAGCATAATATTATATAAAACATTTAAAGAGTATAAGTTAAACAAAAGGAATAACCAGTTATGAGAATAATAAACTATGAATAATATAGTATGTTGTGGAGGGTTTGAATTGATCTGTGTATGTGTTTCCATAAGATTTATTTTCTTTATTTTATAGCATTTAGTCTTTGTTTTAACTCATTGACTACCTTTTGTCGAAGGCCTCATGGAACCTTAAATAGTCTACCTTTTGGTTGATACTATTTCATTTATTCCATATATCATCTCATTAAGGACCTTTTTGCACAACGCTTCAAGGAGCCTTAAATAGGATACCCATTGTTAGATACTAAACTGATTGATGTGATTATTATGAGGGTATGATTGATATCAATGATGTTAAGGAACTTCATCGTTGAAGTTTATTCCAAGGTAAGTTCCACCCTAAGGAAAGTTTCATGTATATTATCACTTTTAAATATGAAAATGTGTGAGTTTTTATTTAAAGAACAAATCATACTAAGATATTTTTTCAGTGGGGCTCTTTTCAATTCTATAATTAGGAACTAGATTAAAGAGTTTTAGGAAGGTCACGGGTGGTGCAAAATACACATCATGAACTTAACCAAAGGTTAGTTTCTTCTTAGTTGATTTCAATGAGAGGTATTATGTTCATGAAGTCATTGTCCATGATCTTTGGGTATATATGAATATTCAATAATTCTTTTTTTATAGTGGGAGGAGGATGCATTGGTAAACCAAATGACTCAAATTTATTATCTTATGCAAACAAACTTCCCAAGCCTTCCCATGTAAAACTAGCCCTTCCTTGAGTACATTTATGCATCAGTCAGAGGGTTTATATGCCAAGGACCTTTGCTGGTTTTCAACCTGTTGATGGGAAAAATTGTACTGCCAACAAGGAGGGGGTCTCCCCGGTGAAAGGTGCCAATTAGACCTCACACCGTTTGGGATAGGAGCCCCATCCGATATGTGGCCCTGACTGCTGCCATAAGTGTTTTCAATCTTGGTTTTCAGATGAGAAGATGATGGAGTAGAGGCAAAGGTAAAATGACCAATCAATGAAGCAAAATCAACCCAATATTGACAAACCATAAACAAAGATACAATCAAGTCTAAGCAACACAATAAAAGGGGGGGTGTGCCATGAATGGGATCAGTGAGCCAAAAAACCAGTCAAACGTACATGAAAGAAAACACGACATAAGTTAACTGCAAAGTATTTCACAATAGATCACCGATGTGGCAAGGAAAAGATAAACATTGATTCAAGAGCAAACATACATGCAACCACTTTGAATTAGTTCATAATCAATTGCATGCATGCAAGCATCTGCACAACATAGTGAAATACTATATAGCTAGTACTATCACCACAAACAAGCACGTGAATCAGTGCCTGAAAAGAGAATATTTTATTAATGTTGCTGCAACGTCAAATACATGTTTACAACTCATCAAAACCCAATAGTGGAACATGGGTGATTCATCTCAATGCATGATACCAAGACCCTAGCCTTGCTACCACTCTCTCTACTTGATACCAAGAGCTGAGTGCCCTTAGCTCTCAAACACCAATTCCTCTGTCATACTAGCCTCAATTGCAAAGCTAAAAGTCCCTTACTTGATTTCCCGAAGTTGTATATATAGGCTGAGATGCAGTTTGAGTTTCCCTTGAATCTTGGTCTTCCTGACTGTTGGGCTGGCTTGTGACTTGGTCCATTTGTGACCTAGGACCCAAGGGTTACTTGCGACCTGCGACCTTGAGTCATTTGTGACTTGGCAACTTGGAAAAAAATAGAAACTACTAAAGGGTCGCATAGTCACATTTGAGGCTAGGTCGCACATTTCTTTCCTGCTTGAAGATTGCAACCCTGCGACCTATGGAGATCTGCGACTTGAAAGGGTCGCATAGTCACATTTGAGGCTGGGTTGCACATTGCTTTCCTGCTTGAAGATTGAGACCCTGTGACCTATGTAGATCTGTGACTTGAAAGGGTCGCATAGTCGCATTTGAGTCTGGGTCGCACATTGCTTTCATGTTTGAAGATAACGACCCTGCGACCTGTGTAGATCTGCAACTTGAAAGGGTCACATATTCGCATTTGAGGCTAGCTCGCACATTGCTTTCATGCTTGAAGATTGCGACCCTGTGACCTATGGAGATGTGCGAATTTAAAGCGTTGCATAGTCACATTTGGGGTTGGGTCGCACATTTCTTTCATGATTGAAGATTCTAACCCTGCAACCTATGGAGATTTGTGACTTGAAAGGGTCACATAGTCACATTTGAGGCAGGGTTGCATATTGCTTTCATGCTTGAAGATTTGCAACCCTGCAACCTGCAGAGATCTATGACTTGAAAAGAGGTTGCATAGTCAGACAGTCAGGGAGTTGCATCGATTGTTTGTCTGAGGTATTTGTGACTCAATGATCAGTTGCAATGAGCGAGAGGTTGCACTGCAAACTTTCCTGCGTTTCTTCTTGCGACGCATTTTCCCTCCAGTCCAAGCTTCTGTTAGTAAAGGACATAGGAAGCCTCAGCTTCGATTTGGAGACCTTCGTTACTGCTCTGCCTCTATCATTTTATGAGCTCATTGTGTCCCTCAACCTTTATCAATTCTCTTATTCCTATGTTTGAAGAACTGGTAGATTTAGCCACTACCCGCACCTTCCGCACTACTAATCGATAAAGAACAACCTCCAGGTAAATTATAACATGATGGCTATATTTGCGAAGATGCAGATGGTGTGGCAACAACTAGTGGGAAAGTACTCCTGAACGAGAAACCTTTCTAATCCGTCCATGCAATAGCCAAGTAGTTGTGCTGCAATTTGGCTACAAGTTTTATTTCAATCATAAATACCCTTGTCCATTGGGTAGACTTGGAGGATAGCTTTCTTGTTGTTTTTTCTTTGCCCTTGGAAGTTATACCTTTGTATACAACATCAAAACCTCCCTCTCTGATTTTATTATCTCCATGAATCCCCCCTCGTTGCTTTTGTCAATGTGTCCAAGTTAAAAATATTTGGGGGTTGAACAACGATGCAGGTGCAGAGATGTTATCATGAATTCTCGAATCTCCAATGTGGTGGTGATATTATCGGGTATATATTTCATGGGTTAAACGTACATAAAGTATTATAATATCAATTAGTTCAGAGTTACCCTTTTAGAGAATGAATCCCCCATAAAAATAATTTACATGGGACTATGAGCATGGTGGATAGAATGCCTGAATGATCTATGGTGAAAGTGCTTCTAATGGACATAATTAATACACAGAAAAGCTTCCATTCGAATGTATGCATGATGACCCCCCTACACATGGTGTGGCTGTAGAAAAAGTATCTCGTCATGATGGTCAGAAGGTTTATGAGGGGTTGGGAATAGGTCACGGGGATGTCACTGACTACAGGCCGTGTCAAAACCCTAATGGCTAAGCGAGCAGAGGGGGACCCGAAATTTTGAATATACACAAAATTTTGTGTGGTGTTGTAGAGGCTACAACAAATGGTGAACCACTGGTAGAATCCAACATCTCTTTCAATGTCCCAATAATACTCTGAGTCTAGATGGTGATGTAAAGGAATATTAAACAGGTTCTATGGGTACTCTTTGTATTACTTTGACCTTTACAGATATGCCCAATCCTTGTGCCTCAACTAGGTCTTGTTAATTAGAAAACATCAAAGAGGAAGTTCACAAATGCCAATATTTTGATGATGATGTGAAGAGCAAGGCAATGGGCTTATTATATTTAGAAATTTAAAATAAGTTTTTGGTGTTTCTCCGCTTCCATCAGGCCTAGACAGTACCCCGGTGGAGTCACTTCAAGAAATCACAAACATTGCTCCACTGCCAACAAGCCTGGTCAGTACCCTGGCAGAGTCATTGTGTTACCTCTCTGTGCATGAAGCCTTTCTCGATCCTTTACCCTTTTTTGTTTCATGTGCTTGTAGCACTTATTTTTTTTTGTTCGTGGCACTTATTTTGCATGGGAAAATGAGGGATACTGACTTATTTTACGAGAAAGAGAGGTTGTTTCTTTTTTGACAGAAACTGAAAGATATCCTGGTTTGGTTTTGCCCTCATGCCAAGCCTTCACATCCCATCTACCACCCACAGGTGAAACATGCAAAACAGATCATTAAGATGTTCAAGACTATGCTGGGCACAAGGCTTAGGTTACGGGTATAGGCCATTCAAACTCGTTAAGGTTCCCCACAATCAACCAACTCGTATCTCCCTGGCTAATGAATTTAGAATCATATGCATTATTGTGAGAACGTGACTTTGATGACCTGTTCTGAGAGAATCTGCCTCTTGAGGTAACCACCGCAACCTCACACAAACAATGGAGTTAGGGTTTCAACAATCAGGGAAAAATAATTAAGAAATATCATCAGGATTTCAATGCATGCAAAGCGATAAAAGCAATCTATCCGGCTTTAAACCCGTGCAAGGGGGAGTAAGAAGGCTAGTCTAGGCACTGAGGGTTTCAAGGTCCTGGGTTCAAATGAGGGCTCATGCCATGTATGAAAAAATTCACAGCTATCTCAACAACCGGTGCAAATGATGCAAGGAAGAAAGTGTACAACACGATGCAACCGACAAGGCTTATAACGCAATGCACTGCATGTGCGAGAAAGATCAAATATTTGCAGGTGGAAAAACAAGGCAAAGCACATGAGTGATTATTTGAATAGTATGCAACAAAAAGGAAATTGAAAGAAAAATGAGTGCAACATAAATGGACAATTATAATGCATAAACTATTGACCGCAAGAAAATACATCAAGCATAATTTTGAACCATAAAGAAAAACCTTAGCAAGTAAACCTAATTAACCACTTGAATGACAAATTTTTATTAACATACCCTATCTAGCCTAAACCTGAAACCTGATTTTAACCAAAGAGGTGGTCGGGTTATGTGAAATTAGCTTTCCAGTGCAGCCACCACATTAGTTCCCGTCCTGTAAGAAAAGAAATGTTCGCAATCAGAGCCATCATACAAAATCGTGCACCAACAACAAGACTTACCTGAAGAGCATGTGCAATAATAAGAAGGTCATGGATACTTACCCAATAATGTGCCAGAATGGATTGTTCAAGATGGATTTCACTTTCATCCTAATACATAGAAATATGTACTAGAAACCTAAAAGGATTTATAAATGACACACATTCATCCATGCACAACCCTAGTTCTGACGGAAGCAAGGAAAGACATTGCCTATTTGCAGGTATATTCATCGAATAGGATTCATCAAACTAGCTAGGAATCTCATCATGATTTTGAGGATGATCAATTTGATAAAACGGAAAAAATAGGCATCCGCTAGGCGACTTTGAGATGTTTGCAAATCCACTTGCAAAAACCCTAATTTTGAAAGCCCTAGTTCGGAGTTGTCCTTGGGTCCCATCGAGGATGTGAGGATCTGAAGCAACCTTCAGTGGAGGCTGAAATTCCTCACCGTCTTGGACAAACTCCAGAACTTCGAGCGGGGGGACTCCAAGCTTTGATGGTTGCGTGAGATCAATTGGCAAACGGATGTGATCATTATTTATGGTGATTGGAGAACTGTCGGCGGGATTATCATCAATTCGGTCAAATGTTAGCGAACTAACAGATTGACAATCCAATGTATCAGATTATTTAAATTTCCCAGGATGGGATGAATTGATCGGAATATTTTCAGGTAGTAGAGAGGTTTTCCAAACATCACACGCCGGTGCCTGAGTGAAACTAGTACTAGCTAGGAAAAAACCAAAAATATTAGGGACAATGGCTCGTGTTTTCCTTCCATTGAATAAATTAGGGTATATCGGTTGTTGCGTACTAGTTATTAGGGGATAAAAATATGTGCTCAGAGAAACGTCACTCGAATGGAAGACGTGCCTAGATGAGCTGACATTCGGCGTGGTTGTGCTAAGAGGAGTGTGATTTGTGGGAACCGTCATTTCAGAAACCCTACTGCAAGAAACCCTAGTTTTACTTGTTTTAGGAGCCTTATTAGGATTGTAATAACTTGAGATAGCTGCCATCATAAGCTTAATTGTTTCAATTTCCTGATGGGTCCCTGAATCATCACAATGTGAATCATCGAATTTTGGTGGCTTCATAGGGTTGACAGATAAATACATATGACAGTCTTCAAAGGCGTGAGTGAATATGTTTTCATATAAGTAACGATCATTGGAGCCATCAATTTGGGCATCTGGTATACTAGACTCCTCCAGGGTTAATGATGTGGGCGAATCAGCAATAAAAACATCTTGAGGTTGCCGAGATAGGAAGTCGCTCCTTTGGCTATTTAAAGATTTCGGATGAAAAATATCAGGCATAAGAGATTCATCAACTTTGTAATGTGATTGTGAAACACTACTCACGTGTTCGTGATTGTCATCAACACCAGTATAAGGCAGATTTGAATGACTTGAAGAAACTACTGGTGTGGCAGACTCATGAAACGAATTAGGGAATAATGGATGAAATGATTCAGATGCGAGGGTATCAACTGTACAAGGACTTTCATCTTGAACTTCAGTGTCATCCGGAGAGAAAAATGATCTTGCATGCCTATCATAGTCCAATGATTTTTTAAGGAAATCAACTTTATCCGGGACAAGACTCAATTTATTATTAGTATGCGAATAAGGTTTAGAATTTTACCCAGGAAAATTCTTAGTGGCTTCGAGATAGGTTTCAGTAATGGGAGAGACGTTAGGACAATATGGTTTTCAAGCTCTAATTTGACAGGGTGCGTGAAAGATTCAGAGGTGGTACGATAGGTTTTATTTTCTTCTACACATCCATCATCACTCGGAACTTTTGCGGTCAAAACTCCATTACACAAAAATTCAGGGAAAGGAATGTCAAAAATATTGATACTCTTCTTGGAGACCTGGATGTGTTCTGTACTCGGGGAGATAGACAAGGAAACATTTGGGATAGAGTCCAAACAACTGGAAATTTGAGGATCATCGTAACAAAAAATGGGTTCAAGCTTTGTTGTCGATTGAAAGTGTTCTAGGGAAACAAAAAACACCTGTTGAAACTCTTTAATTATATATGTCTAATCGACATCCCTTTCAGAGAACTCAAAAAAAAATGAACAAATCTGATAGAAAACTCCTCTATAGATTCTTGAGGTTCTATTCTGATCTCATTTAACCTGGTTAATACATTTTGAAAATCGTACATGTGAAGAGCGTGTTGTAATCCACCGGTGAGCTGATCAAACGAATGGATGGAAGTTGTCAGCAACATGTGGCACCATTGGTTAACGCGACCTTTGAGAGTCAGGGAGAAAAGCACATAAGCCAACTCCTCTTCTTCAATTTCATAACACTCACAAAACTCACAGAAATCCAAAAGGTGCTCGGTTATGGAAACTCCATTTTCACCGTCGAATTTTAACTGGGACAAGTGATATAGTGTTCATCTGGGTTTGAGCATAGAGAACCAGATAAATCTGATGAACATCTAGGGATAATGATTTGTGGATGAGCCATTACAGATATGAGACTAACTGTAGGCTCTAAGGGCTCAACTTGTCATCTGGCCCTCCTTCTAGCACCAATTTTGTTAATGGGAACAATTGTACTGCCAGAAACAAAGGGGTCTCCCTGGTGAAAGGTCCCAATTAGACCTCACACCGTTTTGGATAGGAGCCCCATCCGGTATGTGGGCCCGGTTGCCGCCATAAGTGTTTTCACTCTTGGTTTTTTGATGAGAATATGATGGAGCAAGGCCAAAGGTGAAATGACTAATATGTGAAGCAAAATAAGCCCAAGATTGACGAACCATAAACAGAGATACAATAAAGTCTAAGAAGAAAAATAAAAAGGGGGGTATGCTGTGAATGGGATCAGTGAGCTGAAAAACTAGTCAGACACACATGAAAGAAAGCATGCTAGAAGTTAACTGCAAAGTAGCTCACAATAGATCACCGATGTGGCAAGGAACAAATAAACATTGATTCAAGAGAAAACGTACGTGCAACCACTGTGAATTAGTTCATAATCAATTTAATGCATGCAAGCATCTGCAAAAAATAATGAAATACTAGATAGCTAGAACTATCACCACAAACAAATATGTAATCAGTTCCCGAAAAGAGAATATTTTATTAATGTTGCTCCAACGTCAAATACATGTTTACAACTCATCAAAACCCAATAGTGGAACATGGGTGATTCATCTCAATGCATGATACCAAGACCCTAGCCTTGCTACCACTCTCTCTACTTGATACCAAGAGCTAAGTGCCTTTAGCTCTCAAGCATCAATTCCTCTGTCATACTGGCTTCAATTGCAGAGCTAAAAGTCCCTTACTCGATTTCCCAAAGTTGTATATATAGGATGAGATGTCCTTTGAGTTTTCCTTGACTCTTGGTCTTATTTACTGTTGTGCTGGCTTGCGACTTGGCCCATTTGCGACTTGCGACCCAGGGGTTACTTGCGACCTACGACCTTGAGTCATTTGTGACCTAGTGACCTGGGTGAAGATATAAACTACTAAAGGGTCACATAGTCACATTTGAGGCTGGGTCACACATTGCTTTCCTGCTTGAATATTGCGACCCTGCAACCTATGCAGATCTGAAACTTGAAAGGGTCGCATAGTCGCATTTGAGGCTGGGTCACACATTGCTTTCCTACTTGAAGATTGTGACCGTATGACCTATGGAGATCTGCGACTTGAAAGGGTTGCATAGTCACATTTGAGGTTGGGTTGCACATTTCTTACATGTTTGAACATCGCGACCATGCGACCTATGGAGATATTCAACTTGAAAGGGTCGCATATTCGCATTTTAGGCTGGGTCGCACATTGATTTCACGCTTGAAGATTGCGACCCTGTGACCTGTGGAGATATGTGACTTGAAAGGCTCGCATAGTCGCATTTTAGGCCAGGTCGCACATTTATTTCATGCTTAAATATTGCGACCCTTCGACCTATGGAGATCTGCAACTTGAAAGGGTTTCATAGTCGCATTTGAAGTTGGGTCGCGTATGGCTTTCATGCTTGAAGATTTGCGACCTTGAGACCTATAGATATCTGCAACTTGATAAGAGGTTGCATAGTCGAATAGTTGGGAAGTCGTATCGATCGTTTCTTTGAGGTATTTTCGACTTAGCAACCAGTCACAACGAGCCAGAGGTCGCACTGCAAACTTGCCTGCGTTTCTTCTTGCGAGGCACTTTCCCTCTAGCCCAAGCTTCTGCTGGTAAAGGACATAGGAAACTTCGGCTTCGATTTGGTTACCTTCGTTACTGCACTGCCTCTACCATTTGATGAGATCGTTGCGTCCCTCAACCTTTATCACTGCTCTGCTTCCTGCGTTTGACGAACTGGTAGCTTTAGCCACTACCCACACCTTCCGCACTAATAATCGATGAAGAAGGGCCTTCAGGTAAATTAGAACATGAAGGTTTTATTTGCAAAGATGTAGATGGTGTGGCAACAGCTAGTGGGCAAGTACTCTTGAACAAGCAACCTTTCTAATCCGTCCATTTAATAGCCAAGTAGTTGTGTTGCACTTTGGCTAGAAGTTTTATTTCATTCATAAATACCCTTGTCCGTTGGGTAGAATTGGAGGATAGATTTCTTGTTGTTGTTTCTGTGTCCTTGGAAGTTATAGCTTTGTATACAGCATCAAAACCTCCCTCTCTGATTTTATTATCTCCATGAAGCCCCCCTCGTTGCTTCTTTCAATGTGTCCAAGTTAAAACTATTTGGGGGTTGAACAATGATCCCGATCCAGAGATGTCATCCTGCCTTCTCAAATCTCCAATGCGGTGGTGATATTATCGGGTATATATTTCATGGGTTAAACCTGCATGAAGTATTATAATATCAATTACATCACAGTTACCCTTTTAGATAATGATGTCCCCACAAAAATAATTTACATGGTACCATGAGCTTGGTGGATAGAATTCCTGAATGATCTATGGTGAAAGTGCTTCTAATGGACATAATTAATACACAGAAAAGCTTCCATTCGAGTGTATGCATGGTGACCCCCCCACACATGCCATGGTTGCAGCAAAATTATCTCATCGTGACGGTGAGAAGCTTTATGAGGGGCTAGGAATAGGTCACGGGGATGTCCCTAACTACAGGCCGGGTGAAAACCCTAATTGCTGAGCGAGCAGAGGGGGACCCAAAATTTTGAATATACCCAAAGTTTTGGGTGGTGATGTAGCGGCTACAACACAACCTTATTCCATAGAAAAGGATTTCCTTTCTGTTAACCTCTACAAATACTTTGAAGTATTTTTTCTTTATCCATATAGGAACAAGGTGGTGAGACATATAATCATACACGTTAACCTATCAAACACATGTTTCTATTAACAAAATTTATTTTGGAAATGGTATTTAAACAATAGAGAGAGAAATAAATTTATTTTGGAAGTGATATTTAAATAAAAGTGTGAGAGACCTGTATTGAAATCTAAGGTGATATCCAAGCTTTCTACAAAGTATTTCCATAGAAAAAAAAACAATCTTTCCTTTATAGAAATCAGAAGGAAGTCAAAAAGCAATTAACATGTTGAATACTTTCTATTGAAACCTCAAAAATTGTAGTTGTTAAAGTATTATAATTTAAATATATTTAATTTTTAGTTGATTTGTTTATAATAGAAGAGAATAACCTTTAAATAATACACCAAAGTGAAAAATATTTTTCAATTTTCAAGGAAATTTTTAGTTAGATGCAATATGGAGCCTTATTAGAGTGAGTTTGTTATATATATATATATATATATATATATATATATATATATAATGGGCATTCATTCAAAACAAATAAGAATACTTGGATATTGAGAGGCGAGCATTATCATCATTGCAACTTCATACGTTAAGATCTCTACGAATGACGAAATTTAAGCTCAAGAATCAAATGAACACCTTTGATGACCATGACTTGCAAACAATGTTTCCAACGTTGGCTTGACAATATAGTTCTTTCACATTGAATAAGTCGTATATTTCATTTTTATTTTTAATTAGAATAAGTTAAATTTAATTAGATAGTAGATTTTTAATTTTTTTTTATACTAAATAAATTAGTTAATTCATATAATTTTTTAAATATTCTTAAATATTGTATCAAAATAAGCACACGGCTATCCATCCATTCTCACAACAACCATTTACTTATCATTATGTACAAGTCAACCTACTTGAGCATTTAATTTTTTTATTTACCACTATTACTAAAGTTTTGATCACTTTATGTACCAGTTCTAAGATGAATAGATCTATAGAAAATATGCACAGACTGCCTGGTACTAAATCCTTCTGCATCAAATATGGCATTACAGTTGATGATCCCCTAGTGAAACACAGAAAAACAAAACGGAAGGAAAAGAAAGCATAGAAAAGATAAAACTTCATCAGAAAAAGCAATAAGAGGATATTTTCTTCCTCAAGGCCCTCCAGGCCATCTAGAAGACAGGGATATTGTAAATATGTCCCTAAGACTCACTATTATCAACCATCAGATATTCATCCCAGATCACAGAAAGTTGAAAGAATTAATCAACAACTTCGATGCTGGTTATGTGGCAAACCAGACCATATTGCTAATCGGTGTCCTGATGGTGAAGAAAGCAAAAAGAATCGCGACAAGAAATATCAGTCGCAGAATAAAGGAACGAAAGTAGTAAGATCCAAAGAAAAATGCAGCAGGTGTGGATCCACATTCCACAAAGATGACAACTGCCCTCATCTCTTCATACAACAAGCAGAAGAAGATTATTCTTCGGATTCTTCTTGTGTCACTTCTTCTAGTTCAGAGGTTGAAGAACTTCATGCTCATTGTTATTGTTCAGATTCAGATAACTGCAAATGTGATTGTTCATCCAGTAAAGAATCTAATTATTCATCTGATATTTCTTTGGCAAAAGAATTTTCTAAGAAACTCAAAGTTTTAATGGCTGCTACAGATGAAGATGAGCTGAAGATATTTGCACAAATACGTGCAATGGAGGAAGGTGACCTCAAAGCTAAACTGTTGGAGACCTTCATGTCCCAAACATATTCTAGCAAAGGTGCAGGTAAGAAGCCATTGTTTCTTGAAGCTTCTTATGAAAGGAATACAAAGGCCTATCAGAGAGACCACCAGAAAAGAAAAGTTCATGCACTCACTTTGGGGGAGGTGAGTAGAGAGATATATTTGCTTAAATAAGAAATTTTTGCTTTAAAGTCTCAAGTTTCTGTGCTTGAAAAAGGGAAACAGAAAGTTGCACCATTTGTTTTAGGCCATGTCACAAATTAAACTCTGCACAGACATGTCTCTAAAGAGTCAGATGTTGAAATTTCTGAAGGAAGGAGGGATCCCTCAATGGGATTCAGAGAAATGCGGGTACTAGCAATTGAGTACCAGCAACATCATGTGAAAATAAATGTCTGCATTAAAGGTGAGATTTTTTCTCTGAATGCACCTTTTGATTCTGGTGCAGATGTAATCCCCCCAATGTATTGGGTTTTAGCCTCCCACAAAATCATAGGGTTAGGAAAAACAACCCTTCAATATGAATTTCCTAAAGCTGCTGTGTGTTTTGATACCCATTGTAGAAAGCTGAAATTTGCAATAGGTGACATCCTTGTTGACTGTATATTAGGGAATTTCTTTTTAGAAGATGTAGAACCCCATGGCTCCATTTGATTGAAAAATAGTAGAGCGGGTTATTTAATTACTGTACCTACCTTTGATGGCAAATATAAAATAATAGACATGCCATATGTTTCAAATCCCAGAGTTTCTACTATGGTGCAAGCAATGCAGGAACTCGGAAAGGCTGAAGAAAAGATGACTGATCTGAAATACTTAAAGTCTACTATTCATATTGAAGAACAGCTCAAGTCCCCAGAAGTGCAGAAAAATATTTCTGAACTAAAAAAAATTATTGAGAATGAATGCTGCTCTGAAGAGCCAAATGCTTCCTGGCATAGAAAGCAGCACAACGTTGAACTGCCATATAAAAGTGAATATACTGGCAGACCATACAAATCCATGGCTTTTCCCAGTTAAAAAGCATCCTCAATGTAAATAATTATGATTGTTTCCTCGTGGGCCTTTGTACTAAAAGGTATCACTATGTACTCACACATTTTCACATATTAGAGTCTGGAAAAGGAATCTCTATGCAGATGTCACTTCGGTGTTACCCGAAAACAATGATTCCTCTTCCATGTCATAAGTTCATTACCAACCCGAATTTATTTGTTGGCCCCCCTCTCATCCTATATAAGGAGGGCTAGGCTCATTCATTCGGCATCGGTTGTTTGGGAGTTCATCAATCGTTTGAGTCTTTGTGTGTTTAGAGTTGGAATCTGAGCTCTTCCTGCTCTGCATCTACGAGATTATTCTCAATATGCTTGCATCACAAAGATCAAAATCCAAGTCTTAGAGTCTGAGCTGGCTAGCCTGTGCATCAGTGTGCTCGGCACTGGTGAGAATCTAAAGTGGCAGGATCATTAGATTGAGTCTGTGTGATTGTTTTGTGTCTATATTTTCTTAGACAGAGTCTACTATTAGCTAGGAAGCCTCCAGTAAGATATCTCATATATTGAGAAGCCAAGTCTAGTAAATGATGAAGTAGTCTATCTCTGGAAAGAAATACTTTGATTCCATGAGATATTGTAATACCTTTTGAAATATCAACAAAGAGAAAGAGTTTTATGTTTAGCATTTTGAGTACTTGTCACTCTAAGCTATTTTAATGTCTGTTAAGGTAGTACCTGTCTCTCTCATACTTTCTTGAGGTTCGCCAGAGGTTTGCCAAAGGTTCGCCAAACCACCTAGGGACACCAAGGCCATTGAAGGCAAGGGAAGCCGTGTGTAGGCCATTAGCACAAGACAGTGGAAGTAGGTTCGTGTATGGGTTCATGTAAAGAAGTTTGAGAGAATAAAGGCAAGGAAGAGACTTAACAAGGCCAGCCAGCCTATGAAAGATGTTGTGGAGTCATCCTGTTGTTGCTGAGAAATATTTTTGAAGCCTCTGCGTAAAATTTGGTATCAGAGGCAGAAAGAAGTCTGGTTCGTGAAAGGTCAGTACTCAAAACTATTCTCTTTATTGTATCAGTAAAATGTAATCTTTCAAAAAGTCAGTTTCTTTCCGAGAAGTAGAAGAAAGAGAAAGAGCAGAACCAAATCCCCTTTGGGATATGTTTGTGAGTGCTTCCAGTAGAATGTTAAATTCATCAGAGATGTTATATGAAGAATTTGAACCATCCTCCAAAAGAAAACTCCCTAAGATCCAAGCCTCTGAAGTCTATTCTGATGTGTTTGCTTTTAACCTTAGAGCAGCCACTAGAATCTCTATCAAGGAGCTGATCAGCTCCATTCAAGAAAACTCTGATTGTGTACAGTCTATTCCCCTTTTAGATCTGAAACAACTTCAATAAGAAGCCAGAAGATCAGATGCTAAGTATCTCCATTTGGGTTGCATAAGAGTAGGGATCAGTGCCCTTACATATCAAGGGCTACAGACATATGTCTTAGCCACTGTGTGGGATCTCATGCACAATAAATATACTGATTCATTAATAGGAGGAATTATTGTGCCATTGTCAAAAGGTCCTGTTTGGTTCGATTGCTATCCAAACTTCTACATCTATGTTTTTGATGAAACGATAGCTAACATCTTGCAGCTGCAAATCCAAACATCAAGATTTGATATCAAGAAGAAAATAAATAACATTTCCATTAGGACCAGAGGGTGTTTCAGACATACCAACACCCTATATCCTACAGTCCTCCATGCACCTAGTGGAGAATCCAAAATGAGTGATTTTGTTCTTATTGATTCTAAAAATCAGAAATTCGAACACCAAGTTATCAAGTGGGAAGATCTGAAATTCCCTGAGCATTGGGTAGTAGCTAACCCAAATCCTATCTCTGCCAGAGCTATAATTTCTGCTAATATCAGTGAGAATCAATCCTCAGCTACTCTGTCATTTCCCAGAAGATCAACCATAAACAGACGCTGGATTGAAGAAGCCTGTCGAAAATCTCCCATGTACGGACACCCAGATATTGTAGATACTTCCAATTCCAGTATTGTTTCTTATCCCTGTAAACATATTTCATTGTTTGAGTTTGCACAGTTGATTAATTTTAATTCCCTTGAAGTTTCATGTCCTGAGTGTAAAAGCCTTGTAAACCTCAACAATATTGCTTACCTGGTCATTCATGAGAATCATAACTCAAGGACAAGAGAAGCCCCTGCTTCTACCTCTATGAACCCATGTCCAAATCCAAAGTGTTCTGACATCCCATTTCCCCATGAGTCAGAGCATGTCCTCATGATCCATGAATTACCCAGTTTTGAAAATCAAGAACCTAGGTTAAAAGAAATGTTTGATAGGATGAGACCAGCCAATATGCCCAGATATGGTATTGGTTATCTTGAAAAAATGAATCACTTGATTCCTGAATGTAGATTTAAATATCTACCATCTGATATCAAGAAATCGTCAGTCAATGAAATGCATAAGTTCTTCACAATTATGGATGGATGTAAGAATTATTTACTAGATACCCAATGGATGAAATAGATGTTGAATTGGGATCTTTATACACATCTTGAGGAAGATTCTTTTGTCCTCACACACACATGTGAAGAAAAGAGCATACTGTCTAAAGAATGGAAAGAATATATGGATAAAACTAACAGTTGGATTTCATTCTATTCATGGAAGAAGTTAAAACAGTCTAAACAAGTTTTGATGACTAACTCATCATCTTCACAGCATTCTTGGTCTGCACTTGATGGTAGTAAAATTGAGACATCTACTACATCTCCTCCTTTTAAAGGAATTTTTCTAGGAGAAGTGCAAATCACAGCTAAAGCCATTCCTTTGGTTTTAAAAGATGATAATGCACTTGGCATTGAAGGAAGAACCCAAAAAGCCAATGAACAGTTGAACTGGACCAATAAAGCCATTACTGGTCTAGAAAGGAATGTTGCAAAAACATTTTTGTGAAAGAGAAATTAGATCAAGTCCAGGTCTCATTAAAAGATGTAAATAATTCTTTGAATTCTGTACAGTATGATTCTTCATTAGTTAAAGCCTATTATAAATAATCCTTAACCAGGATTGTAAATATTGAAGATAAGATGGTTTCTGAAGCCAGTTCCACTAGAGGACTCATTTCTGACTTGTCCAAAAAGTTTGATAAGCTTAATCCCTCAGTATCAGACAAGCCTATCCCAACTTCTCATTTATACTGAAGAAAGAGTATCCAGATACAGAACCCTGTCAAACCTATTGACAAATTTCCTCATCTCTTTCCCAAAGAATTTGTTCAGTCCTCTACCAAGCCTTCAGAAGAAAAATAATCCTCAGAAAAAATCACCATTGTTAGTCTGTTTAAAGCGCCAAAGCCAGACACACAATTCCTCCCTATCTATGAGCCTTTAGAAGCTCAATTTGGCATATATGCACCTCCGGATTTAAATGGAATGGGTAAATTGCCAGCAGCTCATTCATTTTATCCCAATAGTCATAACGAATGGAACATTGATAATCTAACTATGGGACAGATTATACAGATAATCGACCAAATGATGGTCGAATACAAGATGATGTTTGTTGGAAGCAAAACAGAAGTTGAATCATGTAAGACCATTATACAATGCTTCATAGGCACTTTAACAAGATGGTGTGAGCTAGAGTCATCTCCAGCGATAATTAAGAAAATGGAAGATGAGAATGGAGAAATTATGTTCCATCCTGATGGAACACCAATAAATAATATTATAGGAGCAGTGACTTCCATGATCATGGAACACTGGTGTGGAATAGAGACCATTGTCTCTGACAAAAATGAAATTCTTTTGATGAACTTAAAGTGCATGAATATAAATCAGTATGAGGATTTCCAGAGAGACTGGATGGAAAGGATCTATTTGGTCAAGGATCCTAAGAATCTTCTGTGGAAGCAAGTATATCTTGCATCTCTACCCTCAAAATTGGTAGACATTACAAAATTGTAGGAATCCTTTCAATTTCCTTTTGCAGTATACACTTGGGGTGAAATTTATGCCACTATTACTAAAGTTTTGATCACTTTATGTACCAGTTCTAAGATGAATAGATCTATAGAAAAGATGCACATATTTCCTAGTACTAAATCCTTCAGTAGAAAATATGGCATTACAATTTATGATCTCCTAGTGAAACACAAAAAAACAAAACAAAAGGAAAATAAAGCACAGAAAAGAGAAAAGTTCATCAGAAAAATAAATAAGAGGAGATTTTCTTCCTCAAGGCCCTCCAGGCCATCTAGAAGATAGGGATATTATAAATATGTCCCTAAGACTCACTATTATCAACCATCAGATATTCATCCCAGGTCACAGAAAGTGGAAAGAATGAATCAACAACTTGTATGCTGGTTATGTGGCAAAGCAGGCCATACTGCTAATCAGTGTCCTGATGGTGAAGAAAGAAAAAATAATCACGACAAGAAATATTAGCCGCAGAATAAAGGAAAGTCAGTAGTAAAAGATGAAGAAAAATGCAGCAGATGTGGATCCACATTCCACAAAGATGAAAACTACCCTCATCTCTTCATACAGCAAGCAGAAGAAGATTATTCTTCTAATTCTTCTTGTGTCACTTCTTCTAGTTCTGAGGTTGAAGAACTTCATGCTCATTGTTATTGTTCAGATTTAGACAACTGCAAATGTGATTGTTAATTTAGTAATGAATCTGATTATTCATGTGATAGTTCTTTAGCAGAATAATTTTCTAAGAAACTCAATGTTTTAATGGCTGCTACAGATGAAGATGAGCTGAAGATATTTGCACAAATGCGTGCAATAGAGGAAGGTGACCTAAAAACTAAATTGCTGGAGACCTTCATGTCCCAAACATCTTCTAGCAAAGGTGCACGTAAGAATCCATTGTTTCTTGGAGCTTCTTACAAAAGGAATACAAATTCCTATCAGAGAGACCACTAGAAGAGAAAATTTCATGCACTCACTTTGGGGCAGGTGAGTAGAGAAATATATTTGCTTAAATCAGAAATTTATGCTTTAAAGTCTCAAGTTTTTGAGCTTGAAAAGGGAAACAGAAAGCTGCACCATATGTTTCTATCCATGTCACAAATTACACTCTGCACAGACTTGTCTCTGAAGATTTAGATGTTGAAATTTATGAAGGAAGGAGAGGTCCCTCAATGGGATTCAGAGAAATGTGGGTACTAGCAATTGAGTACCAGCAACATCATGTGAAAATAAATGTCCGCATTAAAGGTGAGATGTTTTCTCTGACTGCACTTCTTGATTCTGAATGTCTCTAGCAATTTAGGTTTGAGGTCACCTTCCTCCATTGCACGTATTTGTGAAAATATCTTCAGCTCATCTTCATCTGTAGCAGCCATTAAAACTTTGAGTTTCTTAGAAAATTCTTCTGCTAAAGAACTATCAGATGAATAATAAAATTCATTACTGGATGAACAATCACATTTTCAGTTATGTGAATCTAAACAATAACAATGAGCATGAATTTCTTCAACCTCAGAACTAGAATAAGTGACACAAGAAGAATCTGAAGAATAATCTTCTTCTGCTTGCTGTATGAAGAGATGAGGGCAGTTGTCGTATTTGTGGAATGTGGATCCACATCTGCTGCATTTTTCTTTGGCTTTTACTACTGCCTTTCCTTTATTCTGTGGCTGAGATTTCTTGCCGCGATTCTTTTTTCTTTCTTCACCATCAGGACACCGATTAGCAGTATGGCTTGGTTTGCCACATAACCAGCATACAAGTTGTTGATTCATTCTTTCAACTTTTTGTGATCTAGGATGAATATCTGATGGTTGATAATAGTGAGTCTTAGGGAAATATTTATAATATCCCCATCTTCTAGATGGCCTAGAGGGCCTTCAGGAAGAAAATATCCTCTTATTTCTTTTTTTGATGAAATTTTCTCTTTTCTGTTCTTTCTTTGGCTTTCATTTTGTTTTTATGTGTTTCACTAGGGGATCATCAACTGTAATGCCATATTTTCTGTAGAATGATTTAGTACCAGGTAATCTGTGCATCTTTTCTATAGATCTATTCATCTTAGAACTGGTACATAAAGTGATCAAAACTTTAGTAATAGTGGCATAAATTTCACCCCAAGTGTATACTTCAAAAGGTAATTGAAAGGATTCCTGCAATTTTATAATGTCTACCAATTTTGAAGTTAGAGCTGTAAGATATACTTGCTTCCATAGAAGATTCTTAGGATCCTTGACCAAATAGATCCTTTCCATCCAGTCTCTATGGAAATCTTCATACTGATTTATATTCATGCACTTTAAGTTCATCAAAACAATTTCATTTTTGTCAGAGACAATGGTCTCTATTCCACACAAGTGTTCCATGATCATGGAAGTCACTGCTCCTATCATATTATTTATTGGTGTTCCATCAATATGGAACATAATGTCTCCATTCTCATCTTTGAGAACATCATCTTCCATTTTCTTAATTAGAGCTGGAGATGACTCTAGCTCCCACCATCTTGCTAAAGTGCCTGTGAAGCATTGTATAATGGTCTTACATGCTTCAACTTTTGTTTTGCTTCCAACACACATCAGATTGTATTCAACCATCATTTGGTCAATCATCTGTCTAATATGTCCCATATTTAGATTATCAATGTTCCATTCTTTATGACTATTGGGATAAAATGAATGAGCTGCTAGCAATTTACCCATTCCATTCAAATCTGGAGGTGCATATCTGGTAAATTGAGCTTCTAAAGACTCATAGACAGGGAGGAATTGTGTGTCTGGATCTAGCTCTTTAAACAAACTAGCAATGGTGATTTTTTTTTAGGATTATTTTTCTTCTGAAGGCTTGGTAGAGGACTGACTGAATTCTTTGGGAAAGAGATGACGAAATCTATCAATAGGTTTGACAGGGTTCTGTATATGGATACTCTTTCTTCGGTATAAATGAGAAGTTGGGATAGGCTTGTTTGATACTGAGGGATTAATCTTATCAAACTTTTTGGACAAGTCAGAAATGAGTCCTCTTGTGGAACTGGCTTCAGAAACCATCTTATTTTGAATATCTACAATCCTAGTTAAGGATTCTTTAGAATAGGCTTTAACTAATGAAGAATCATATTGTACAGAATTAAAAGAATTATTTACATAATTTAATGAGACTTGGACTTGATCTAATTTCTCCTTCACAAAAAATATTTTTGCAACATTCCTTTCTAGACCAGTAATGGTTGTATTGGTCTAGTTGAACTGTTCACTAGATTTTTAGATTCTTCCATCAATGCCAAGTGTATTGTCATCTTTTAAAACCAAAGGAATGGCTTTAGCTGTGCTTTGTGCTTCTCCTAGCACAATGCCTTTAAAAGGAGGAAATGTAGTAGATGTCTAAATTTTACTACCATCAAGTGCATACCAAGAATGTTGTGAAGATGATGAGTCATTCATCAAAACTTGTTTAGACTATTTTCACTTCTTCCATGAATAGAATGAAATCCAACTGTTAGTTTTATCCATATATTATTTCCATTCTTTGCATATATTCTTTCCATTCTTTATATTTAAATATATATGATACGATTTGATGAATAAATCATATCGTATATATTTAGATATTCCCCACAAAATGGTGTGCTTATCCAATTCTCGTCACATCCAAAAAAAAAAAAAATCGGGGAAGTAAGAAAGTGATGAATAAATCGAAGGTGAAATGACTTCTTAGTGTGGAATTTTTTTCCCTAATCATTTATTAAATTAATGATCAGGAGGAAGATGAAAAAATATCATAGTTCGTTACCTACATTATTGCTTACTTCTTCCAGTTTGTTCAAATTTTGACCAAGTGGGCGATGGAATTTGGTGTTCTTTCTCTCTGTTCATGTTGGAAGTGGATCTCCTACCCATGTATAGATCTCCAATGTAACTTTCAATAGGTATGTGGAGATAAGATTTATTTCAGCATCTACAAATATTGTAACAACATTTGTGGGTAAACTGTCGTTGTTACTATGGATGATTTTCTTTTCCATTACGGAAAACCTAATCAATTGTAAGGAAGAAGATGATTTATACAATATAATTATATTCTAACTAGAAGTTTATTTTTATGCATTTATTAACTTTTGTAATTTAGACAGTTCGAACATTTAGCACTTTTTGGTTCTCAAAATATTAGAAACCTTATTCTTTATTGTTAGCTTAAAAAATTCTTACATAAATTACAATATTGAGAATTTGAGAATTCTAAATGGGAAGTAATATTCAGGTGGCCCATTACGAGTTGTCAAAATAAATAAGTAGAAAGTATAGGTCCTAATTACACCCTTATTTTGGTCATTCTCAATGGAATCCTTGCATCAAGTTGATCGTCATGGTATTAATTTGTAGTAAGTTTTTTTGGTGGAACCACCCACCCCACTACTTGGTATCTATCTCAACAAACCCAACTTGTAGTGTTGATCACATTTGTACCACTCTCTTGTAACCTTTTTTTATGGATCCAAATATACATGGATATTTCTCAAGGCTTGGAGTTGTCCACCAAAGTCTCTTCTTTGGAGATTGGATGTAACAAATTGCAACACAAGATAGACTACAACCGCTTCTATGCTCAAGAAAATCTTGATGCCATTGATGATAAGTTGGCTAACCTAGATTCACTACCTCACTAGGTGTCCAAAATCATGGTGCATTGTCACTTCACAATCTTTGGACTATTAATAGTTGGACTAGAAATATCAAAACAAAGGGGATGAATCATCTAATCCCGCTAGGAATCAATACATCCCACTTATTCAGGATCCATTGTATTATATGTTGCACAAACGTCCCAAATATAATCTCAACAAATTTTATGGATCCGAGCCCACAAAATGGGTTTCTTAGATGGAAAATTAATTTAACTTAAATGGAATCATAAATGATGGGATGAAACTTCACATTTGTGTCTTATATTTGGATGTTCATCGTTTCCAATAATGGAAATGACATAGGAAATCCAATAGGGGTTATATCACTTGGACACAATTTTTCTTAGACCTTTGTTAACATTTTGAAAAGGACATTCATTATTTGGGATGATTGAACATAATTAAATAATATTGCATAATAAAACATTCCACCTCTAATTTTGAAAAAATTTGATGGCAAGTACCCTACCAAAACCCACAATCTCAAATCTCAAAGTTGCATATAAAATGCATGCAAATTCATGCCCAAATAAATATCAAGTCTCATGCATATAAAAATGCATCTCCATTCATTTTCCCTGGATTGGAAATTTATAATATAATTGCGGAAACTTCTTCTACAAGTATGGTGGTTATAAAAACCCCAATATAACCCATATTTCAGGCATACCAAGTTAAACTCACTCTTAGACCTTATATCTCAAATCTCCGAATTGAGATCTTACATTCAACTGCTTATAGTTATAAAAATAAAACCCAATGCTCCAAGCATACGCAGAGGCTACCTTTGAAATCAAAGGTTAAAGCATATGAATAAACCCATTTTATTAAACTTGAATTATATTCGATTTCACATAACTCAAGTTGATAACTTTTTCTCTACCAACCATATCAATGCATTTCATATCTAGGCCCCACATTTCAATCATGTGGACAATTCAAAATTTAAAAGTTTGACTTTTAATATAGCTCAATGTGCCAACACAATAGTTACGACCCACAACATACCTCTTTCATTAATCACCTTGCGACTTCGCTTGAGATCCGATGCTCAATCTGCTCTCACGCTCCAACAATTCTTTGGGCGTACATCCGAGGGCTATCATGCAGCGATGGCTTACAAACTTTAACACCTCAACTTCACGTGATAAAAATGGTTTCACAATAATTCCTAACAACACGTGTCAAGCACGGACCGATATCGCGTTCCGAATGGAGATACCACATACCAGTTGAAGAGTCATGCGCAACCACGGTTTCTTGTTTCAAAACCATTCTCACGGTTCCAATTGTTTCATTAGCTCCAGGTTCCATTCAATGCACACTCCTGTACATTCTCCCTTAACACAGTTCAACTGCTTCAACATTTATTTTCTCATCGAAACCATTCATCGAACCTTCACATGATAGCTCCAGTTCAATATTTCGAAGCCTATCTCCAAGCCTCACATTTTTTACCAATACACAATTTCTCAGAGCTTGCTCTTCAACAAACTGTCTATTTCAAATAATGCGCCCCCTCTCTATTTGAATGTCTTTCTTAAGGTCTCATATATTTAGATATTGAATGTTGTGTTTAATTCTCAATTCACTCTATGTCATCGACTCTTGCAGTGGTCTATGAATGCAAAATTTCCTTCGTTTTCTCAAAGGAATAATTAAACCCTTTATGTATTTATTCAATCACAACGTCGACACTAATTAACATTGATTCTTTCAGTTACATACAGATCATCATTAAAACACCAATTACAGAGTCTTATTCATACATATCTCACAGAGATTCAAAACATTCTCACACAGAAATTAAATCAACCAATGCTCATGTAATACTGAAACCAATCCTTTCATAGATACAAATGAATCCACTTACAAAACATCTTGTTTTGGCTAGGTCTTCAAAATCAAATGGTGCTTCTACACTGCCCGTAGGCTTATAGGAACAAACCCTATTTGCCCAGAACTGAATCCCTCACACTCTTCAGATCTGATGATATTTTTCTAAGGCCATTTAGGCTTACATTTATACAGAATATCAATGAATCGATTCAGTTCCCTTAACGCTCAACAAAAATCTTGAAATTCTAGATTTCTCGAAGTCCTAAATTTAGCCTAAATCCCTAGATTTACTGAAACTGACTCTTCACATTCCTAACTAATCAACTTCCCCTCATGTTCTCCAATGATTCGAGAAAATTTATAATTCCTCACTATATTTATTCAAAATACTAATAATTACATAAGAAATTAAAAACATAATACCCCCCTATGTTTATTAAAATACCAAGTATTTTCTTAGGCCTAATGCCCCTGCATCAGACTCCCGAGGTTAAAATGAATCATGATCTCCTGATCATGTGCTTTTAATTTCTGCATCCTAGATCCCATACTTTGTTTTCCAACTAATCATCCGCTGCAATATTCTTCTTCTGCACTTCTCCAGGCTTCCATATATTATGCTGCATCTCTCCACTTGCTAAGCTTTCACAGTCTGTGACTATATTTATCTTGTTGCTACTACTTTCTTGCTTTCTTGCTGCTATATTCTTCTGAGACACCTTCACCATCAGTTTTACTATCAATTCGATTGAACTTATACTTCTGCTTTTGCTTGCTGAGTTCTTATTTGCTGAACTCTTGCTTCCACTTGTTGAGCCCTTGCTTGCTGGACTCTTACTGTTACTTTTACTCCGAATCTTGCTTTCAATTGCTAAGCCCTTACGCTTGATACCACCCTATCATCCATACCCTCTTGTTTTATGCTACAGAAAAACTCTTCTTGATTGTCAATTGTGACAATTTCTTCCTTCTCTGCTTTAAGAAATTCTTTGGACTAGTATTTAAATTTCCATTCACTGTCATCATTTCTTTTCCTCTCTTGGAACAAACATTCTTTAGTCCTTCCATCCGTACCTGCAATCATAAAACAAACATCAAAGTTATAGAATCTTTGTGTCTCTTCCTCCTCTTCTGGCAACACTTCAATATGTTGCTCTGTCATTTTTTCCAGCAACACTTCAATTTGCTGCCCTATCATCGACACATCAGTATGCTGATTCCAATCCTTCAAATACTTCTCGAGACTATCAACTAGTCTCTCTTCTGCACCATCCTCTTCAAGGATGTTTCCTTTCTCTAGTTCATAAAAATGAACCTTCTCATTCTCATTCATCTCTGCCTTTACAATCTGAACACTTATTCTCTATGCTTCTATCCTCTACTCCAAAACACTTAACTCATGCCACAAATCTGTCATCTCATCTGAGAAACTCTCTGTGCAATATTCACTACCTTCACAAGTCAAGTTTCCTGTTGTCACTACTTCTTCATATTTCATCATAATAGAATTTTGTTCTTCCACCTCTGCAATAATTTCAGTTACCTGTCCATCACTTTTCACTTGGCCATTTAATAAATTCAATTTTTCATTATTCATCATTAACGACAAATTTATCATCATGAAACACAACTTCATTGAAACAATTTCTTTCATAAAACAAGGAATTTATGAATTCCTTTTGCTGCAATAATTCAATCTGATCTTCCGCTGAAAGATAATCATCATATGTTACTTGGAAACTTCACGCTTCACTGAATACAGTTTCATCATATGAACTATTTTCTTTAATGCCTACATTCACACAATTCTTGTCAGTTTTAAAACCATAAGACCCCATGGTCTCATTTGATTATTTGATCATCAAATCCTCCTGTTGTTCCAAGTATTCTATACATTTCAAAAATTCTTCAATGGTCCTCTCTTCAGTCTCTTCGAGCTATCCAATTGATTGCTCAATTTCCAGCTTCTAGCCATCATCACAATTTGGAATTCCTCTGCTTCCAATGTATTGGAAAGTGAAACTCTCCCCCAACTGTGTATGGACATTTACAACATATCTGGCTGTCTCGTTTTCATCATTTGTGACAACATCAACAGTTTTTCCACCTCCACATGTTTTTCCTACAAACATACAAAAATCATTAGTTGTAAAGTCATTTGACCCCTTGGTCTCACTTGAAGTTTTAGTCTTCAAGTCCTTCTCCAAATACTCGATCATTCCGAGTAATCTCTCTTTATGCTAAGCATGTATCATCTTCTCTTTCTTCATATATAGCCTATGCCACTTTACTTTCTTCTTCATGAGCCAACTAAATCTCTATATCATCATCTTAAGTTTGTTGAAGTGCTCCCTGATCTCAGCTACCTCTTTCTCATACTCTTCTTTCTTTAACTGTCTTTGCATGCCATCTGTCTTGGCATCTTCTTTCTTCACTTTCAATCTGTTGTGGCCTCTCTTAGAACCTCTACAATCTCTGCTATGACTATCAGTAGTCATATTCTCCTTCATGAGTTCTCACTCATTCATCACAGGTTGCACTGAAACCTCTGCAATAACAAGTCCTCCTTGTTACAACTTACCTCACCAAACCTCTCTCTGGATCTAGTTTTTTAGAGAGTATAGGTCCTATATCTTCAAGAACCTTTTGAGCATTATCTCTACTCCTTCAGGCTTCACTCCTCTGCAACTTCTCAAGAACACATCTGTTCTTTTTTCATCCAACCTCTGTTTGGAATTCTCAAGGTTCTGCCACACTTTCCTTTTCTCTTTAGAAACCTTCACTAGATTCCTTCATCACTGCTTTTCAAAGTTGTGATATTCTTTTTGAGATTCTCCTCAATTGTCTGCAATCTGCATTCTGCAAACAATATCTTCAAACAAAATAAAAAATACCTCACCTTCAGAGTTTGTCCAACATCTATTTACAATTACTTCTGCAAATCCTTCCAATGCTCTGCTGCATTGCATGCTGTCCTGTCAGATCTAGATCTAATCACCTTTTCATCACCTTTATACTTGTATGCACATCACCTTGCAAATATTCAGATCTCATTGCCTTTAACTTCATATTCTACAAATATGAATACCTTCACTGCACACCTCTTCAAATCTGCAATCACTCTTAAACATATTTAAAACTTCAAACTTTCCTCATGGTTCTTATCTGGCTCACCCCACCAAACTCACACTCTTTAGATCTGACAATCCTTTTATAAGGCCCTTGAGGCTTACATTTATACATAATATCAATGAATTGATTCAGTTCCCTTAACGCCCAACAAAACTCTTGAAATTCTAGATTTCTCAAAGTCCTAAATTTAGCCTAAATCTCTAGATTTACTAAAACTGACTCTTCACATTTCTAGCTATTCAACTTCCCCTCATGTTCTCCAATAATTCAAGAACATTTACAATTACTCACTATATTTATTTAAAATACTAATAATTACATAAGAAATTAAAAAAATAAGACCCCCCTATGTTTATTAAAATACCAAGTATTTTCTTGGGCCTAATGCCCCTATATCAAAATTACCATCTACCGTAAATTTATATTTAATATTTTTCAAGAAATTCCTCTACCAATATTATGAAATAAGAGATATGTACAATTCTTAACTACTTTTTTGGAAGCCTCTCAAAAATCCTAGAATTCTAAAAAGTGGTGAATGTTCAAAGTAAAAAGACCTTATTTATTCTTCATCTTGTTTCCACTATTTTCCCACCTACCAATCCCTCTCTATACTCTCCACCTATCAAGATTCACAAGCTCACCTAATCCTACCATGGAAAGTTCCAAGTAAAAGCTATTTTCTACAACTACGATGATAAATATTTTATTGAGTAAAAATGTAAGGAGAAAAACTCCTTACGGCCACTTCGAAGGATATTTTTTATGATGACGATGAAGTTATATATTTGTAGGATATTCACCCATGTCTTAAATAAATTCCCTCATATGATACATAGGGTCTGAAATAATATATCTTCCTACATGCCTTCAGTGGTATTTATGTTCCCCAAACCATTAATAGTGATAACACTTGTTACTTCATTCATCACTATGTAGACTAACAAACCCATCACTATATTCATATTTTGAATAAATTTAAAATCATGATTGGTAATGGGGGTGAGTGAAATGTGGTGGAAATGTGAAACTTCAAATGGGTGACTATTACCAAAAAACCCTCATGTATGTTATTGAATTGGGTGGCTATTACATTTTCTTGGGTTTTCAAAATTTATAGTTCCATGATACCCCATCAACATGAATTTCTATGAGTTATAAATCAGTTTCTAATGTGAGGGGCATATATACAATTTTAAAGGAATTACAATCGAATCTCCTAAAATAATCATTTCATAACATATGGAAAAACCTCTTAAAAAATCACATCCAAACATTATGGCTCACTTTCATGTTATTCATCACTTTCAGATGACTTCTCAACCCCAATCATCTAGGCATGAAATTAGTATTTTCCAAAAAATAATTTTTCTTGAATATCACCAAGGGATACCACCCTCAAAAGATGATCATGATCATTATATTATGCTCCTCCCAAGAGCCTCTTACATAATGTATGCCTTTATGACCATCCATTTCCTTGAAATAATGAAATAGTAATTATAGTTTATGAGTTTCTTTCCATTGTCATTTTCCTTAAAACTATTTCATATTCATCACTTGTTATTATTGTTCTAAAAAATAAGGCACATCATGCACGTTTCCATATTTTTTAGATATTAAAAATTTGACATCAAGGATAAATTTTGCATTCTATTGATTAATGACCCTTTGGATGAACTCAAGGGTGCTCAATTCTCCAACAAACTTGATATTTTCTCAGGATGACACCTACTTTAAATGGAAGAAGTAGATATTCCTTAAAAAACATTCATGTTCATCAATAACATTATGAGGCCTTGGTGATGACCTTTTCCATTTGCAATGCACCTTGCACCTTCCTAAGCCTCATCAATTAAATATTTAAACCACTTCCACACCATTTTTTCCTTATCTATTTTTATGACATATTGATCTATATGTTACCCTTTTGGATCAACTCCACTGATTATCCACATAGTCAACCTATTCCATAGTATGAATGTTAATGGGATATTAAAGAAAATATCTATTCTCACCAAGTTACTATTGATAAGAATGTGCCAAAACTATTTTATTGAACCAACTTTCGAATACATATTTCTAATAAAAATAACCCTTATTTTTAATATTATAAATCCCCTATTTTTCTTGAATAACATTTTTAATAACCCCTACTACCTATAAACCTACCAAGACCAACTACCCCATCTCCACCCCCCTCCAACAAAATATACAATATATTAAGACTATTTTCACAATTTTAAAACCCCCTTTATGAATGAATGTGGTAAAATATTAGTCAACGAGGTGAATTCCCTGTGATCAAGTGTTACAACTAAATTTTTATCATAAAATATTTCTTGAGAGGTCGAAATGCACCTTTGGTTTCTCTAAATTATGGAATATTTTTAGCTATGGTTTTATATGTGTGGATCCAAAAAAATTGAAGTGATGACGAACCAACCTTGCATGAAAACTCTTAAAATTTTTAATATATTCTATAAAGTAAATTTTGGTTTTTATCCTCAATAATTTTTGAACCTATTCTAAAATGATATGAAATACTAATAAACCCACTATGATATAAAGACAGAACATGACATAAAGGTATATGATCTATTCATCTTAATCAAACTAATTCCATTGCATTTGAAAATACACATATAAAATCGTGAACAGATGTATTAGAAAAGGAACACATCTCTTTATTATAAGGTAGAAGGAGAAGTTACAACCAATTGGATTGATTTGATGTCAACTGTCTCCAGCTTCAATCTTATCATAATCATATCAGTAACATCACTGCAGCAACATAACATTACATGCTAACAATACCTTAAAGAGATATTATCTCACGAGCACTATGCTCCCCTATGCACTATGATCAGTGCTCAATTTATAAGAAATGATAGTAGTTTGGCATTAATTGGTCATTAAATATATTTTCCATAAATGCATGAGGAAGTTTCGTTGTTCAATGGAATGGGAGGATAAGTGATTTAATGTATCCATGAAATTCATATTCGAAGTTATCAGATAGTATGATAGCTGGAACAACTCCTAGAAGCCAGTAGAAAGTGGAAAGATTCCCGAAATCCTTTGGAAAATTCTCTCCCACTCAACCAACGCACTATCAAGTGGGCCTAGATGCTCTACAACACCTCTACAAATAACTTACTTTATTCTACAGGTGTGCTGATGGCTCAATGGAGCACTTCAACTAGACTTCAAGCACTGAAACATTCATGGATAAAAACCAACAATTGGATGACTTATTTAAGGCTAGAAGAAAATGATTTAGAGTATTATAGACCCTGATTTGTACTGAAATGGGTTTTGGAAGTGATGTGCAAATTGACTTGTAACAACCCCTAAGTAGAGTTCTCCTTCCAAGGAATCCCCAACTCCACCTACTTCCACTGAAATTCTCACTCTAGATAATCCTATGGAAAAGGTGTATCACCCCCCTCAAGGGTCTTCTCCGTAAGATGACACACAAACCTTCCTCCAGGTCTACACAACACTATAGTATTGTTAAATTTCTAGCCCAGGCACCTTGTTTCATGCCTTCTTCAGAGACCTTGCAAAGTTGTCCTCAGCAGCAAAAAACCTTGTTGTCTATCAAGAGTGGAGTTGACCCTTATAACTCTGGCGTCATTGATTTTAATTTTGAGAAAGCTTTTCCTCGTCTTGCACATCAAATTGCAGGAAAAACTGCAAGGAGTTGTTGCCCCATGACCTAGTTTTTGTTAGATCACCAGAAAAGACAAGCACAATCAAGAGGAAATCCTAGATTTCAAATCCATTATGATCCGCAAGCCCTCATGAAATTATTTAATGCTATGAGGAAGAAGAAGCTACCTTGCCTCCTAGTAGGTCGGGGACAGATATTGAGTTTAATGTTGATCTATTATGCTTCACATAAGTGTTCTATGTACGATATTCCTACGATCACAATACCTACACATAGCCACAACCATACAAATACAACACGTGATATTCTTCCGAAGATCGTTAGATGAATGATATCACAAATAAAAATACATATCTAAAACATAATCTTATACAGGAGGAAACATATACCTTAATTAATGTAAAATTATGCCTCAATACCTCACTTTGAGCTTCTCTTCTCTGCTGTTAGACAAATTTTCCCACTAGGTAATATTATAAAGCTCACTCTCCTATAGCATGAGATCTAATAAGCTCTCAAGATAATGGAAAGATATCAATAGGTTGTCTATATCTCAACAATAGCATGACTCTTTTATACTCCCAAATTCTGACTTTGGTGACGAGCAAAAGTGCGACCATCATGAACCTCTCAAATGATCCAACATAAATAGGTGAATGATAGGTCCTTTGAGGATGAATGTAGATGCTCAGGATGACAAGAATTTAAGGAAAATTCTAGTGGATCTGTCTTTTCCAACTTGAATAAATGGGTAATCAAGCTTATCTCATAGTACCTTAGTGATTCTGGAAGGTTCCCTAGATTTGGCTCCAAACTAATGGATCAGGGCCTGATATGCGAGCATAAGAGGCCCTAATAGTGGCTCAAGCCCCTGGGAAATGAGCATAAGCCTACTAGCCCATGCTAACTCGGGGTCAAAACTAAGAAAATGAGCCCCTCTTGTAAGGAAAAAGTCCTCAAGAAGTGATGGATATGGGCTAGTGATGTAGGGGTAGAAAAAAAGGGTGATAATATATTCCCCCTAATTTATGTGGTCAAAATGAGTAGATGATGACCGAAATAAATTATAAGAAAAATCAGATATCTCAATGCAAGTGGGGCAATAAAGCTGAGATCATGGACCAAGAAACACAAAAGTAGAGGTGTCAACTGTGAAGATAACATCCCCAAGGCAGGAATACCGATGCTCGGTCATAATAAAATATTGAAAATGGTCACCAAACATACACTTTGGATTCATGATATAAATTACTAAGACATGGCCACGAGAGACATACATAGTGGATCCATGTGACTCAATGAAAATACGATATCTACTAAAAAAGAATCATGGATCTATGTCACAATATACATCAGTGGGACTATGGACACATGAAAGATAAGGGAGTGTCCCAAATAGCCCTCAAAGAACATAAATGATACATAAATCCAATGTAGCCTAGCAAGGATGGCATATAAGAGTGAGATGTCCCTAACCTAGGGTCTTTGACATAACCTCGATGGTACGAATATACACATGTGAATAGATGAGCTAAATTCAAGCAATGGTAATTATCACTTGATTACCAGCCAATGAGGTAAACGAGTAAAATATGTGAGTTAATCCACCAATGAGGAATATGGACCCCAAGGTACCTAGTATAGTCTATTAAGTGTCAATGAATGAGCTGATGTCGAACAACAGTGAGCTAGACCAATCAGGAGCCAATAATGTAGACCTACTTTGATTGTGAGGAAGCCTGCCACTCAGAAGTGCAAGCTCGAAGGCACTACCGGTCCTTAGATCAAGCTCCTGGATAATGAGCTAGATTCAACTAGAGAAGATCCTTCAAAGGAGGCCCTTGATGTATCCCCCATAAATCGACACAAAACAAACCAGGATGATGTGGTGTATGGATGAAGTGATGAAGCGATGTAGTATAACTGACACAGGGATGGCCAACTCAAAAATCCCAATAGGCTACTACATATGGCCAACACAAGCTGAGACTTCCCTTGAATGCATGACGGCATGAAACAAGAGTGACCTGGCAGTATGAATGAATGAGCACAATGTGATATCATGTGATGATACAAGAGGCATGGAGGCATGCTCCCAATGACTAGAAGAGTAACCATTAGGAGGAGTAAAGAGAATGATATGGATTGTACGAATCCTAGGCAAGATAAAACCGAACTATAAGATAATGAGACACACAGGTGTTGTGGTCAACAGTGACGCAACTGATGCTGCTGACTAGAAGAAAAATGAAGATGTATGTTCCCTCCCCTCTCTTTTTATAAGTTCTTTTTTTGTGAAGTTGTCCCCCATGCCCGAAAAAGAGATAAAATTATACAAGGGAGATCCTCCTAGCCACAATAGACTAGGGTATTCCTTTTTCATAACTTGTCTATCGAAGTCCGAAAAATGGTTAAAATTATACTAGGTAGACAACACTTCAAATAATTTAACAAGCGTGAAGTAGATATGTTTACTCGACAATGTTTTCTAAGCTAAGGAGTTTGAAAAGAGATTAAATAAAAATCCTCCTAGAGGAATGAGTGGTATAAAGAGAAGAAGTTGGTTCTATTAATGGTGTAACTTCACTTGAAATAATGTGGACACGAGGCTGGCTAATAAGACCACTCATTGCAACAGTTCCTCCATGAAAGGGTAAAACACCAAGTGAATGCGAATGATAGACCAAGCATATGGTGATGATGATGGAGGAGCTAAATCAAGGTTCAAACTGGAGAGGTAGGCTCATAAAAGTGGCAATAAAAATGAATATAGTGTGGAATACTCCTAGGGTATGGCCAGAAAAGAGATGAAGAAGAGGACATGAGGCTCAAATTCGAAGTCATGGTGGGTTAGAAAGAGGGATTGCGAGAGAGATAAAAATGACTGCATGGACACCAATACAGCAAGTAGGTGCTTACTAGGGTAACCATGATCATGTAAGCTCTAACACCAAGCTATTAAATGCATACAAGAAGTGGCAAAGGTCACAACTTGACGAGGTCAGACCTGAGGCAAAAAATAGTGTTGGCAGTCAAAATGAAAAATCAGTGAAAATAACCTGCCCCTATATGCTAGTTCAAGATAAATGCAACTAAGGTCCAATGGATGTCGAAATATAAGTGCCAAGTTGTTCTTTCAAAACCATCTAGATAGAATATACCCATGGTTAAATCTCATAATGAAAGAAATAAGCATGGATAAGGGAAAAAAAAGACCTCTATTTTTCATTTTTCGAATTTAGATTTTTTTGGATTTTTGGCATAAGTAAGCCATGATAAATACTCGCATCACAAACTATACCAAAAAGGGGATAAATCATCCCACTGTTATGTAAAATATCTATGAGTGAAACTTAGTCTGGTAGGCCATGCTAAGATATACCCACAAGTGGGCACAGGCGAAGGGTTTCTATACACGAAATTATGGGAAGACAAGGCCATATAGATCACCAGTGTAAAGCCATGCAAAATGAAGCCAAAATTCCCAATTTGGAAAGGTTGACGATGCCAATGAAAATCTAAGATAGTCATACTTTCAAATTTATTGTGAGAATATAAGGGAGAATCATGACATAATGGTGGTACAAGACACTCGTTGATAGGCTTTAAGGAGATGGACGATTCATTAGTAAGTTCAATATTTGAAACCCATGACTTGACTCGATCCATGAGTAGAAGTTCTAGGGAAGGCCTAGGAGATGCTCCCTAGGTCGATTCAGCATTCAATATGCTGAGATATACATGTTCCAAATCAGGGATACTAGAGGCACTGAAGAGGCCTTACCTCCATATGATTACTAGTGGATAGATTCATGACCTCTAAGTTAACTAACAGGGGAGGATCGTCATCAAGGGTGTCATGTTGAACAAGTGCAGGGGTGGCCCATTTGGGAAAAAGAACCTGATCATTTTCCATATTGGGATCTAGTTTCTAACTAGCACCCGGAGGTACTAACGAGACTTACGAAGAGGCAATAGCTTCCACAAAAACTTGCATAGGGTGCTCACTATCTTGATCAAATTACATATAATCAAATCACATCACCCACGGATAAGGATGTCTCTGGGGTCCACAGGTGCCAGAAGAGATCATATACATAGAAGCAATTGTAGGATATGAAGGAGTGTTGGGTGGAAGGAGTTGAGGGGTGGAGGGAGTTCAGGAAAAGCCGCCATAAGAGTGAGACTTTTTAAAAGTCCAATGCCAACACTATGAAACTAACTGATACGGTCTCCCAAAAGTGGTATAATAGGTCTAGTAGTGGAAATGTGGGCTGATGGAACACAATAGTCAAGCTGGTCAATGGTTATGATCTTGCCTTCACGAGGAAAGGAAAGGACATGAAATACAGACGATACCACTACGGTCATGGCATAAAACCAACTACGACCAAGGAGCAGGTTAAAATATAAAGGAGAATCGATGAATTTAACATCGACATAAACAAATTTTCCACCTGAGTCAATGGAAAAATGTGGGAGGACCCCCTTATGAATGAAATTGTGACCATCAAACGATTCGAGAGTGGTATTAGAAGTTGCGAGATCCATAGATCTAATAGATTTCCAATAAGATATGGACATGACACAGGTGGAAGAACGCTCATCTACCAAAGCGTGATGGATTTTATTCTAGGAAACTCAAACGATAATATAGAAAGAGATCTGATGGGAAAGATGACAGGAAACTTTCTCGACATTGAAAGTGATGACACCATAGTCAAATAAGTCAAATCCACCAATGGAAGACAACAAGGCTCTATGTTGTTGAGGACAACTTTGTAAGACCTCCAAGGAAGACATGACACAAGGTGCCTGGGAAAGATCTTCAACAATACTATAGTGGTGAGAGGCCTTAGAGGAAGGTTTGTTTGTCATCTTATGTAAAAAAACCTTGGGGGGGGCAATAATAAGGTTCCACATGCTTATCCGTAGTGAGAGGACTAGTGGAACTATGTCGAGTTGATGAGTATTTGGTAGGAGGACTTGGCTGAGGTACATCATAAGACTTAGATTGCGTGGTCACATTCACATATTATTCGCATAAAAAAATGGTTGAGTTGCGAGGGCGACAGGAGGATGACCTCTTGTTTCCCCCTTGTGGAGGTCGAGAAGGTTGAGTAATAATTTGTTGTTGGGGTTTTGCATGGAATAGATGAGTTAAAATGGCAAGTTCTTGAGACGATGGTGGTGAAAGTAACCTATGAACTTCATCCATTCAAGGAGACTCATGAGTAAGGTGATCATAGTGTTTTACAAGGGAACTGGAGTTTCCAGCAACACTCATTGGTGCCCCTCCCCAACTCTGAAGATTGGGTTGAGACTCTTGGGCATTTTGATTTTTTTGTTTATTTCTCTTATTATTATTTTTATTTTTATCACCACTTTGAGAATTGATCTTCAGTTGAGTGGAATTAACCATAAGAACATAAGTGGAATGCTCAGATGGGGTTGCTTGAGTGGAGCATGAGTCACTTGTTAGGGCTTCAGATGTAACAATCATTTGCACAATGTGGGAAAAAATTTGGCTCATGGGAATGGAAACCAACCTAATCAAACCATCGAAATGTGGGTTGAGAATAGGTTTTGAAGGGTTAATGAAAGGTCT
This sequence comes from Pinus albicaulis, assembly GCA_034641835.2. Classification (NCBI taxonomy): domain Eukaryota; kingdom Viridiplantae; phylum Streptophyta; class Pinopsida; order Pinales; family Pinaceae; genus Pinus; species Pinus albicaulis. The sequence continues at coordinate 622,957,512 of CM076579.1, forward strand.
AGGGTGATTGGGAAATACTTCGTAGAACATTACCAACTGTGAATATCTTAGATCCAACAATTGGGCAGCTAAAATGTCTTTCTCCTCATTAATGGCTTACAATATAGACACATCATTTGAAATTTTAGGTCTAAGGGATGTAGTGAACCATTTACGGAGAATTTCTTCGAGTAACTTGGTTTTCACTAACCTATTGCGATGACGCCACTCATGAATATGATCATAAATAAGCGTGGCATCATCTTGCTTGAAATTTCTACAAGAGGCTGGATTCAATATCGTATCGAGTTGGAAACTGGAAATATGTTAGGAAAGTTTGAGCTAATAGGTTAAGTAACCATATGATGCAGTTTCTAACTTGATGTACCATTTGGAAGCATCCCTGGTTAACATTTTTTGGAACAAGCGAAGTTTGAGAGAATCGGCCACTAACAAATTAGATGAACACCATAGATGGTAAGTGGTGAGATGGGTTGATGGATTCTCCCCAAGATTCCCTTATAACTTGGGAATATTGGATGACAATTTGGCAAGCATTGGTGGCCACTAGGGATAGTGACAGATGGGGTCATTATTAAATTTGGTGAGATCCAGTAAATCAAGAGAGGATAGAAACAAATTTTGAATTTGATTGACTCAGTCATAGGTCAGAGAATCCATAGACTAAACTTATATTCCCCCCACAAATGGATTGGATGGATGCACTTGTTGGTGGTGAAAAGGGTTCTCCCTGACGAATGGTTGTTGTGGGCCAGTGTAACTGGTAGATGGATGTTTCCTCCTAGGGTAAAAAGATCCAGCAAGCAATGAAACCCAAAAAGAATGACTTCTAATGGGGTTGTACCCAGGGTGAAAGGAAGGAACAAACTATGCAGTAGGACCACCATAAGGGGAATGACTCGGGTAAGACATGGTACTGGAAGTGGGGTTACCCCAGTTAAACTAGCCCCTCCAGTAAAATCACTTGTAGGTGGCATCCCTCCAAAGATACACTAGGCTTGCATCATACTATATGTTATGTTTCCCCCAGGATTACTACGGAGAACTAGTGATGCCCCCCATGGATTCGTGGAAGTAACCATGTCTAACTGAGGAACATGAATAGTCAGTTGGGAAATGACAGTGTGTAAATTCTTGGACCTGCGGGCTGACTATGCCAACATAAAGGATGGTGTGGGCACACCAACATTCATGAAACTAGTGGGATCCATCAATGAGATAGGTGGAATTCCCCATGAATAAGTAAGCAGTGTAGATAGAGGAGCAGGGATATCGATGCAAAGAGATGGTAGTGTTGTCATGGCAGAAGAGAATACTGATGTAGACGGTAGTGAAGTCTCACACTCTGCCATAGGGTAAATGGTTGAGAATGGCACATAAGTATCAGCCGGTGTAGAAGCATCTGGATTAAACCGTAGTAAGGTAGGCCCAAAAGGATCGATAAAAGGTGGATTAGCGTGAGAGTCGGAGATGTCCGCGAAAGTCTCAATAAAAACCATATCTCTACTAGTGGGGCTAGAGATGGATTCCAACACTATATGGTCGTCTAAGTCATGAGTTCAATAATAACTCTCCATGTAGGATAAATAAGTCCACTTCATTTAGGATTTATACCTTGAAGATGATGTGAACATCGACGTGAAAATTCAGTCAGGGTGATAGTAAATAAAACATAGTTAAGTTGGTGAAAACACCCTAAGGATAAAACTACTGAATCAAACCAAAGAGCACACTCTAGAAATTTCCGAAGAGGTAGCACACACAAACATAATACAAAAAAGCCGATGGTGGAATAGTTATACTAGCGACCTACTTCCTAACCCTTTTAGTTGTTAACTTGGCACAAGTTCCCCCATAAGTGGAACACCCCCCGAGAGTACTAAGAGAGTATGATAAATATACATCATAAGTATAGAGAAGATAAGAAAGGCCCTGAACTGGTGTATGAGCCCTAGAAATAAATGCCACTATGGTCACCATGTACAATAACACAACCTGGGGGGGTAGTCGCAGGACAAACCAACATGCAAGGGCAGGATAGTTAACCCTAGAAGGAGCCAAGACTGAAATATCCTTATGATTTACCTCCCAAGTGGTCCCCAAGTGATAAAAATAATTTTTATGTGTGCTAATTCTGAAATATTGTGCCACTTGAAACTAAGAAAGTAGGGTTTTGTCACCATGCTTAGCCCAAGTGTGACCTCGTGCTCAGCCTTTTGTGAGGAGGGCTTCCTAGAATTCACTATTGCAAATGGATTTTTACTACCAACTGCAAGATTCGTAGTTGATTTTGTGGTCTTGGAATTTTTAAATCACAGTCCTACCCCTAAGACCCTATCTTAAGCTAATGTTGGTGTACTACCAGTGAAAATGAAATACGATCGAGTTGATTTTATTATTGCGTTACTGTTAATGGTTGTTTTTTACTCAAGCGAGAAGCAGTGTGAAACTGAATTTGTGTGTAGTACTCTTAGTCAATCACCCTAATGTAATTATATATAATTTTTGTTTTCAATTCCATGAATTATAGCTTCAAGAAGGCAAGAGATTATATATCACACCAATGCCCACTAAGATGGGCTTTTCCGTTAAGTCTCCCTGAATACAAAATAACCAAAGAATTTTAAATAACGACTTAAACACACACCAAAAATGAAACCGAGAAAAGAAACCAAATAAATTCTCCCAAGCAAGAATGCAAATCACTCTAAAAGAGAAACATCTAGGGATGCAAATCCCAAACAAAACACTGAAAGCAATAAAAAACGAAAGCCAAAGTGAAAACAAAATATGGCAATGTCAATCAAGCTAGGGTTGCAGCACAATGGCTCCACCAGGGCCAATAAGGGACTAAACCACACCCTAGAGGCACAGAGGCCTAAAACATATCTTAAATAAATTGATACAACGTAAAAACAACAGTTTGAAAATAACTTGATCAGGTGACAATTCATAATCTGTGATAACACCACTATTTTCTGACACTAATGATAAAAAATCAAAGAGATGACTCAACAAGCAATAATGGAAATGAGACACAATCTCAAAACCTCAATCTGAGGTGTAGATCAGACCCAAAAAAATGTTGAATACATCCAATATAAAATAATAATAAATTCAAGAGACAAAACTCAAAACTCAATCCAAGTCACCCAATCAAAACTTAAGAAGCGAATCACACAACAATGAGTAAGGGAGGACCTTAAACAAATTGACCAAAATAGATCAGATGAAAAAAAATATGACAATTGATTAGCTACAAAAAATTATAGATCCAATAGATATCTAATAGATCAACAAGTTATGAAAAACAAAACTTGAAAAAGTAATCAAATAAGCACAAGAATACCCGAAAATTGGGGGAAATGGATAGAAAATAAGCTGAATTTTAAATCACCCATATCTTCCTCATATGGACTCCATTTCAGGTGAATTTTTTTTTTGAGGTGAAATTTAAATAATAACAAAAATCTATTGTAGGCTCAAGCTCAAGCTGATTATAGCCTTTTCGATGCTATACTCACATAAAGCATCGGTGCTTTCCCATTTTACGAAAAGCCCTGTGCATAAAAACATGGTGCACTAGGGAAAGGTTTTAAATTTAAAAAACAGTAGTGCACTAATAATATAATAAGCACCGATGCGATAAATAGAATTGAATGTTCTAGTTCTTAATAGACAATAGTGTATTCAGTAACTCTAGAGCACCATTGTGTATACTACGTGCTTAGTAACTCTCGAGCACCAGTGCGTATACTACTTGATAGCACCAGACTAGTGTAAATTTAAAAAAATGTCGGTCATAAAAATTAATTTTCACCATTAAGGTGTTATAATTACACAAAGCCTTGGTTCTTTTACATTTTCAGAATGCTCTGGTGCATATACAACATGTTGCACCATTGCATCATTTGTAATTTAAAAATAGAAGTATGCTGGGTGAAACTCGAGCACCAGTGCGTATATTTCTCGAAAACACCAGACAAAGGTTTAATTTAAATTGGTCTTAAAATTATTTTTAATCATTGTGATGCTATACTCCCATATAGCACCAACGATATTCTTTTTTTGAAACGTGCCAATATGTAAATAAAATGGTGTATCGCAATAGTTTTTTTTTTTTAATTTAAAAAAGTGTAGTGCAATTTGTAACTAATCCACCCCAGTGCAGTTACTCGAGCGCACTGTAACATGGTTAAATAAAAAAAATTACTGGCCATAAAATTCATTTTTACCATTTGTAGTGTTGTAGAGATCACAAGCACCAGTGTAATTTTGCCTCTTTGAAGCTCCCTGCCATCAATTCTTCTCTTTCTTTCCATCGTTCCACCCATTGCTCACTTCATTCCTTTTGAATTTTTTGAAACAATGGTGAATTTTTTTTTTTTTACTTGAAACCATGCCTCCTCGACGATAAATTCATAGCTAATGTCTATATTTGTTCCTAAATTATTTTTTTAGGAGGGTGGAATTCTAAATTAAGTTAAAAAGTGTATTATTTTTGTATTTTTCTTTATTAGTGGTGCATTTGAAATGTTCGGCTCGCACCATTCACAGTGCACCGTGTAAATTTACAGGTTCAAACACAAATTGGTGCATAACGTTAATGCATTATTAGTGATTTGGTGCATTGGGTAAATTGAAACTCACCAGAAAGTTCCATGATGCACCACTTTAAAAATCATATTTTTTACGGTGGTTCATCTAGTAAAATTAACTTCCTGGCGCATTTATTTTCTCCCAATGCACCTCCCAATATTTAAACATGAACGTTTTGGTACGGTGTGTTGAGACAAAATTAACACACTAGTGAAAAAATTTATTTCTACGCACCACACTTAAAAAAAATAACAAATTTTATGTATGTATGCGAACAAAACGTGATGCACCACATCGATGTCCACACCATTTCAAGTGCATTCCTATTTTATCTCGCACAACTATTGCCGATGCATTCTTGTGTTTTTAGCACACCTAAGTTGAATTTTTTCTAAATTGAAATTGAAATTTCCATATTTATAAAAATATTTTTCATTTAATAGAAAAAAAAATTATGCTTTATGTATGAGGTAGATGCATTTTATATGTCAACCATGAAAATATGTTACAGGAGAGAGGAGAAAAAATAAGAAGAGCAAAGAGTTGACCATTACAATATGGTATGAGGGTCATAGGCATGAAAGAGGGAGAGGACTTTGTACACTCTTCCTATTAGAGCAGTGACATAACACCTATTGAGGAATGTAGGCCTCCTTAAGTACTATGAGGAGGCTACATATAAGAAGCGGAACTATGGGTTGTTGGAATAGCTAATCCATCGGTGGGATTTCCACTGACAAGTTTTCTGTGTAGGTCCTAATTAGTGGTTTTAAACCACTAAGGAGGATATTTATTTTTCACTAGCCTACCTAGTAGAGGGGAGGATTTTCCCCAGTTCCCTGATGTCCCTGATGGTGTTGCAATAGAGAGTCAACTTATCTACTCTCAGAGATATATTGGGGACCATGTAGTTTCTCTAGCATATTTTTATGTGTCTTGTGGACAACTACGGACTGTTTATTTTGGTGCAGAGAATACAATTGAACACTATACTAGTGATGTGAGGCAGATTAGTTTCCCTCTTTTGTTTTATGGGAATTCCATGGTGCAGAGACCATGATGTGTTAGATGGTATACCATTTTCTTGCGGTAGTTTTTTATGGATTTAGATAGATTTCATTCTATGATACATGGGAGGGAAAAATACCCTTTTTCTTTAGATATTTTTTGTTTTTTTTAGAGGTTTCTAGATAATATCCCTAATTTTGATCATTTCCCTCCTAGGATGATGATTTAGGTGCATATGCACATGTGGATTTAGATGATGCCCAAGAGGGACCAACCAGAGTATCTGGCTGGGATTTACACTAAGGAAAAAGAGCTATTAGCCAATGAGGTTGACCATATATTCGTATTGGTGTCATGTCCTTACACTGGGATGGATTGGTGACAGTGTTCCAACATCCTTTGCACATAAGATGAGCCAACAAATTCTAGAGGTAATATTAGTGTTTTATTTAATCTAGTCTAGTTTAATTTTATTGTCTTAATTAATCATAATAAAATTTACTCTAGAACATCATTTAAATTAGTTAATAAAATTTTATAATTTTTGTTGTGTACTATATATTTTGTATACATCGACACATTCATTGGGAGCATGCCTCCTCCCAGAGTGGATGGAGATGTGGAGGTGGCAAAGGTCGAGGAGGATGAGGCCATGAGTCTTGATCAGATACACACAAGCATGTAGCCCTGCCATAGGCCTGATATTGGATTCAAGATGGTGGTGGGTGAAGGAATCTCTATAATTTTGTTTGAGATAAGCATCCACGCTGCAACAACTCAAGAAATCATGGTAGATCTGAGGTTCTTGGAGGTTTGGATAGAGTTTTTGCATGATATGATGTGTCTTATGTGTCATATAATTAGAGCTAATATATTTATACTAGAATTAAGGAGGGATTACCGCCATGTAGTAGATATAGTGTCCTCACCCAATACTACCCCATTGAATCATAATGATCAGGGTGGTGATCGTTTTGTTAGTATTCCACCTCCTCAGTATGGACATGCATCAAATACATAGTCTCCACCGAAACATACTACCCCATCTGACGATGATCAAGATCTTTGCGATCATTTTGGTAGTACTCATACACCTAGTCCTCCTAATTCAGCTCATGATCACACTGCCTCATGTTTCTCCTCAGATATTAGACTAGCTACCTCCTCCTCGACCTCATAGTTCGACCATTGATAAGGCAGTAAAACATCCATCGAATTCTTCTACAGACTAGGCTGGCACTACTGCTATTGTATCAAATATTTTGTTGCAATTATCTGACTTGTTTGTATATATATATATATATGGATGGTGCATATTTTTTGTTCATTTTGATGTACTTAATTTATCTCTTGGTGTTGATGTGTATATTGTTAGGTCATGTAAGATATGTTCATTTAATGTGCTTGTAGATAGATGTGTATGTTATAGCATATATTTGACAATATGGGATGTATATTTGAGGATGTGTGTGGTGATGATGTTATATAATGCTTGTATTTTGTTAGATGTCATGATGATGATGACACCTTGTTAGATTATTAAATTTTTGTGCTAGTTAATCATATTTATATGTGATAGCGGTGTATATAATTAGATGATTTTATCGAATTTGAATTTGTATTTTATATGATTTTTATGTTTTTAATATGGTTATCATCATGATGTTTATTTTTATGAAATGATATTTATTATGTATTATGTACTGATGAACTTATATCAAAATTTTATATATGAAATCACATGGAAAACGACTTCCTTTAAATAAAAAATGCAAAGATAATTTTATAATTTAAAAAGTTTAAGATGGTTGAAGCTATAATTATAAAGTTACCATAAATATTTTTCTATTGCATAGATAGTTCATACATATTCATTCCAACTAAATTTTTATTCAAAAAAACGTTGAAAATAACATAGTCCCTACCTATAGAAGACATAGAGATAAAAATTATTGTTTATAAAACATGTCTAAGTAATAGTGACTACAAAACAAAATCAATTTTACACACAATTAAATTGTACAAACCTCTAAACAAAACTATTTTTCTAGTCATAGTTAAGCATAGAAATCATAAATTTGTGACCTATAATTATAATATAAGAGTTATACAATATCTAGTTGATATTTCGTATTAATTTTCAAAGCATATTTTGCAACATGTAATAATTAAATAAAATTTCAAAATATTGATAATAAAATTAAAATATATAACTATTGGTCTATAAAATAAACTATAATTTAAAAAAAAAATTGTTCATAAAATATTGGATTATAAACGTAACATTACAATTAATTTGATTTTATAAATTTAATAAATATAAATTAATTTATTAATAATAATTATGAATGACACCAAATTGGTGTATGAGACCCCCTTGTTTATGGGACAAGGGACCTAGACACCAAATTGGTGTATGAGACCCCCTTGTTTGTGGGACAAAGGACCCACTTCCGCTCAGCGATTTGACTGTTAAGTCTACAAAGGAATACATACATACTCTACCCCCCTCTAGTTTTGAACCTGTGACTGAAAAAATTTAATGTTGAATTAATAAATAAAAACTCACTGTTCAGATCTACGAAAGAGAGTTTGAACCAAGATAGTCTGGCTCTGCAAAAGGCTCTACGTTCTCAATAAAACTCAATCAATATATAGCATACATGGATGTAGGGAAGTTATAACCATATCATTAGAAATAGGAAGTAATTCCTATCCTAAGGTTTCATGAACCAACTCACACTAATTAAGGATTCTCCATTATCTTTCAATAGTACCCCCTAATGGAGAAGGGGTTCACAAATATGCCTAACATCTCCCTAAAGATTTCAAACTTAATTTTTCCAAGAGGCTTAGTGAAAATTTCAACAACATTATGAAATGTTTTGCAATATACAAGATGGATTTCTTTTGATTGAAATTTCTCCCTGACAAAGTGGAATTGTGTATCAATGTGTTTAGTTTTCTTCTGAAACAACAGATTATTAGCAAGTTTGATTGAGCTCTAGTTGTCACATCTGATCATTTTTGCATCTTTTTGTTCTTCCCCAACATCCTGGAGAAGTATCTACAACCAAACTTCCTCACATTTTGTTGCGCACATAGCTTGATACTCTGCTTCTGCTAAAGATAAGGAAATTGTGCTCTATTTCTTACTTCTCCATGTAATCACCCTGGATCCAATGCTGAATGCTTAAAATGTTATGGATCTTCGGTTGTCTACATTTCTAGCCTAGTCAGAATCTGTAAACCTTGTCAATATAACATTAGAAGAATCAGTATACATAATATCATAATCTACAGTTCCTTGTAGATACATTAAAATAAATTTCGCTACATTCCAATGACTCTCAAGTGGTTTGGACATAAATTGACTTAGCACACTAACTACATAAGCCAAATCTGGTCTAGTAGTGGTTAAGTATATTAGAATCCCAACCAGTTGTCGATAAAGTGTCACATCTGCCTCTTTAGTGCCATCCTCTCACTGAAGTTTAATGTTTTGTTGTAATGGTACTCCTCCATCCTTAAACTAATCCATCCTGAATCTTTCCAGTAGAAGTTTGACATACTTACCCTGTGACATCAAATTTTGTCCCGTATCTCTCTAGATCTCAAGACCCAAACAATATCTTAGTTCACCAAGGTCTTTCATTTTGAACATTTGTGACATTTGCTGCCTGATTTCTTTGATCAAATCAACAACACCACATGTAATGATTAGATCATCTACATAAAAATAAATCAACACTATACACCCCTTTTCATCTTTCAAAGTATATAGATTAGGGTCGTTTTTACTTCTATTGTAACTTTGTTGCAGAAAAAATGAATCAATCTTTTCATACCATGACCTGGGTGCTTGTTTCAGTCCATATAAAGATTTCTTTAATCTACAGACTAACTGTTCTTTCCATTTCTGGACAAACCCCTCAAGTTTCTCAAAGTAAACCTTCTCTTTCAACTCCCCATTTAAAAATGCATATTTTACATCTAGTTGGTGAATCATCTAGTGTTTTATAGTGGCTAAAGCAATCATCATTCTGATAGTGTCTAGTTTAGCTACAGGGTTGAAGGTTTCCTCATAATCAATACCTTATTTTTGTGAATACCCCTTTGCTACAAATATAGTTTTTAATTTATCTATGGTTCCATCTGCATTAATCTTGGGTTTATACAACCATTTACAACCTATGGTTTGTTTCCCTTTAGGTAGTTCAACCAGCTCCCAAGTGTTGTTTTTTAGAATAGATTCATATTCTTGTTCCATAGCTTCTTTCCATTCACTACATTCATTTTCTTCTATATAACTATAAGGTTAAAAAACATTCAACATACTAGTTATAAAGGCATTTTCCTTATATCTAGCAGGCAATTGAATCTGCCTACTTGATCTTCTAAGCATTGGTGTGGCTTCCAACTTGTTTTTAATTTCTTTTAAATGACTGGGCTCGATTGTTGTACCTAATCTTTCTGCTTCTCATGGCTATTACTTTTTTATTCACTTCCTTCCACCAAAAATAAAATATCCCATTCCTCACTGATTTTATCAGATTCATTATGGAACACAAAATCTGTACTAACAAAAATCTTGTGAGTAGAAGTATTAAAAAATCTATAAGCTTTAAATTGTGAAAAATACCCTACAAAGGTACATCTGATGGCATTTGAAAAAATTTCTTCTTTCTTCCATTGGAATGTGGGAAAATGCTTTAGACCCAAATACTTGCAAGTGTTTTACTGTAGGCTTCAATCCATATAATGCTTCAAAAGGAGTTTTAAACTGGAGTTTTCTTGTAGGACTCCTATTTTTCAAATAAATTGCAGTATTCAATGCTTTAGCCCAAAAACCATTTGAAATACCCTTACCTTTGAACATGCTCCTAGCACACTCAACCAATGTTATGTTTTTTCTTTTCACTACTCTATTCTACTGAGGAGTATGGGGTACTGTGAATTGTTGTAATATTCCATGGTATTTACAATACTTGGTAAGTTCATCGTTTTTTTATTCTCCCCCTTGATCGGAGTGGAGAATTTTTATGTGCTTCCCTATTTTATTTTTTATCATATATCTGAACTACTTAAAGTATTCAAATATGTGACTTTTCTTACTCATAAAATATACCCTAGAAAAATTTGTGCAGTCATCAACAAACAATAGAAAATATAGTGAACCTCCTAATGACTTTGTTTGCATGGGTCCACATATGTCGTTGTGCACTAATTCAAGTATATCTCAATTTTTCCTTTCTACTCGGACATCGAATTATCCTTTATGCATCTTTCCTAACACACAAGCATCACAATCATTATGCACTTGTTTTAATGTAGGAAAACCTCTTACCATTTCCTTTTTCTGAAGTAACAACAAATCATTGAAGTTGATGTGACCAAGTGTTTGGTGCCATAGCTCTTCTATAGTGAAACCTGATGATCTCAAGGCTCGATATGGTGTTGTCCTCACATCCAATTTTTACAGACCTCCTGTTCGAATTCTGGAAGAAATACTCTTCATACAATCCAACAAATATTTAATATAACAATTAGATTTAAAGAATTATACCTTGAGATTCTGATCTGTAATCATGGATACAAAAATCAGATTCTTTGTAAGTCTAGTACATACATTACATTTTGGATATGCCTGATAAGACCATCGAGATAAATAAGAGTAATTTTACCATACCCTTTGATCTGGTAGCCTCTATAATCACCAAGGTAGATTTGTGCTCCATTGTTGGTTTCATTAAAATCTTTGAACCATTGTCTATTTCCTGTCATATGTGTGGATGCTCCCGAGTCCACATACTAGATGTCTTATTCAACATTTTCATCAAGGTATGCCATGAACAATATAAAGTCCTAAACATGTTCATCATCTGTGAAAAGACCTACATGTGTTTTATGTCTCTGATGTTATTCATGAAATTTCTTTTTCCTGCACTCCTTAGCCATATGACTGATTTTTCCACTGTAATTTTTTCTTAATACAGAGTCGTTTCTATGCATTTACAAGCCTTGAACTTGATTCGATATTTTTATGGATTTCCTCCATTTTTTTGTGATGGGTTTCCTTTTTCTTTGAAGAATTATTCTTTTCCATTAACAGAATCTCTGCACTCTAGGGTTTTAGAGTCAATATTCTTTCTTCTTTTTGCATTAATATTACTGTCAATTCTTCAAAATTTGGGATTTTCTATCTCGCACTTATCCCAGTGATGAATATTTCATATTCATCGGTCATACCATTGATGGTAATCGTGACCAAATCTGCATCTGGTACTATCTCACTCATATCTGCCAATTTGTTCTTCCCTAAGTCATCGGTTCAAAATTCCGATAAAGGGATCATGTTTCCCACAAATAAATAAGTCTCGGGTGTCATGATAGGTTTCAGACAAAACATTTATTATGAAGAAGTCTCACAACTAATATAGGGGGAGGATCCTTTCAATTTTCATTATTGCCGCCTGCATCTGGAGATTCACCTATCTAGGAATATGCTAAATCATTGATCTAGGACATCTCGCAAATATTCGTAATCTTATTTGGCATGTGAATAAGCACCTGAATATGGGTCATCTGCTGAATCTCCTTCATATGTAGAATTTCATGAATATGGTTCATCACCGAGCCAGGGAATCTTAGGAAGCTATTTGATCCACAATATGAAAAAAGAAATTATTCATTATCCTCCATATTTATGGATAGAATATTTGTTTTTAAGAATAGAAGACGATTTGTATTCCTGATCTCATACAAATCCTTCAATACTGTCCAAATTTCACTTGCTGATTTGCATTCTCTGATATGCGGTATGATGCATTCTTTCATTGACATCTTAAGCAACGTCTTTTCTCTACCTTCTCTCTTCTCCCAGTCTAGATTTGAAGTGGCTCCCACTACTAGCTTTGGCTCATCCCCATTTGCAATCGTCCAAGAACTTTACGATTCTAGCATAGTTTGCATCTTGAACTTCCAATTAGGGTAATTGGAACCATCAAGTTTGTTGCACTCATTCAAGTATGCTTTGATTATTTGATTATTTATCTTGATGATTCAAAAAAAACTTCGAGTACTTGATAGGAAAAAAAATGATAGATCTACCCCAGATCCTTACAAATAGAAATATCACGATATAGATATACCTGATATGTGATCAATGTAATAAGTTTCTTTACATGTTGTGCGACGGGATCTCGATTCCTCTACACCAGCAAGATCTGCTTCAGATCTCTTCCTTCATCACTGAGTTTTCATCTAATCTCTTCATAGGTGACCTTTTACCAGATTTATTTCTTCATTAGTGGTGCCCATAGGCTTAGATCTATTTCAGATCTCCTCAGCACACTTACCAACCCAATTTCCACGACTATCGCACAGAAATGAAACAAAATAAGTTTGTCATTACTCAATGCCTATGTTCATCTCAAATCTGCGCCATCAGCATGACTGTTACAGCAGGAACCACGATGATTGGTACGACCATTCCTCAATAACCCGCATTGATCCGCTCAATGAATGAAAAAAAAATTCACTCGATCATCAGGGGCTTCTCCTCTGCCACTTGGATACTCACAGGGATCACAACACTCTAGCTATGATTCGACCCTGGAAATCTGATACCATGATAAAATATAATGTTGAATTAATAAATAAAAAATCACTGGTCAGCGCTATGAAAGAGAGTCTGAACAAGGAGAGTCTAGCTGTGCCGAATGCTCTACGTTCTCAATACAACTCAATCAATATATAGCATACATGGATATAGGGAAGTTAGAACCATACTCTAAGAAATAGAAAGTAATTCCTATTCTAAGGTTTTTTTAACCAACTCACACTAATTAAGGAATCTCCATTATCTTTCAACAGAGACCTCTTAGGAGGAAACACATACTCTTAGCCATAAAATTTTTTTACGTACTTATTAATTAAATTTAAATATAGTTATGAAACCATTATTTTAATTTATATGGTAAATGGATGTTAATTTATAATTACTATTTACATGCTATATATTTTTATGTGACATGTATATTATTAATTTCTTCCATCTAAAAAAAGTTTTTAATTTTACTTATAAAAAAATTACAAGATTAAACAAATAAATTTAAAAAATATGTACATCTAACGTTTATTAACATCGAACGCAGAGTGCCTCTCCCCTCAATTAGATAGATGATGTTAATGAATTTTAATGTGTATGTTAGATGTTGTTTATGTTTGTTAGATGGTTATCATCATTATTATCATGATTTTTATTTTTATGAAATGATAATATTTATTATAGATTATATATTGGTGAACTTATATCAAAATTTTATACATGAAATTACGTGCAAAAAGACTTACTTAAAATAAAAAATGAAAATATATTTTATAAATTGCAAAATTTAATATGGTTGAAGCTATAATTGTAAAATTACCATAAATATTTTTTCTATTTTATAGATTGTTCATACATATTAATTTTAACTAAATTATTTTTCAAAAAAAAAATTACATATGAATAAATGTTATTTTCCATTATACTATTTACTCTTTTTGAATAGACTCTTCTACCATAAAAAAAATTATTATAAAAAAATATGGTCTCTAATCATAAAAATTCTATTAAGATCCTTAAAATTTTATGGATGGAAATATTCTTATATCTTTTCTTTTTTTCATTTCTATCAAAATTTTAAATTACTTCACTAATTGTATCTGTAGTCGACATTGGGGGCATAATTTAAGTATTTACAAAAGAAATAATAAAAGCATGCAAGCTAAGAAATAGTTAAGTTCAAAACCAAATGATCTCAAAATCCAAATTAAACTTATCACAAACAGAGAATGTAACAAATATGTTAAAATTTTAATTTTTAAATTATAAATTAGACAATTCGAAATACTTAGTTTAAAGCTTAAAAATGTTTCCATTAGATAAAAAAGAACATGTAAAAATGTTTGTGAATCTTACCAATTATATAAAATGTAAATAATTAGATGAATAAAAAACAATATAATTATTCAAATAAATAAAAAACCATTCAAAAACATTATAACTGATGAATAAACACAAGTACATATCACTCTCCTTTATCATCACCATGATTATCTTCCTCATTTGTCGTGATAACACTATTATTCTCAAAAATGTATGTTTTGATCTAGGGTCAAGTATTAATATCTTCCACAAATCCCTAGCCAACACATATGGGTTAAAACAACTAGGTTCCAGTGTTTGGGGAAAACATAAGGCTCCCTAGCTTCATGCTACATCTTTCTAGAGTTGATAGATATCAACAAACTATCATGATTTTCCTTTATAGTATTCTGATTAAAGGTTTCACTTGCACCTAAAAATAACACATTGGAATGAAGATAAGTGCACTTGAATGATCTCTTGTATCTATCTAATGTAGCCTAATGTCCTATATTTTTAGTTTTGATCACAGTGGATAACATGACTAGATTGGTCGAATTCAACTTCCACTCCATAGTCTTGTGTAATTGGTCCATCATTGACATCCTCCGTGTGGAAATGATGTCCATATTCCCACATGGGAACAAATGCACCTATAAAAATTTGAAAAAATCACAATATCATGTCTTTAATAACCCAAACATAATTAAAATATAAAATATAGATGTTACAATTCAAAAGTACATTATGTAGTTAAAAATGTACAAAAATATATTATTCCCAAGTTAGTTCACCCAATCCCTATTTTTAGCACACCCTCTTCAACATGTGGGTAATGACCAAATGCATCGTATTTCTCTTTGACTTGGCCAACAACCCAACTATTTGGGCATATCATTGGCATATTTTCTTTTAACTAATCAAGATAAGGAACACTTCTACCATTCAACCATATGAATTCTTTCCTATCACTTTCCCATTTCCTCCTCTTCTGTTTGTACAATGCGACTGACGACTGTGTCACTTCCCAATTGAAAATAATGAATTTGTTGATGGCCACAATTTTTTAATTCACTGATGAAATCAAATCGACATATATAGTATGTATGAGATCAATATATACATTATGAAGTTTAGTGGGAATAGTTACTGTGTAGAAATTTGAAAAATGATAAGTCACTTAATCTTTATCACACTCCTTTTTCCATTTGTTTCAAGAATACCCCCTTGTCTTTTTAATTCATCCCTTTCGTCATCCCAAATCACCACATTTGGTGTGTTGTCTATCTGACTTATGTACTCATTAGCACAATAGAAATAATCATACGATATGTACTCTCCCATAAACCCCTCGGGTTTTCCGCTTTATTGAAAAAAACATTTCAAATCTTCATGTACCTCTCTAATAAGAATATTCAATGACAAGAAACCACCCGAACTAGCTCAACCTTATCTACTAAATGAATTATAATATGAACCTAAAAATCCATGAAACTTGTTGACAATTTCTTCTCAAACGTACATGAAATATCATCTATCTCTTCATGCCACTATGGAATGCTAACCATATGAATCTCGTTTAATGTGATACAACATAAAAATCAATATAATTTAGATATCACACGTTGTAGGTCTTAGGATAAGTCATGGTTCACCCATCCATGCATGAGAAAAGGATAATGACACTGTAAAATAAACACATACAGAAATTAATTATATTTTATCACATGACATAAAAATAATAACAAATAATAAAATTATGTCTTTTAGATATACACTCTTAGAAGGTTCAAATGGTTATGTGATTTTAGCCCCAACAAATGGTCTTCCATAGTGAAGCAACATTGTAGTGAAGACCCATATAAAGAAGGAACCCTCACACACATTGTAACTTTATTTGCCAAAGAAATATTATATTTCTTCAAAATTTCATGGGACATCGCCTTCTTTGAAATACCAATAGGGACCAACCTCTCGTTTATTTTCTTTCCATGGTTGATGTTTCTTATTAGTTTTTGAAGAAGAAAGATCACTCCTAACAACCAATGTGTCATTTACTGTCCATGATATGTGCCTCCATAAAGAAGATGTAAAATTTTTCAATATATGCATGGGGTCTAGTAAGTGGGAAATATTATTATGGTCTCAATATGGGGTCTCATAGAAGATAGATTTCCTTTTCATCCCATTGGAAAATTTATCAACATAGGTGATCAGGAGTTCATAAATTTCTCTCAAAATTCAAAGTTATAGGATTGGATTAAAACTACGATGGTTGCGTAGATCTTGTCTTCCTTATTCTGGAGCTGCGAATAGTTCGAAAACCCAATGTCGTATGAGGAAGATATTGTGTTCTGATCAATTATGGTAGAAACAAGAGTTATGGACATGTGATTATTTCAATAGATAACAAGTATTAGAGTGAATGATGAACAATGGTGATTGGATCATAGAGGCAACAATGGGAGATGAACGGACGAGATCCCTTCACACTCATAAGAAGTTAGTTTACACACATCGCAATCAGCATTCTCTATATTGACCTATTAAGCCATCCCAAGTTCAACAATATAGGTTGTGATGCACTGGAGAGAAGGCAAGTGTCGAGGGATGTTCAAGTGTTATCGCACTTCACAGGAAATATGTTTTATACTTTAATGGTATAGACTTAAATTGACATAGGTCGATATATGATAAGTGGAATCACAAATTTGCATCAGTAGAATTATTGTTTACCGTTTAAATTTTTTTGTTAAGGATTGCAACTTGCGAAAAACAGTTTCGGCAATCTGCGAAGCTATAAAGTATGCGATGTGTTTGAGTGTGATTGCGACATTTCCTGGGTTCTAATTATTATGGCCACTATGCGTTAAAGAGTTTATGTGGGCCACGCTCAGAGCCTAACAGATGTCAACAAACCACAATCCACCATTAAACTGTAGTTACGAGCAGAGGTTCCTCTAACTGTCAAGACCACTAATAGTTGGGGGTGCGCATGCGACCACCACCCTAACCATAATATTTAATGCGTGAATTTATTGGTAGAGTCGATAACGACACACTAATTTTGGTGGTCAACCATAATTTAACTCTAGTTAATTGGGGTTCTCCACATTTAGTGGAGTTTTCCTAGGAGATATTGGGAAAAAGTGTAGGAGGCTCCATGTTTGACCATTATGAGTGAGTTAAGAGTAATTCTTGACTAGCTGGAGCATTATGAAGCCATTGGTGCAGATAAAAAAAACATTGGAGCATTGTAACTACATGTAATAGAAACTGAAAGACCCTTACCACAAAAAAACTAATACAATCATTTCAAATCAGCTGGTATCAAAGCTAGAGTTTTTCTCTGGTGTTTTTTAGTGCAAGAATTTTTTAACTGTTTTGAAGTTTTAGATTCTTACAAAGCTCAAGCTCAAAAGGGGATAAAGAAAATGGGTGCAAGTAGGAGGGTCTCAAAAAGATCCAAAGAAAATGAGAGAAATATTTCCACAATCTCCACCACCTATTCCACTTCCTAGAGAAGAAAAAGCTCCATTAAGCATGCCTCATGAGGAAGGATAAATTCATGAAGAAGTTGACCCTAAGGAAGAGGAAAGAGTGCTTAGGAAATAATTTCTTGACATGACTAAGATGATTAGAATTTTTTATCAAGAAAGGAAAGAGAGACTCGAAGGAGAAGGATCTAAACTCCAAAAGGAAGGAAAAGGATCTTCAGGAGGTCAACATGATGAAGACAAGTCAAAGAAGGGAAATGTAGGAAATGGAGGCAATGGAGAGCCACCATCTTCACTCTCATCATCATCATCATCTTTTACCTCTTCTTCAATACATCAGCCACGCAAGTCCAAGAGCACTAGTAAATCTCCTTTATTAAAACTTGATGTTAAGTTCGAATTGCCAATGTTTAATGGTGAATTACCAATGTTTAATGCAGACAAGATAGATAATTGGATTCAAAAATTGGAGGTCTATTTAAGAATACATAACCTTCAAGATGATGATACAAAAATTCAATTAGCTCCTTTGAGAATGGAAGATGCAGTACTTGTTTGGTGGGAAGCCAAGACACTGGAGGAAATCAAGAAACATGATAAGATTATTCTATCATGGTGAGATTTTATTTCTGCTATTAAATGACAGCTTTATCCATTAACTCATATGCAAAAATCCAATCATGAATTGGAAGAAATTTAGGTAGTTAAAGGGACAAAATGTGCAAGAATACACCTAGGAATTTAGGAGAAGAGCTCTTTTATTAGGGGTGGATTTGCAGAGCCAAGAAACTTTGATAAAGTATATAGGAGGCTTACATAGCTACCTAAAAAATATTATTCTGATGTTTAACCCCACCAGGCTAGATGAAGTTTCTGCTCAGACCACACATCTAGAAGCTAGACGGAAGAACATTCCTGAAGAGGGTAGGAAGAAACCTTTTAAGGGTAAGGCCAAGGAGAAAATCACAAAAGGTAAAAAAAAAAAATATGCACCTGTTAAGAAAGAGGGAGAAAAAGTGACATGTAGATTTTGTTCAAAATAAGGCCATTATGAAAATAATTATTGGAAATTAAATCCAAAATTGAGGGAAAAAAAAATCGTTGCTACAACTCAACATGACTTAGGGTCTGATTAAGGTGATGAGACTAAAATTACAGCCATGGGATTGAAGAACATGAAAGGAAAATAAATTGAAACTAAACCCAATACCAGTACATCAAACTGTCACATAAACGCTCCAAATGAAGAATAAATAATAGAACGGTTTCACGTGAGGGTCATATCCAAGCATACCAAGATTGAGACACTGTTTGACAGTGGGTCACAAGAAAAATTAATCTCTAAAGGATTGGTCAAAAAACTTAACCTTGAGACCATACCACATCCAAAACCATATCCATTAGGTTCGATTTTTAAGGATGCAAATCTACAGGTTAAAAGGAAATGTATATTGAGGTTTGCAATTACTGCAAGCTTTGTTGACACAATTGAATTAGATGTGGTTCTACTTGACATAACTGGTATTGTATTAGGGATTCATTACTTGCATGATAGGAAATAAATATTCTATTTCCATGAGAACAAGTATCATTTATTCAAATATATAAAGGATTTCATTGTTAGAGCACACTGCAAGAAGACAAACATTGCTTTGGTAAATGCTAGATAGGTAAAGAGGGTGGTAAATTCAAGTAAGAATTTTTCTCTTATTATGATTAAGCCCAAATCTGATATTAATCATGAATATTTTGCGGGATGTGATCCTAAGTTGAAATCATAATTATATGATGTGGTTAATGGGCATCATGAGATGCTTCAGGAGCCAACAGGATTACCTCCAAAAAGGGAAATTCAACATGACATTCAGTTGCAGCAGGATTGTCCTCTTCCAAACATTGGTATGTAATGCATGTCGATAATGGAGATTGCTAAAATAAAGAGGAAAATCAAATAGATGTTGGATAAAGGTATCATAATGCCAAGCACCTCGCCATGTGATTCACCCATATTCCTAATACCAAAGATAGATGGGACTTGCCGCATGTGTCTAGATTTTCGAGCTTTGAACAAAATTACGATAAAAAATCATTACCCAGTCCCAAGAATAGATGATTTGCTTGATCAAATGAAATAAGAAATTTTTTTCACTAAGTTATATTTATGAACTAGATATATTCCAGTAAGAATTGCAGAAAGTGATATATGGAAAACTAAATTCAGAACCAAACAAGGACACTTTGAGTGGCTAGTTATGCGTTTAGGGTTATGTAGTGCACCAAAAACGTTTATGAAGGTTATCGATAATGATTTGTGACCATTCCTTGATGAATTTTTTAGTGTTTACTTAGATGACATTTTTATTTTCAACAAAACAAGAGAAGATCATGTCTTGCATGTAAATAAAGTGCTTGATACTTTGAAGAAAGATAAATTGTTTCTTAAGATGTCAAAATGTGATTTTGGAAAGACTTCCTTGGTCTATGTGGGACATATTGTAGGAGGAGGATAATTGAGGATTGATCCTTCTAAAGTGGAGGCCATTGTTAATTGGCTCACACACAAAACTGTTACCGAGGTAAGAATTTTCTTAGGTGTAGCTCAATATTGAAGGAAATTTATTGCTAACTTTTCTTCCATCATGGCTCCTATGCATGCAGTGACAAGTGTGAAGAAAGGCTTCCAATGGGGAGGAAAGCAACCACAATATTTCAAAGCTTTAAATACAAGATCAGTTCAGCTCCAGTCCTTGCACTACCAAATTTTAGATATCCATTCGAGATACAAACCGATGCTAGTGACTATGTCATGGGCGCAGTCCTTTTGCACAATGGTAAGCCTATCACCTTTCATTCAGAAAATTTTAATGGTGTTGTTACTAATTATCATAAATATGAAAAAGAACTATATGCTTTGGTACAAAGTGTCAAGAAGTGGAAACACTAATTGATGGGTAAAGAGACTATTGTACACACCGATCACCAACCATTACAGTACTTGCAGTCACAAACAAAATTGCATCAATCAAGACATTTCAGGTGGATGGTCTTTCTTCAACAATTTCTCTTCATTATAAGGTGCAAAAAAGGTATATTCAATAAAGTTGCAGAGATTCTTTAGATACTAATCAATACTACTTCTAGTTTAATAAAAAATGATTCTTTTGTACAAGAGAGTTACATAGAACAATATGCACATGACGTTGATTTCAAAGATGTGTATGCTAGTTTGAGTGAAGGGAATCAAGTTGAAGGAAGATATTATCACATGCATAAAAAATCGTTGTTTCATTTGGGAAAGCTACGTATTCCACAATGAGAGAGGCTAAGTGTCATGAGATAGATCATTCTTCTCTTATTGCTGGACTCTTTGGGGTAAGCCAAATAGTGGCACATCTACAAAGGTATTTTTATTGGCCTCGCATGATAGATATTGTGTCACATTTTATAAGAGGTTGTTCTATGTGTGCAATGGGTAAGCCTAGTAATATGAAACTCAGATTGTACATGCCACTACTGGTATCATCAAGGCCATGGGAGAGCATCTCCATGGACTTTGTTTGAGGTCTACCTATGTCAAGAAAGAAACATGATTATATTTTTGTAGTTGTGGATAGATTCAGTAAATCTGTATACTTATGCCATGTAAGAATACCATTACTATTGAACATACTGCTGAACTTTATTTTCAAAATGTTTGAATTCATTTTGGATTGCCCACTTCTATTGTTAGTGACAGGGATTCAAGGTTCATTGGGAATTTTTGGTCAAATCTATGGAGAATGATGGACACAAAATTGAAAAAGAGTACTGCTCTTCATCCACAAACATATGGAAAAACCAAAATGGTGAACAAAAAAAATTGTGCATCTATTGAGAGGATATTGCAGAAAACATCCTAAGTTGTGGGATGAAAAACTACATTACATTCAATATGCTTACAACTGGGCAAAGCACTCTTCAACACAAACCTCACTTTTTGAAGCATGCTTTGGGTATTTTCCAAAATCGCCATTAGACTTCATCTTTGGGAAGGATGTTGCAATTGATGGCCATAGTGAAATTGATAAGGCTCAAAATTTCATTAAGAAAGTTCAGATGATACATCAACAAGTTCAAGAGCAAGTTGATAAAATTCAAAGAAAATACAAAGTGAGGCATGACAAACACCAATTTGATCACAAGTTTCAAGAGGGAGACGAGCTATGGTTTCACATTAGCAAAGAAATGATGCAAGGGGAAGGTAAAAAACTGAAACCCATTCACTATGATCCTTTCAAGATCACAAAAAAAGTTGGTAATAATGCATTCCAACTTGATTTTCCTTCTTACATGCAAATTTATTCAGTTGTTAATGTTGAAAAATTATGCTTCTATGATCCTCCTTTGATCAATGATCAAGGAATTGATGTTCAACTACCTTCTATTGAATATTTATTGCCAAATACAATTCTTGACATGAGGACAAGAGCATCAAAGAGGGAAAGTGTTGACTACCTTCGAGTTGGGCTTAAAGGCACTAAACCAAGCAAGGAAAAATGGATGGAGATTGGAAAGGTGAGGTAGTTGTACCCTCATCTACTGAATAGGTAATCAAATATTTTGGGGTCCAAAATCTTCCCAATGGGGAGGAATGATCAAGAGTTCATAAATTTAGCTCAAAATTCAAAGTTATAGGATTGGATGTAAGGTAGAATGGTTTCATAGATCTCTTCTTCTTGATTCCAACACCGTGAACGGTTCAAAAAACTGATGTCGTATGAGGAATATATTCCATTATGATCAAATATGGTAGAAACAGGAGTTATGGAGATGTTATTCTTTCAATAGATATCAAGTATCAAAGTGAAGGATGAATGGTGGTGATTAGATCGCAGAAGAAACAGTGGGAGATGAACAAATGAGATCCCTTTGCATTGCACAAAATTTAGTTTGTGCACATTGCAATCAACATTCGTTATATTTACCTGTTAAGCCATCGCAAGTTTAATAATATAGGTTGTGATGCACCAGAGAGAAGGCACGTGTCGGCGAAGGTTCGAGCGCTATCACACTTCGCAGACCATATGGTTTAGGCTTTAATGGTATAGACTTAAGCTGACAGAGGCCGATATGCGATAAGTTGATTCGCAACTTCACATCGGCGGAATTATTTTTTACCATTTAAAGTTGTTTGTTAAGGATTGCAACTTGCGAAAAAGGGTTTCGGAAATCTGCGAAACTATAAAGTATGTGATGTGTTTGAATGTGATATTGCAACATTTACTAGGTTTTAAGTATTATGGCTCTTGTTTGTTAAAGAGTTTATGTGGGCCACAGTCAAAGCCTAACCGATGTCAACAAACCACAGTCCACAATTAAACTGCAGTTACAAGCGGATGTTCCACTAACCGTCAAGATCACTAACGGTTGGGGGTGCACATATGGCCATTGCCCTAACCGTAATATTTAATGTGTGGTTTTATTTTTGGAGTGGATAAGGGTGTGCCAAATTTGGCGGTAAACTCTAATTTAACTCTAGTTAACTGGAGTTCTCCACATTTAGTGAAGATTTTCTAAGAGATATTGGGAAAACGTGTAGGAGTCTCAAGTTTCGACCATTATGTGTGAATTAAGAGTCATTGTTGACTAATTGGAGCATTTTGAAGCCATTGGTGTAGAGAAAAAAACTAGTAGAGTACTGTAACTTTTGAGCATAATGAAATATGGATAAGCCATTGGGAGCTGGACCAACAGATATAGCTGAGGAGGGGTGAACTTCTTCATCATGCCTTCTATGTAAACTTCATGTGGTGACTTATTTCTCTATTTTTCATTGTTTTTTAGTGTTATTTAGACTTATTTTATGCTTCTAATTCACTAAATCTCATCTATAATTCATGTAAAATCTCCTTAGTCCTTGCAAACTAATGAACCAATTATGCACATGTTTTTAAAACTGAAAGACCCCTATCACAGAAAAACTAATACAATCATTTCAGATCAGATGGTATTAGAGCTAGAGTTTTTCTCTAGTGTTGTTTAGTGCAAAGAATTATTTAATTGTTTGGAAGTGTTAGATGCTTACAAGGCTCAAGCTCAAATGGGGATAAAGAAAACTGGTGGAAGCAAGAGGGTCTTAATAGGATCCAAAGAAAAGGAGAGCAAGATTGCCACAATCTCCACCACCTAGTTCACCTCCTAAAGAAGAAAAAGATCCATTAAACATGCCTCATGAGGAAAGAGAAATTCATGAAGAAGTTGACCCTCAGGAAGAATAAAGACTGTTTAGGAAATAATTTCTTGACATGAGTGAGATGGTTAGAATTATTTATGAAGAAAGTAATGAGATACTGGAAGGAGTAGGATCTAAACTCCAAAAGGAAGGAAAAGGATATTTGGGTGGTCAACATGATGAAGAAAAGTCAAAGAAGGGAAATGGAGGAAATGGAGGCAATGGAGAGCCACCATCTTCACCCTCATCATCATCATCATCATCATATTCTACCTCTTCTTCAGTACATCAACCACACAAGTCCAAGATCACTGGTAATTATCCTTTATTAAAACTTGATGTTAAGTTTGAATTGCCAATGTTTAATGGTGAAGTAAATGTAGACAAGCTAGATAATTGGATTCGAAAATTGGAGGTCTATTTAAAAATACAGAACCTTGAAGATGATGATACAAAACTTCAATTAGATTCTTTGAGAATGGAAGATGCAACACTTGTCTGGTGGGAAGCCAAGACACATGAGGAAATCAAGAAACATGATAAGATTATTCTATCATGGTTAGATTTTATTGCTGCTATTAAATGATAGTTTTATCTATTATCTCATATGTAAAATTCCATCATGAACTGGTAAAAATTTAGGAATTTAAAGGGACAAAATGTGCAAGAACACACCTAGGATTTTAGGAGAAGAGCTATTTTATTAGGGGTGGATTTGTAGAGCCAAGACACTTTGCTAAAGTACATAGGAGGCTTCCATAGCTACCTAAAACATACTATTCTCATGTTTAAACCCACCAGTCTAGGTGAAGTTTTTGTTCAGGCCACACATCTAGAAGCTAGAGGGAAGAAAATTCTTGAAGAGGGTAGGAAGAAACCATTTAAGTGAAAATCCAAGGAGAAAAACCCAAAAGGTAAAAAAAAAAAGAGTGAATTTGTTAAGAAAGTGAGAGAAAAAGTGACTTGTAAACATTTTTCAAAAGAAGGCTATGATGAAACTCATTGTTGGAAACTACATCCAGAATTGATGCCAAAGAAACCCAATAACAAAGGGAAGCAAAAAATTGTTGCTACAACTCAACGTGAATTAGGGTCTGGTTCAGGTGATGAGACTAAAATTATAGCCATGGGATTAAATAATATAAAGGGAAAATGAATAGAAACTAAACCTAGTACAAGTATATTAAACTGTGGCATAAACAATTCAAATGAAGAAAAAAGAATATAAATGTTTTATGTGAGAGTGATATCCAAGCATACCAAGATTGACACAATGTTTGATAGTGGGTCACAAGAAAAATTAATCTCTGAATATTTGGTCAAAATAATTTACCTTCAGACCATACCAAATCCAAAACCATATCAATTGGGTTGGATTCGTAAGGATGAAAATCTAAAGGTTACAAGGAAATGTATATTGAGGTTTGCAGTTACTGCAAGCTTTGTTGAAATAGTTGAATTAGATGTGGTTTTTCTTGACATAAATAGAATTTTATTCGGGAGTCCTTACCTGTATGACAGGAAAGTGATCTTCTATTTCCATGAGAACAAGTATCATTTATTCAAATATGGAAAGTATTTCATTTCTAGAGCACACCGCAAGAATACAAACATTGGTTTGGTAAATGCTCGACAAGTAAAGAGGTTGGCAAATTCAAGTAAGAAATTTTTTCTTCTTATGATTAAGCCCAAAGCTGGTATTAATCATGAATATTTTGAGGGATGTGATCCTAAGTTGAAATCGTAATTATATTATGTGGTTAATGGGCATGATGAGATGTTTCAAGAGCTAACAAGATTGCCTCCAATAGTGGAAATTCAACGTGAGGTTTAGTTGCAGCAAGATTGTCCTCTTCCAAACATCGGTATGCATCACATGTAGATAATGGAGACTACTGAAATAAATATGAAAATGAAAGAGATTTTTGATAAATATATCATAAGTCCAAGCACCTCGTGATGTAGTTCACCCATATTCTTTATACCAAAGAAAGATGGGACTTGGCACATATGTGTAGATTTCCGAGCTTTGAACAAAATTAATGTAAAAAATCGTTAGCCACTCCAAAAAATAGATGATTTTCTTGATCAAATAAAAGAAGTAAATTTTTTCACTAAGTTAGATTTACGAAGTGGATATCATCAAGTAAGAATTGCAGAAAGTGATATATGGAAAACTGCATTCAAAACCAAACAAGGAATCTTTGAGTGGCTAGTTATGCCTTTTGGTTTATGTAATGCACCAACAACATTTATGCGGGTTATGGCTAATTTTTTGCGACCATTCCTTGATGACTTTTTTATTTTTTACTTAGATAAAATTTTTATTTTCAGCAAAGAAAGAGAATATCATGTCTTGCATGTAAATAGAGTGCTTGATATTTTGAGGAAAGAGAAATTGCTTCTTAAGATGTCAGAATGTGAGTTTGGAAAGACTTATTTGGTCTATTTGGGACATATTGTAGGAGGAGGAGAATTGAGGATTGATCCTTCTAAAGTGGAGGCCATTGTGAATTTTCCCACACCCAAAACAGTTACCGAGGTAAGAATATTCTTAGGTGGAGCTCAAAATTGGAGGAAATTTATTGCTAAATTTTCTTCCATCGCAACTCCTATGCATGTAGTGACTAGTGTGAAGGAAGGCTTCCAATTGGGAGGAAAAAAAAAGTAAGATTTCAAAGCTTCAAAACACAATATCAGTTTAGATCGAGTCCTTGCGTTACCAAATTTGGGACAACCATTTGAGATACAAACTGATGCTAGTCACTATGCCATGGACACAGTAATTTTTGCAGGATGCTAAGCCTATGGATTTTCATTTATAAAATTTTAATGGTGTTGTGACTAACTATCCTACATGTGACAAAGAAATATATGTGTTGTTACAAAGTGTCAAGAAGTGGAAACACTACTTGATGGGTAAAGAGACTGTTGTACACACCGATCACTAACCATTATGCTACGTGAAGTCGCAAACAAAATTGCAGCAATCAAGAAATTTCAAGTGGATGGAATTTCTTTAACAATTTCACTTGTTATAAGGTACAAAAAATGTATATTCAATAAAGTTGCAGATATTCTTTCGAGGCCAATGATTAGTGCTTCTACTTTAATAAAAAATGATTTTGTTGTACATTAGAGTTACATAGAACAATATGCACATGATGTTGATTTCAAAGGTGTGTATGTTTGTTTGAGTTAAGGGAATCAAGTTTAAGAAAGAGATTATCACATGCATAACAATTTGTTGTTTCATCTGGGAAAGTTATGTATTCCACGGGGAGAGAGGCTAAGTTTCAGGAGAGAAGCTCATTCTTTTCTTATTGTTGGGCACTTTGTGGTAAGCAAAATAGTGGTGCACCTACAAAGGTATTGTTATTGGCATCATAGGATAGATAGTGTGTCACATTTTATAAGAGGTTTTGCTATGTGTGCAACAACTAAGCCTAGTAATAGGAAGCTTGGATTGTACACGCCACTACCGGTACCATCAAGGCAATGGGAGAGCATCTCCATGGATTTTGTTGGAGGTATACCTATGGCAAGAAAGCAACAATATTCTCTTTTTGAAGTTGTCGATAGATTCAGTAAAATCTGTATACTTATGCCATGTAACAAGACCATTACTGCTGAACATAATACTAAACTTTATTTTCAAAATGTTTGGGTTCTTTTTTTATTTCCCAATTCTATTGTTAGTGACAAGGATTCCAAGTTCATTGGTAATTTTTTTCAAATATATGGAGAATGATGGACACAAAATTGAAAAAGAGTACCGCTTTTCATCCACAAACAGGTGGACAAACCGAAGTGGTGAATAGAATAGCTTTGCATCTATTGAGAGGATATTTTAGCAAACATCCTAAGTTTTGGGATGAAAAATTGCATTACATTCAGCACACTTACAACTGGGCAAAGCACTCTTCAACATAAACCTCACCTTCTCAGGCATGCTTTGTGTATTTGCAAAAATCGCCATTAGACTTCATATTTGGGATGGATGTTGCAATTCATGGCCATAGTGATATTGATAAGCCTCGAAAGTTCATTGAGAAAATTTAGATGATACATCGACAAGTTCAAGAACATATTGCTAAAAGTCAAAGAAATACAAAGAAATGCATGACAAACACTGGGTTGATCACAAGTTTCAAGAGGGAGATGAGGTATGGTTGCACATTAGCAAAGAAAGGATGCAAGGGGAAGGTAAAAAGCTCAAACCCATTCGCTATGGTCCTTTCAAGATCATAAAAAAATTTGGTAATAAAGCATTACAACTTGATTTGCCTTATTACATGCAAATGTTGGAAAAATACTAAGAGGGGGGGTGAATCAGTATTTAGAGCTGACTGAAAAAATTTTTAGTTTTCATTTCTCTTGAAACCATATGCTACATTACTGAATCCAACTTGTATGTCTAGAGATCTTATTATGTCTTTACTTAGATCATTGCATCATTCATTCATCAGATGTTTAGTAAGTAGTAAGTATGAACATAAATAATAGAAAAAACCATCAAACATAAGCAACACATATGAACACTAGTATTTAAGGTGGAAACCCAATTTGGGAGAAAATCACCGCTGATGTTATCTCAGTCTTCAATATTTATTATAAAGAAAACTTCTTACATTTTATGCTGGCTCAGACTTATACCAGCACGGAGGCACCCACCTGCAGAAAGGCTACAACCTTTTCTCCTTTTCTAGCCACTACTGGAAGGGAGCTCTAACCACCATTTTAACACCAGCTTTTACTGGCAGGATACTTCCACTTTCATACAGAAGGCTTCAACCCTCACATCCACCAGATTTCTTCAATTTCTTCATCAGACTTCTGTCAGGTCTTCATCATTTCTTTTTGTCGATCATCGTAGAGATTCATCATTTATAGATCATATCCATAGGTGCATCATATATAAAGATATCTCTTAAAGAGATTTTTTTTTTTGATCAACCTTTCCATATGCACACTTTGAACCATAATGCGCTTCTCCTTATATAGTTTTTCCTTTATAAATACCATGAGTAGAAAACCACTCAACCACTAATGGTATTCATATTAAAAGTCAAACCAATCCAATTTGAAATCCAATATTCTTTCTTCCATGCACAAATTGTCCCAAAGGTATTCTTTATTTCCGCCAAATAATACTATAGCCAAGATTAATTAATATTGACATGCCGCTGATGGTTTTCTTTATTTTATTGGAATTTTATGTATCAAATTCATGAAATTTGATAGATAAATAAATATTATTCACAACCTTTGGCTAATCTTCGCAAACATTAACACATGCATATGGGTCTCAACGCTAAAGGTCGTCTCCATCCAACGGCTGTTATCGTGTCATGTCGCCCCATTTAATGAGATGGATATCGCTCGGCGAAGATGTGTGATCAATAGCGTGCGATGGATGCCGTACTTCGGTTAACCTTCGCGCATTTTCCTCATACGACCACCGTCCGATGGCTTCCCTCCAGATCGACGTTTCTCAACCATATCGCGCAGCATCTTTGGTCGAATGTTAACATGCGATGGCATGCAGTGAACGGTGGTTTTCTAGGGGTCCACCTCACCACGTGTCGAGTAGTCTATGGAATCGCTCCTCAATTAGGAAATACCACTTATCCCTGAAAGGTGGTGCGATATGGACAATCTGGCCTCGTAAATCCACTCGCGGTTTCGCTCTCTACTCCAGGTTCCACTCAGCTTCCGCTACATGGTTCTGCCTGTTCTATTGGAAGAGGCTCTCCTCTTCGCGTTGTCACGGTGATTCTTCATATTACAGCCTCGTTCCTTTCATCCATCTACTCCAGCGCATCACTCCAACATACATAACCCTTGCGGCTATGTTTTACAGTGCTCACACAGGAACATACGAGATTATTTACATCGATAACCCAAAAATCCTCCACATGTAATTAAACAACAAATGCATAATGACACTGAGACAATTCCTCAGTCACACACGAGATTTATAAGCAATTCCCTGCCGATTCCTTTGCCATCAATAACAACATTTCCAACAATTTCCCCCTTTGGAATTGAAGGCAATACTCTTCCTCTAATTGTCTTATAGAAGCCTTATAGAAGCCCTTTGTTGCTTTTCCTCCCCCTTTGACATCAATGGAAAAGAATTTATCAAGATCCTTTGAACCGACAATACCATGCTCCCCCTGAGATCATGCTGCACCTTCAAACAGAATATAACAAAATGACTTATAAATTCCAATAATGCATCCTTTTCATATGACCAATGCTCCCCCTTATCCTGTGCATTCAGAGATGCCCAACAACACCTCACAACCAATTTAATCCTCTGTATTTAAGTAGATCTAATCTTCTGCATGATAGAGACTACTCCCAGTTTCTATCTGAGATATTCGAATGCTTCCTAGGGTAGAGGTTTGGTAAATATATCAACAGCTTGTTCTTTGGAGGGAACATACTCCAATTTCACCTTTTTTTCAAGCACTTGTTCATGTAAGAAGTGATATTTTATGGGAATGTGCTTGGTCATGGAATGCATAACAGGATTTTTTGAGATACTGATGACACTTGTATTGTCACACATAATGGAGATAAGAGATGAAAATTTGATTTGAAAGTATTGTAAGGTTTGCATCATCCAGAGAAGTTGAGTACAACATGATGCGACAGCCACATATTCTGCTTCTACTGTAGATAAGGCAATAGAGCTTGCTTCTTGCTAAACCAAGATACTAATTGGGGCCCCATATAGAATGCACCACCACTAGTGCTTTTCCGATCATCAACATTTCCATCCCAATCTGCATTAGTGTATGCATGAAGAATAATATCAGCATTGTTTGGATACCATAGTCCAAAGTATTGAGTTCCTTGTATATATTTGAATATTCTTTTCACAGCCTGAAGGTGAGACTCTTTTGGATTAGCTTGGAATCGCCCAACAATCTCAATTGGATGCATAATGTCTGGTCTTGTCCCAATGAGATAAAGTAGACTTCCTATAATAGATCTGTATTCTGGTTGATTCACCGTGCGGGAATCATCATTAGAACTGAGATTACATCCGGTTATCATTGGTGTACTTACAGGTTTGCAATTTTTCATGCCATACTTCTTCAGGATTTGCTTGAGGTATTTTTTTTGTGATAAGAATATGCCATCTGTTGCTTGTTGCACTTGCAAGCCAAGAAAGAATGTTAGTTCCCCAAGTAAAGACATTTCAAATTCTTGATGCATATCAGAAGCAAATTTCTGACTCATAGACTCTTCATTACTTCCAAAAATGATATCATCAACATATACAACCACAATCAATAGTTTGTCATTTTCAGTTTTTGTGTATAAGTTGCTATCAGCAGACCCCTTTGAAAATCCTTGTTGATGAAGATATTTGTCAAGACAATAGTACCATGCCCTTGGAGCTTGTTTGAGACCATATAGAGCCTTTTAAAGTCTACAAACAAGTTTTTCATCATTTCCCAAAATGAATCCTTCTTGTTGTTCTATATAAACTTCTTCTTCTAGATCACCATTGAGAAAAGAAGATTTAACATCTATTTGATAAACTTTGATTTGTTGGTAGCTTGAAAAAGCAAGAAACATTCTTATGGCTTCAAGTCTAGCTACAGGAGCAAAAGTTCCTTCAAAGTCTATACCTTCTTGTTGAGCATACCCCTTGAAAACAAGTCTATCCTTATTTCTTATAACATCCCCATTCTCATTTAACTTGTTTTTGAATATCCATTTACTTCCAATGACATTTTTGTCATGAGGTCTTGGTACTAATTCCCAAGTGTGATTTTTCTCAATTTGATCAAGCTCTTCATTCATGGCTTGAATCCAACATTCATCTTTGCTAGCTTGACTGACATTGTGAGGTTCAACAGTGGACAGAAATGCCAGATTGCTAGAAGATCCCACAAGAGTCCTTCTTGTTTGTACACCTGATCCCTTTTCTCCCAAGATTTGAGATTCTGGAAGATTCTTTTGAACATATCTGGATGGAGTTGTTTCAGATAAATCATCTTCAGGTTCTTCATTGGGTTCACTGTCTATATCATTCCTATTTGATGTAGAAGGATATATGTCATCATCATCTTCATATGTTGTTTGTTTTTCTTCTTTTGGAGCTGCAGGAGATTGATCAATAACAACATCAATACATTCAACAATCTTCCAAAGTCTTTTATTGTAACATTTATATGCTCTACTCCTAGAGGAGTAACCAAGAAGTATTCCTTCATCTGCTCTGGGTTCAAACTTGGCAATTTTTTCATCATTATTTTTGATAAAGCATTTGCTTCCAAAAATTCTAAAATGATTTACAGTGGGAGGATTACCCTACCAGAGTTCATATGGAGTTTTATCACTATTTACACGAACATGTGCCTTGTTGAGAATTTTTACTGCTGTATGTGCTGCTTCTCCCCAAAATGTGTCAGGTGTTCCTGAATCATCAAGCATAGCTCTAGCCATTTGTTGAAATGTTCTATTCATTCTTTCTGCAACACCATTTGGTTGTGGAGTGCCAGCTACAGAGAACTATCTTCTTATGCCATGTTGTTCAAAAAATTCAAGGAATTCATCTGATGTATATTCTCCTCCTCGATCAGATCTGAGGCACTTCATTTTTAGATCTAATTCATTCTCAACTAGTTCTTTGAAGATCTGAAATTTCTCAAATGCTTCATCTTTCTATTTAAGCAACCCAATCCAACACATTCTAGAGAAGTCATCAATAAATAAGATATAGTATTGTTCACCCCGTGGTGAATTTTTCTTCACAGGTCCAAATATGTCAATATGAATGAGTTCAAGAGGCTTACTTGATGATCCTTCCTTGGCATTAAATTGTACTCTAGTTTTCTTACCAAATTGGCAAGATTTGCATATGATATTTTCAGGTAGAGTAATATTGGGAAGATCACGAAAAGCTTTAAGTCTACTTGATTTGTTGATTTGAGAGAAGCTCAGATGCCCCAACCTTCTATGCCATAGCCAATTTTCTAAATATTTACTCAAGTAACATTGTTATTTGTAGTTTTTTAATACATACAGGTTTCTTGGAGTTCTTTTTCCTTTTATAATTATTTTACCTGTATGAAGATCACGTACCACACATTATTTTGCACTAAAGACAACTTCGGTTCCTTGATCACACATTTGACTTACACTTAACAAGTTATGTTTTAATCCATCCACATACACGACTTCATTAGCTTTCACCTTTTCTTTTATAAAAACAGACCCTTTCCCCTTAATGACCGCAGGAGTATCATTTCCAAATCTAACATTCTTTTCTTTTTCTAGAGCACTATATGCAAGAAGTTTGTTTTTGTCACCTGTCATGTTTCTTGAGCATCCACTATCAATGTACCATTGATTTTCTTCATCTTCTGCAAATAACACTATGCCAAAATTTTCAACCTGTAGTTCCTTCTTTTTCCATACTTTGGAGCTTGAAGGAACATGTTCTTTTGGCTGAACTTTTCTCCTGCATTCAGATTCTTCATGGCCAAAGTTATTGCAATAAGTACATTCAACTTCACTTTGAAGAGGAGAAAAGTTGTTATAGGTATTCTTATTTGTTTCAATATCAATCCTTTTCTTTCTTTCTTCTCTTGTCATGATGGTTTTATATGCTACACATTGAAAAAATTTATGACCAAAATTGTGACATGAGAAACATTGTCCACTGAAGAAATTTCTGCGATCATGAAATCTCCTACTTGAATTTACCTGTTGATTGGTGTTTCTTCGAAAGATATTCCTGTTAGTGTTCTTTCAATTGAGATGATCATGCTTTACTTGCAAAGATTCTTTATTCCCTTGCTGAGTGGCAGCATGTTGTATACTAGTTGTAGTTGCTTTTAGATAATTTGGTGTTGAAGCCTGAGAAGATTCCCCGATATATCCAAGACCTGTCTTTATAAGGGGAGAACGTTGTACCTTGATAATCTCATCTAAGGTTTCAGATCCTTTAGAAAATCTAAGATTCAGAGTATTTACTTTCTCAAGTTCTTTTCTTAGACTTACTACTTCACATTCTAATTTTTCATTGTGTTTCTCTTTTTCTTCAAGCTGATTTTTCAGAGTTTCTATAGTTATTTTACTCTCTTCTAAGAAAATTTTGAATTGATTATTTTCGTCAATAAAATCATTGTCTTCTAGAGCATCCACAAAAGTATCCTTTTCTTCTCTAGATTCTTTTTCAAATGCCATGAGAAGTCTAAGATCTTGTTCACATTCTTCCTCACTATCAGATAATCCATCACTGTCTTCATGAGTATAGTAACTTTTTCTAGTGCTAAAACGATTCTTATTCCTTCTTGATACTTCCTTCCCCTTTTTATGTGTTTCTTTATGAGGACACTTAGTAGCATAATGACCAAATATTACAATCAAAACATTTGAAAGGAATCTTACCTCTAAACTGTCCTGTGCCAAGTTGAAGTTTCTTTACAAATTTTATCTCATCTTCTTCTGAGATATATCCTGATCCTTATGTTTTCTGTACTTCCTTCCCTTTTGTAGAAGTTCTAAAGACTACTTCTTTGACTTCAGATGGTCCTCCTGTTGTCATTTCATATGCATTTAATATGCCATGAAGTTGCACCACAGTAAGATTTTGAAGATCCTGCTTTTCTTCAAGAGCAGAAAATTTTGACTCAAATTTTGCCGTTAGTGATCTTAAAATTTTCTCAACCAGAGTAGATTCGGTTATTGTTTCTCCCAGATTTCTCATACGATTTACAATATCATGAAGGCATAAAAAGAAATTTGTAATGCTCTCCTCATTATCCATTTTTAGATTCTCATACTGAATTATGAGAGTTTGGAGTTTAGCACTTTTTACGCTTGCATCACCTTCATAAATGAGAATGATTTTGTCCCACATTGCCTTTGTTGTATTCAGCTGCATGACTTTGACAAATTCTGATTCAGTTAGACTTCCCAATAGAGCATTGACCGCCTTTGCATTGGTTTCATAATTCTTTCTTTCCAACGAATCTGTTGGTACTGCAACTAGATATTGATATCCTCCTTCAAAAATTGCCCATACATATGCTCCCAGAGACTGAAGATAGGATCTCATCCTTGTTTTCCAGAAGATAAAATTGTTTCCGTTAAAGAGCGGAAGCCTGATAGATGCTGTTCCATCTTGACTGCTCATCTTGCTTGATCTTCCTTCTAGCGGCTAAGATTTTTCAGAAATACCTGCTCTAATACCAATTGTTGGAAAAATACTGAGAGGGGGTTGAATCAGTATTTAGAGCTAACTGGAAAAAATTTTAGTTTTCCTTTCTCTTGAAACCATATGCTACATTACTGAATCCAACTTGTATGTCCAGAGATCTTATTATGTCTTTACTTAGATCATTGCATCATTCATTCATCAGATGTTTAGTAAGCAGTAAGTATGAACATAAATAAGAGAACAAAACATCAAACATAAGCAACAGATATGAACACCAGTATTTAAGGTGGAAACCCAATTTGGGAGAAAACCACCGATGTTGTTATCTCAGTCTTCAATATTTATTATAAAGATAACTTATTAAATTTTATGTTGTCTTAGACTTGTACCAGCATGCAGGCACCCAAACACAGAAAGGCTACAACCTTTTCTCATTCTACAACCACTACTGGAAGGGAGCTCCAACCCCCTGATTTTAACACCAGCTTTTACTGGCAGGATACTTCCACTTTCATACAGAAGGCTTCAACCCTCAGATCCACCAGATTTCTTCAATTTCTTCATCAGACTTCCATCAGGTCTTCATCATTTCTTTTTGCCAATCATCGTATAGATTCATCATTTCTAGTTCATATCCATAGGTGCATCATATATACAGATATCTCTTAAAGAGATTTTTTTTTTCAACAACCTTTCCATATGCACACTCTGAACCATAATGCGCTTCTCCTTATATAGTTTTGCCTTTATCAATACCATGAGTAG
This sequence comes from Pinus albicaulis, assembly GCA_034641835.2. Taxonomy (NCBI): domain Eukaryota; kingdom Viridiplantae; phylum Streptophyta; class Pinopsida; order Pinales; family Pinaceae; genus Pinus; species Pinus albicaulis. The sequence goes on from CM076579.1 coordinate 622,993,694, forward strand.
AAAACCACTCAACCATTAATGGTATTCATATTAAAATTTGAACCAATCCGATTTGAAATCCAATATTCGTTCTTCCATGCACGAATTGTCCCAAAGGTAATATTTATTTCCGCCAAATAATACTATAGCCAAGATTAATTAATATTGACGTGCCACTGATGGTTTTCTTTCTTTTATTGGAATTTTATTTATCAAATTCATGAAATTTGATAAATAAATAAATATTATTCACAACCTTTGGCTAATATTCGCAAACATTAACACATGCGTATGGGTCTCAATGCTAACAGTTGTCTCCATCCAACGGTTGTTATCGCGTCGTGCCGCCCCATTTGATCGGACGGATATCACTCGGCGAAGATGTGCGATCAATAGCGCGCGATGGCCGCCGTACTGCGGTTAACCTTCACACATTTTCCTCATGCGACCACCATCCAATGGCTTCCCTCTAGATCGACGATGCTCAACGATATCGTGCGGCATCTTTGGTCGAACGTTAACGTGCGATGGCGCGCAGTGAACGGTGGTTTTCCAAGGGTCCACCTCACCACGTGTCGAGCACTCTATGGAATCGCTCCTCAACTAGGAAATACTGCTTATCCTCGAAAGGTGGTGCGATATGGGAAATCCGGCCTCGTAAATCCGCTCGCGGTTTCTCTCTCTACTCCAGGTTCCACTCAGCTTCTGCTACACGGTTCCGCCTGTTCTATTGGAAGAGGTCGTCCTCTTTGCGTTGTCACGGTGATTCTTCATATTACATCCTCGTTCCTTTCATCCATCTACTCTGGCGCATCACTCCACCATACATAACCCTTGCGGCTATCTTTTACAGTGCTCATATGGGAACATACAGGATTATTTACACCGATAACCCAACAATCCTCCACACAGAATTAAACAGCAAATGCACAATGACACTAAGACAATTCCTTAGTCACACACAAGATTTATAAACAATTATCTCTTGATTCCTTTGCCATCAATGACAACATTTCCAACATAAAATGTATTCAGTTGTTAATGTTGAAAAATTACGCTTCTATGAGCCTCCTTTGATCGATGATCAAGTGATTTTCAACTACCTTCTATTGAATATTTCTCGCCAAAATTTCTAGATGAGCTCAAAGAAGATACAATTCTTAACAAGAGGACAAGAGCATCAAAGAGGGAATGTGTTGGCTACCTTCGTGTTGGGCTCAAATGCACTAAAACAATCAAGTAAAAATATATGGATATTGGAAAGGTGAGGGAGTTTTACCCTCATCTTTTGAACATGTAATCAAGTCTTTTGGGGTCTAAAAGCTTCCCAATGGGGAGGAATGATTAGGAGTTCATAATTTTTCTCAAAATTCAAAGTTACAGGATTGGATTTAAACTAGGATGGTTGCTTAGATCTCATCTTCCTAATTTCGACACCATGAACAGTTCGAAGAACCAATTTCGTATGAGGAATATATTGCGTTCTAATCAAATATGGTAGAAAAAGGAGTTATGGAGATGTGATTCTTTCAATAGATAACAAGTATCAGAGTGAAGGATGAACGGTGGTGATTAGATCGCAGAAGAAGTAGTGGGAGATGAATGGATGAGATCCCTTCAAATTTACAAGAAGTTAGCTTGTGCACATTGTAATCAGAATTTGTTATATTGACCTGTTAATCCATCGCAAGTTTAAAAATATAGGCTGTGATGTGCCGGAGAGAAGCCACGTGTCGGCAGAGGTCTAAGTGCTATCACACTTCGCAGGTGATACAGTTTAGACTTTAATGGTGTAGAATTAAACTGATAGAGGTTGATATGCGAAACTTTGCATCGGTGGAATTATTGTTTACCGTTTAAATTTTTTTGTTAAGGATTGCGACTTGCGAAAAAAGGTTTCGACAATCTGTGAAGCTATAAAGTATGCAATGTATTTGAATGTGATATTGCGACATTTCCTGGGTTCTAAGTATTATGGTCGTTGTGCGTTAAATAGTTTATGTGTGCCAGGGTTAGATCCTAACTAACGTCAACAAACCATAGTCCATCATTAAACTCCAGTTACGAGCGAAGGTTCCGCTAACCATCAAGACCACTAACAGTTGGGGGTGTGCGTGTGGCCACCACCCTAACCATAATATTTAATGCACATTTTAATTGGTGGAGTAGATAAGGGCACACCAATTTTGGTCATTAGCCCTAATTTAACTCCAGTTAAGTGGATTTCTCCTCATTTAGTGGAGTTTTCCTAGGAGATATTGGGAACAAGTGTAGGAGGCTCAAGTTTCGACCATTATGAGTGAATGAAGAGTTATTCTTGACTAATTGGAGCATTCTGAAGCCATTGGTGTAGAGAAAAAAACTATTAGAGTATTGTATCTACATGTAATATCAAAATTTTGAGCATAATGAAATATGGAAAAGGCATTGGGAGTTAGACTAGCAGATGTAGCCCCAGATGGGTAAACTGCTTCATCACGCCTATTGTGTGAACTTCATTTGGTGACTTATTTCTCTATTTTACACTGTTTTTAGGTGTTATTTAGACTTATTTTATGCTTCTAATTCACTAATTCATCTATAATTCATAGAAAAACTCCTTAACCCTTATGGAAAGTAATGAACCAATTATGCACATGTTTTTAAAACTGAAATACCCTTAACACAACCAAACTAATACAGTCATTTCAGATAAATAGGTGTCAAATAATTCTTCATCATCGAAAATAGGCTCCCCATTTGAATAAAAAATTTATGTCATATCCTTATCCTTCACTATCTCATATGCTTTAAGCCATTCATCTAGTGTCATTATTGCATGCCTTTGGGTTATCTAGTTTACCATTAAAAGCAAGTGTTTCTATTCTATAAGGGTGTTCTTATGGGAGGAATATCATGAATAAATCATATAGTTTATTTTGTAGGTGGTTGGACAAACTAGCTTTTAGAGAAGGTCCACAACATTTAAATTGATGATATCCTTTTGTTACAAGTCTTGCAAAATTATTGTATAGAGGGACCATTAGAGATCATGAAGATCAAAAAAATTCTATCGAATTAAATTAATATGAGAAAAAATAATGTTACGTAAATAAATAAACATATAATTTCCCATAGAAAACTCCTAAGCCTAGATAATCATGTGTGGTGTAAGAAACCCCTCATTGTTGCGATGGGTCTTGATACATCGTATACATGTATCCCTTCCCATAATTACTTCAATTTATATACCAATGAATTTAAGTAGACATGTCTTTTACGAGGGACCATGAGAGCCAAAATAAGATGTTCATTCTTCATGGACAACCATGGGAGGATATTTTTATTAATCAGAACTACATGCCAGATATAATCCTTACTTTTTGGAGGGAATATGGGTTAGCACCATCCATGGGTATGCTGAGTCGTAGACTTTGTATTTCATCCTTTAATTTTTTCAGGGCATGTATCCTCTATATGCTTCATGTCTATTGAATCTGTTGGGATCTGCATAACTCTCGACTCACTTATGTGTGAGGCATGCCCTCCCTGCAACATAGATAACTCTTTTCAATGAAAGAGCCTTTCAATCCTTAGGACTATAGGCATGTGCCTCTATATATTATGAGGAGGACCATGTGATTTACTCATTTATTTATTTATGGTACTTTTAATTCCCACATTTCAGACATATCTATTGTCTGCATATTCTCCTCAATATAGAATACACTCATGGAGACATGCTTGCTATGATATCTATTCAACACCCAACATTTTCAACAACCTCTTTTCTTCTTCACAGATACTGGGAAAAAAATTATCACTTGGAAGAACCTTATCTTTTAATAACTTGTAGTTGGTGGGAAATATAAGTTACAATGTCAATATTGAAAATTCATAAAATCGACCATTTTCAATATTGATTGTGTGGCAAGATTTATCAAAATATAAGGGAATTTATCATGGTCAATTAACTCAATATTTTCTATAAACATGAATTTTACATGCCGAAATTTCCTTTCAAGTTATACAATAACATCGTGGTCCCCAGCTGGGTATAATTTTACTAGCCGCCAAGTCCAAAAACAGGGGTGGTGGAAGCAGATTTTAGGCTTTCGAAAAAGGTACAAGTGATATTAGCATCATCCCCTAGCTCATTGTTCTGGAATGCATCTAAACAAATTGCCTCCATGGAAGTTGTACCCTGTAAGTAATCATCCATACCAACCTCTATTTGATTTCCTCCATTACCAACTTGTGAAAAATAAATACTAATGTTGTAGTCATTAAGAAAAATTCAGATAACTTTTAAAGCATATCAGTTCACTTGAGAAGCTAATCGCACTAATGTGCTTAAATAATAACAACAATAATGCGCTAAAATAGTAACCACATAGTTTTCTAGGATTTTGAAAATAAAAAAGGAATTCTATCATATTAGTGTGTTAGAAAAATTTATCTCATCGATAATTTATGTTAATTGATGTGTACTACTATTAAACATATCGATGTTTTTTAATATGAAACAAATTCATATTCCAAAAAACTGAAGAAAAGGGCACAATTTTTTTTCAAATTCAAATGAGTTGTAATTTATTTTTGGAAATATAATTTCATAACGTCTTATAAATAATAAGAAGCTATTCACTATTTTATTATTTTTCCCAAAACATCAAGGGAGATATTTGCAAGAGAGACATATTGGGAGCACTATGTAGCAACATACTCTGGAACACCAAAACTATTTAAAAGATGAAAATTCGACTTGTATGTTGATTCACTCAAAACCCTGCTTAGTAGAAATTTTAATTTTATTGTTGACTTTAATAATAATTTTTTTTACAATTTCTATTAGATTAAATTAAGATTTAGAAAACAATAAATACCCTACATGGTAAAAAAATTACTATTGATTAAACTAATAAATTTTTTTACAATCTTTGTTGTTGGTTATATTTAATTAAAATTCATAAAAATAAAAAAATAAAAAAATCAATACTTAACTTACACCCTTGCTTCTTATTGCTTATGTGACTTAAAAAGTTTAACCTTAATGTTTAACACCCTCTACCACATCAAAATTAGGGCTTTTCATTTTAGTCATTTTAGATTTAATGGGTTTGTATTACTATATATTAAGTGTTTTACCCTACTGGATCCAAACCCTGTTGGTCTTGTCTGTTTTTTTTTTTAATGGATTTTGCTTATCAGTGCACATTCTCTAATATAACACACCAATGCACCTTTTCCAAATAACATTGTTATGTCCAAAAAAAAATTGTTTAATTTTTTATATTTTCATTTTATACTGTGATGGTGGTGCTTTTATCATTAGATATCACACAGTCATAGTTGAAATTTCTTTAAATAAAAAAATCCATTGTCAGTGCTAAACAATTAAACTCCTTGGTGCATTTACTAAATTAAACACCCTACGGAATTTATGGACATAACTGCACCGACCTCCAGACCTATTTTTGGTTGAAAATTATGTAATTTATCTATAAAATATATCTAATGCCCTCTCTATTGAATGGTATGGATTGTATATTGATAAAAAAATGTTTCATAAGTTGTCAAGTAACAAAAATGTTGAGGGACACAATGATGTCATATCAAAAAAAGTAGAAAAATCAAGTTCTTTGTAAATTCTTTTCTAAAATTAATATTTTTGAACTATATCTAAGTTTAACTAATATGTATTGGTTAGTATGTGTCATCCACAGCCAAAAAATAGGAACCTCGATAAGATTTTTTTTGATATAAGTGTGGAAGAGTGCAAAAGCATAATAGAAAAATTGCAGAAGGATGAATCAAGTGAATGAAAAAATACTCTTCAATATGAGTTTTTTTGTTTGGAATTTTCATTAGTAATATAATTAACAATATTATATTACATATTTCAAACAATCTATTAATTCACATCTATTTAATTTTCGACAGGGACCAAAAAAAAATGAAAATAATGTTGTTTTAAGAAAACAAAAATTATAGAGCATATAAATGACGATGAATTGGTCCATAGCTCATCTAGAGTGGTGTTGTAGGTTAACGAAAGTGGGGAGAGGGGGGTACTTTTGAAAAACTATGAGGGATATATTGGAATGAGCGTATATGTAATTTCCACTTACAATACAAAAATCAATATTATGATTCAAAGAACCAAGTTATATTTAAACTATATGAAGTGCTTCCCGCACAATGGTCAGTGAAACCTGTTAGAATTGCACTAACAAAAACATACAAAAAAAAGAGTCATTCAAAAAGTAGTATTCCTAGTTAAAATGAGTTTCTAGAATTATATGTATATACTAATACAAAGAATTCATTTATCATTATCAATTTTGTTATGGTTTGTTTTCATATATCAATATAAAAATAGTTTATTACAATTTCAGGAAGATTATTAAAAAACCAAATGATTAATGAGATGATAAATGAAACATGATAGTAGGAATGTCCAAAAAAAATGTACAAGTAGAAGGTTAAAGAAATTGTCATAATTGCATCATGGGATGAGCCATCTCAACAAAAATATACTTCAAATGTATATAATCAATAATTTTTTCTATTGGGTACAAATAAACAAATAATTTAACATCAAATATTATTTTTCAATTATTTTCTTTTAGAAAATCAAACAAAATGGAACTCATTCAGCACATAGATGAAGATGACAAGGAAAAAAAGGGCTAACATTTCCTTATAACAATTTAAGAATTCATTTTTATATATTTTACCTTAAATAATCATCCTTGAATGTCTTCAAATTGGTGATAACATACAAAGAAGAGCCATCGGAAAAATTGATTGACATTGGGTTAAATATGGGTTATGAGTATACGTTGGAACCTCAAAAATTAATTGTGGAATTTGTATGTATCTATTTTGTTTTACTTCTCAGAGTTTTTAATTGATAGAACAAAAAAATCCTTTATATTAAATACATGATTTATTATGGGGTATAAAACTCACACAAAACAAAGTAGGGAACCACGCCAATAGAAGACTTGTTAAAACAAGGCATGAGATTTGGTTTTTAAGGAATGTGTACAATTCAGGACTCACTTCTTGCTATGGTTCATTTTTATTTGATTTACATTAATGCATATTATTTATTTCAATTTTCAGTTTTCTCACCAATGTAGATACACTCGTTACACTTTATTTTTATGTTTACAAATGGAACTTGAAGAATATGGAAACAATATATGCAGTTAACATAACATTCATCCAAATAACCCATGCCATGGAAGTACCTCGAGCATTGACATCAATTCCAGTGAAGAATGATGATCTATTTGGATATCGATGCAAGTTGTTGTATTTTTTGCGATAATTGTTTGTGAAAATCAAACATTTTGTTTAATTTAATGCACATTGTGTCCCAATTGAAAGACAAGGAGTTACTAATAACTATCCCATTCTATATGACAAAGAGATTATTATTCATATATAATAAAATACATTTTAATATTTTATATTACGTTGTCCAATGTCACTGTGAACTATTACACCACTGATTAAATATATGGATGTTCAAATATTATAATGAAGAGATGTGAAATATGATGATATAACAAATTAATCCAAATATCATATACAAATGCACTGATCAAAATTTAATTTAAATGACTATCGTTATAAGATATACGTTGATTTTTGAATGAATAATGGATTTAAAAAAAACACAATAATTACATTGTCACAAGTCGATGTTTCTAAAAAGGAGAAAATGGATACCTGGACATCGTAGATTAATATGCAGAGCTCAGAATAAGTTTTTCAACAATAATATTTACAATAATAAAAATTGGTATCTCGGTGTGTTTGTAAAATAAATATGCACCAAGAAGATATACATTTCATGCACCGGTGTGATTCGCCTTTAACACACTAGTGCATCGTTACCTTTAATGCATTAGTGTGTTAGATTACGTAAATGAACCAATACTGCAAGATTTTGTTTCATACCCTCGTGTCTTTTGTGAAAAGTATATGACCGAGGATTTTTCAAGCACATAAGCACCAGGACACTATGGTTTTGAAGAACTATTTTTTATATACAACTCATCATAATTGATGCATTGTTACGCATGTCTACCTAATGTGTTGGAGAAGATAAAAGCATCAAGGATGTAATATTTTTTTCCATTCCCTGGTTCCCTCCCTTAAAAGTATTTCCCAGGGCATTTTTGGAAGACATAAGCACTAGGGTATATAGCTTTGAGGCATCGGTGTTGTTTTCATTCAACACCCTGGTGCATGGTATCATAGATTGTATGAGCCAATACATTTTTCTTATTAAAGCATCGGTGATTTTATAAATTTAATACATCAGTGCTCCATATGTTTGTTTCCTGTCCTGATGCTTTTATTTAAAATTATAGTATCGATGCTTTTATATTAGCAATTCACCAATGTGATTTTTCCACTAAGCGCACTGTTAATAAAACATTCACTAAAACCTATATCCGCTAATATTTTTTTAGTTGTGATGAATTTTCATTATCATCTCCTCTAAAACATCTGCTACCACAAACATATGTTGTAGCGAATGATTTTTGACAATTGTTTCCAATTTTATAACACTAGAAACCTCTATTATAACCTCCGTAAGAAGGTATTCTCCTTGTAGTAGGTTGAACAACTACACATATTGGAATATATAGTTTGATAACTTGGGAATCACTTGGGGGACTGGTTTAAGGTCAAGTGAGAAACATATAGCCTCAGGTTTTCCGCTTGGGAGGATGAAGATACTATAAATTGAGAGTAACCATGGCTTTTTAACAGTGTGTGATTCCCATTTTGACCTAGAGAGGACCTACATGTATTTTCATGATGTTTTATTTATGAACACTATGCAATATTGATTCATTTCAAATTGGAAAAAATAACTTATTTATATAAAAAACTTGATTAATCATGTTTCTATTGATTAAAATATCTCATATATTATTTATATGATGTATGACTTATCTGATGTCTAACTTATTTGATGTGTGATTTACTTCCAACAATTTGATGATAATTGATATATTTTGGTACGTGGATATTGAATCTAATAATATGATGAATAGGATCACACGTATGAAGTATGACATGGTCACATTTTTCACCAAGTGTCTTAAAAATCACTGAGTGATGGTTCACCATCACCACCCAATATGTAATGTCCCTCTAATTTTTTCTTTTAATGTTGACTATTTTTAGTCATGGATATATTATTAGACTCTATGGATATGGAAGCCATGTTTAATATTTTGTGATGATGTAACCAATTTTATTATTTTTAATAAAATAAATCAATTTTTGGAAAAACACTCAAGAAAAGAGCACTAGATTTAGAAGACTTCTTGCCAACTTAAGAAAATTTGTTGGTGATTAGGTCCATGTGATGGAGCTTCCCTAAAATATCCTAAAAAGCCCTAGGAGAAAATATTTAAAAGTGCATTTATTTAACATGATGGGAGAGAAGGATTATGTTAAATCACTTACTGGGATAAATATACTAAGTAGGCTCAAATAAAATGATATTAGAGAAAATGGAAGACTTTAAAGAAAATGAAAGGGTTATTTTTTGAAAAGGAAACAATTAAAACAAAAGGTCCAGGCAAAAAGGTTGGCATACCTTAAAGCAGGATGCTTCTAAAAATATCTTGGGAAGAAATCTATAAATTAAACCTCCTATGAATCAAAGAGGTTGTTGATTCTAGAAGCAAGCAAATCTTAGCTCTGGGAGAACTAGCAGAGGTAGTTCATGGTAGAGAGGAACATGCTTGAACCTTGAATGTGTTTGAAATAGTGATTACAGCTATATATTTGTTCATGTTTTTTTATTTACCATGAATAGTAGATGATCTATAAGTTGTAGGGTACTGGAAGAAATGCATGTGGTATATAGATACACAAGTTCTGGTTTTCATGCCTAGTTTAAGGATTTTCCAATCTGTGATTATAATAGTATGAGTTTTCTCTATTGCATGCATAAAAATGATACTCTAAGAGCCTTTAGTTAAAATTAGAAAATATTTGTGTTGTAAGTAAGAAAAAGATGCAGATACTGAAGCTTGGTATGAATAAATAGACAAGAGAAAAGAAAAAGAGAATAAACCTATATTCATAAATTAGAATCATGCATTCATTAACACAATTGTAGTTATAAAAATTAGATGACACTATATTTCTTTTTTAGATATTTCTTTATCTGATCTAGATATATGAGCCAAGTATGCAAAAGAATAAATTCTAGCTACAAAGTGGAGTTGTGATGAACATAATGGAGTTAAGAATTGCTATGGCCAAAGATGTATTACTTAGTTGCAGAAAGAACCATAAAGAATTTTATCTATAACGATACATGATTATTTTACCATTCCTTATTAAATATGAGTTTTAAAAACTACCCAATAGTATCGAGACCCTTAGCTGAATTGAGTAAGCTCTTTAGAAGGGAATATAACTAGTACGAACCTAAAGGGTAAACCGAGTTATAATTTTAACTAGTTGAGAAATTTCAGAAATGGAACATGAAATAGAAATGAATTCTTTGTGGGCCCACAACCTGTACAAAACAGTCTATGCAGGCACATTCCAATCAACTGAGATTGGAAAAATATTGAAGTACGAATATGTCAAGTAAATAAAATTTTCAAGTGTGTGTACTTTTAATAAGTTCTAGTTGTTCTCTTTTTTATAGTAAGTAAGATGGATATTCTCTAGGGATTGATCTTGTATACATTCTCATATAGAAAAGAACAAGGTTACACAAATTATAAAATAAACAAAGTAAAAATGGTTCACAAAAACAAGAGAAAACCAAAATTTGTATTTAGCAATTACTTCATTGTAATAAAATTCCACGTATTTTTCATAAATTCCTGAACTGGAAAAAGCATTCATTTGGTATATAGAGTAGAGAAGACAATAGGATCAATGAATAAAACTAATATCCATGTGATATGTTAGACATAATTGAAATTTCGCAAGTCGAACATTCATTTTATAGTGAAGTCCAAGGACAATGTATAATCTAAACCCCTTTAGGTCTCATAAAATTACTAGAACTTCTATAATGAGTGCAATTGTGCTATTGACTAGTAATGAGATGCTACGCCATTTGTAATAATAACTAAGGATGTTGTAGGATTTTTACCTGGAACATGATAAAATTCAAGATAATAGTTACATCAGCATTGTAAAAATAATAATACCCAACACCTGGATACTTAGACAATCACGTGTGCTCGAGTTCCGTACCTGTAACAACCCAAGTCACGTAGATCGTGAGAACGAGAATATATATATATATAAAAGGAACATGAATGACTTCCCCACACTTAAGAGAGGAAATCATAAATTGCAATTATATACGTGAGAGTTATTATAACTGGTACTCTCTTCCAGAGACATGTACAAATAAAAGAAGCTAGATTTAGTAGGGGAAAAACTATAAATGGAAACCAGTACATTAAAAAAAAATTCAACGTAGGGATGAGCTCATAGGAGGATTCAATTTAAACAACAACCTCATAACGAACTGTAGAGTGTGATTATGCATTTTACAATCAAGAGAGGAAAGAAGAAAAAAAATGAGGTTACAAAGGTCGTTACGAATAGTGACCTGAACAAATTCCGAGAGGAAGAACAAGGGAAGAGGAAACCAATACCATAACAACAGAGATGTATGGTCCATGAAATGAAAAATTTTTCTTCAAAATAAGTAAATACAAAATTCATGAGCAACTGAAAATAATATATACATATTGGAAACTGCTAAGGCTACCTTCAGAACCAAATTTGTTTTCTAGGGTAACCCTAGACTAGTAGGTTGGCCACCTCTATAGGAATACAAATATAGAAATTTAACATTAAATAAAGAGGGTGATAGCTTTGAAATTAATAGATGATAAGTTTCATCAGTGTTGAAACTAAATCTCACTTTATCATAGGAACCATCAAATAAAAATCTATTTTTATACATGTAACAAATCGTTGTCGACGGATGGAATGAAACCACACAGGGAAGCCACCAGCACATCCTCATTAATATTAGGTGGTAGAAAATTTTAGTGGAAAAGTAGAGAAAATGAAAATAGTGAATGGAGCGATAGGTAGGGTAGTAAATAGAAAACCCTAAACGTCGTCCACCATTCGATGTCTACAAAAAATCAGGACCGTTGATAGTTCTTAGCCAAGGAGCCATGTGATGTTCTTGTGGGTCTTCCTGACATGGTGCTAAGATATATTGGCAAGTATGGGGTAACTCCAAGGTGCCAGATAACCATATATTTTAAGTCTCAAGGAAAGTGAGTAGTTTAACAAGTCTCAACACTTGAAAAGGAAAAAATGACATGACCCTCATACTTAATACATATACATAAATGTGTGAGATACGTGGCGAATTATGGGCCAAACCTCTATACAATATTGTCAAATTCCTCATAAGCTTTAGGCATATAACATAATTAAACACATTAACCCAAAGGTGACTACTTCCTAAGTAACAAAAGGACATGCAATGGGTGCAAAATTTTTGTTATTCCCTTATCGGTCACACCCCTCTATTTAATAAATCATTAATGCATACCAAGTGTGGTGTCAATATTATGAGGCCATAGGGTTAGAAGAATAGGAATATGTGGAATGCAACATAAAAACCAAGAGAAACTCATTCCTTTAAGGAAACAAAAATAAATAATAAAAAATTATACTTTACCAGGTTATACTGGAAATATAGTTAGTCTGAGGAGGATCCATTCATAGTTAACCAAATTAGAACTAGAATTACAAGAAATCTTGTAATAACCAAATGAATCAATGAAACTTATAATCTATACCATAAAGACTTAAAGGACTATTTCTACAACATTTTATGGAGAAATTATAGAAACAAAAAAAATTATGAGAAGGAAGGTATGTTACACAATAGAACTCTATTATGCAACCAACTCATAAAATAGAAGAAAATATAGATCAATGACTTGAAAAATTTCCTCTTCGAGGGGGAAGTCTCATTTACATTACATAAATGAACAATTATTGGATGATTCAAATGAAAAACCTCCTTTATATATATAGGAGTCTATGGGGTCACAATATAATCAGAACTGACATAAAAATAATAATGAAAGGGCATAACAATAAAAGATTTGAGCTTCTATGGAGAATAATAATAACAATATAGGGACCAAATCGCCACAATAATAACAATAAAGGGGTTGTGCTAACAATAACAATAAGGGGATACACTAGTATTATAGGGACCTAACATGCCCCTCTCCTTCAAAAAAGGTCCTCAACGTTTGAGTAGTTTTGGATGCTTCTGTATAAAATTTTCATCGTCCCATGTCGAATCTTCGGTGGGTATGTTCTTCCACTTGATGAGATACTATGAAATTGATCGATTTTGTAGTTGTTATGTTATTTTTTCCATGACTGCTTTAGGATCCAATATCATTTTCCTTCCTTGTCAAGTTTTGGAAATAATGTTTAAACTAGAAGTTTGTCACCTATAACCTCCTTTAAGCATGAACCATGGAAAACTGGATGCACTCAGGAAGATCCAGGAAGCTCTAATTTGTATGCCATTTTACCAATATTTTGCAACACCTTGTAAGGACCATAATACTTTGGTCATAATTTACTATCCTGCTTGCCTTTCTTAAGGGAATTTTGTTTATATGGTTGTAGCCGTAAAAATACCTAGTTGCCTACATCAAAACTTCTTTCGTTGTGATGTTGACCTGCACATTTTTTGATTCGAATCTACGCAAAAGTGAGGTTATACTTTAAGTGTTCGAGAATTTGTTGTTGATGCTTGATGTGATCTTCCACTGCTTGAACCTTAGAATTTTCTCTTAAATATTATGTGATGGAAGGTGGATGATATCCATAAAGTGCCATAAATGGGGTCATTTTTTCTATAGTATGGAAGGAAGTGTTATACCACCATTCAACCAGAGGTAACCACTTTAACCATTGTATTTTTTTATTAGATACAAAGCAACACAAATTTCCTTTCAAACATTTATTCACTATCTCAGTTCTCTCATCAGATTGAGGATGATAATATGATCTATGAGCTAATTGAGTAGCTAGACACGAAAACAGTTTCATCCAAAAAATTCCAGTAAAAATGGGATCTTTGTCACATACAGTAATCTTTGGGTTTCCATGTAGCTTTTGAACTATTTCCATAAATGCAATAGCAACTTTGTTGGCATTAAATGGATGAGATAATGCTGAAAATTCTATATACGTGGTAAGTCTATCAACTATCACCATGGTGACATTTTTTCCTTTAGACATGGGTAAAATTGTGATAAAATCCATTCAAGCCTCCTCCCAACATTTACTTGGAATGGATAAAGGTTCTAATAGTCCCAGGGTCTTAATTATCTCAACTTTATTTTGTTTGAAAACCAAAAATTCTGCCACAAACTTTTGAATATTAGATTTAAGGCCATCCCAAAAAAAATTATTCTTGACCATGTGCTAATATTTTAAAAATCCCGAGTGCCCTCCTAAGGGAGAGGTGTGAAATTCCAAAAGAATATTTTGTTTTTTGGGAATTCTTACAAATATATAAGCAATCATTGTATCATAATGAATCATTTTCCAGCTAAATGTATGAGATGTATTAGGATCTTGATGAAAATTTTGAATGAGTTTCCACACTTCTTCCCCATTATTCCATTCATCCCTTACTTCAGTTATCCAATCTGGTTGGACAATAAAAATGGCACAAAGAAATGATTCCACATCCTCATCCTTTCTTGAGAGTGCATCTGCAACAACATTTTTCTTTCCTTTTTTTGTAGAAGATTTTAAAGTCATAACCCGACATATTTATGACCAATTTTTGCTTGTCTTCTAAAGCTAATATTTGTTCCAAAAATTATTTAAGACTATCATGATATTTTTTTACCTTGAAGTGTCTTCCCATTAGGTATGATCACCATTTCTTTAGTGCATGTAGTATGGCAAACATTTCCTTATCATAAATAGGTTTTTGTAAATAATTTCCTTTGATCGGACGACTTTAAAAAAAATGAGTCTTCCTTCTTGCATTAAAATGTCACCAATTCCATTTCCCAAGGAATCACATTTCATAATAAATATTTTTGTGAAGTTTGGTGTAGCTAAGACTGGTGCTTGGGACATTTTTTCTTTAAGATGTTCAAAGGCCTTTGTTGTTTTTGGAGTCTAATAAAGTGCATATTTCGTCTGTAATGTTGTTAGAGGTGCTACTATTCTCCTAGGATTCCTAATAAACATGCAATAATATCCTATCAGCCTGAGAAATCCTCGCATATGCTTTATGGTTATCAGGATTTTCCATTCCTTAATGGATTTAATTTTTTTACGGTCTACCTTAACACCCTCATGAGATACAATATGACCCAGATATTGCACATCAATACTCCAAAGAAAAATTTGGAGGTTTTTTCATATAATTGTTTCTCCTCCATTACTTTGAGCATGCTATCAACATGTTGAATATGATCCTTCCTAGAATTATTTTATATTAGTATATAATAAAAAAATACTAACACAAATTTTCTAAGGAAGGGTTTGAAAATGTAATTTATCAAACCTTGAGATTTATAAGGTGCATTTGTAAGGCCAAAATGCATGAGAAAAAATTCATAATGACCATGATGAGTTCTAAATGTTGTTTTCAGAATGTCTTCAGTATTCATTCTAATCTAATGATATCCCAAATGAATATACAACTTGGTGAATTAAAGTTCTCCATGTAATTCATCCACAAATTCATCAATGAAAAGAATGAAAATTTTGTCTTTAATAGTGAGTTTTTGGAGCTCCCTATAGTCCAGACACATGTGCCATGATCCATCCTTATTGTGCACCAATACTACTAAAGAAGAGAAAGAACTTTGACTAGGTTGAATTATACCAGCGTGTATCATTTCTGAACCATACATTCAATTTCGCTCTTTTGGGAATAAGGTTATGTGTAAGGCCTGATGTTTGGAGGGAAAATTCCTAGAATCAAATGATTAGCATGATCATCATCATGAATAGGTGGGAGAAATTTAGGAGGATCAAATACATTGGAATGATTGTCCAACACTTTTTAGAGATTTAGAGAAATAGATAATTTTGATGTTTTGGAGAGTAAAAACTCTGGTAAACTTGATAAATATATATTATTATTGATGATAGATGAAAATATGATTACAATGAGGGATCGCCTAGGCTTTAAATATAGCCTCAAGGTGTCCCTTGGCGAAGAGGCATGATCTTTGATCATGCCCTTCCACATTAATAACCTAAGATAACTAAGTCTAATTAATAATTAATAAAATTTACATAACATTTCCCCTTTCTTAAAGATGCTTTTTCCTCAAAGCATATGTAATGATGGACAATGTTGACGAATGCCTGGGTTTCTTGAGCGGCGGGCTCTTGCTTCCCACATTTTAAAAAGATCGTGGAGCATCTTCTCGAGTTCAATCTTTTGGTGATGTGGATAGTGACAAGATCTGATATTGACAGGGTCAGATCCTATTCCTGGTACTGTTGGTGATTCTTCTTTGTTCCTTTTTAGATTTAGAGGTAGGTTACCAACAATTATTGTCTGATGTAACTTCTCCTCATCATCAAATGCTTCCTGCCTAACCACTGTATCTACTTCAGCACCGAAGGCCTTAACAGCTTCTGGCGCTATATCAGTGGCTTCGGATGTGTTTGTCGCTTCACATGTGTCGTTAAATTCTGTGGATGAAACATTTTGCTGTTTATAAGCATCTATATTTTCATGGGTTCTTTCATTTTCAATGACTATATCTGTTGTTGCCTCTGTGATAGCAGTCTCGTTAAACTCTTTATGTGGCTCCTTCGCCAACATTGTTTCTTTTCTTGCCATTGGATTTTCAGTTCCCATGTTAGGAAATATTGGGGATTGTCTCTGGCTTAACTTATCTATCTTATAATTTAGCTTATTGAAGAGTTCTGTCATCTTGTTCATTGCTTCGTTATGCTCTGTCATCTTGTTCATTGCTTTGCTAAGCTTTTCTGTGGCCTCATGATGATTTAGCCACATTTGTCTTTCTATTCGATTTGTCGTATCATGAATCTTTTTGATGTCGTTGGAATGCCCTGCAACTGTACCTTCTAGATCGATTAACCTCTTTCCGAATTCTTTGGAATTATTATTAATATGTTTCTCGAGATCAACCAATTTTTTCTGGAATTCAGCCATTGACATTGTTGACGACATCGAACGTGTATGAGGTGGGGAATATTTTTCTGCCAGTTTCTCCCTTTTTTTTTTAAATAATAATAATAATTATTATTTTTTAAATAATTTATATAATTATGATATTTATATATATATATATATATATATATATATATATATATATATATATATATATATATATATATATATAAAATTTATTGATTAAAAATTATATAATATATAAATCAATTATATAATTATTATATAACAATAATAATTTTTATTATTTTATTTTTTTAAATCTAATTTTTATATAAAAATTAAAATTAAAATTTATATAAAAATTAAATTTGTTTATATATATATATTATAATATTTTAACTATGACTATAATAAACCATTCATTTACCAATCATATACCCAATCGAATGTACACGTCTTATCGGATCGGTCTTATGTTAACGTGACCGCAGGTATGAAGTTGCTAGATCGACGTGGAAGGATGTCGGGGGAAGAGGCGGCGGGGAGTGGGGGACACGGGAATGGTGAGAGGAGAGCAGCGTGAATTTAGGCGTTCAAATTTCAGTCCCGCGGGTCGAAGCCGATCAGAGGTAAATGATTCACCGTCCACCGTTTTACGTTGGAACCAAGCAAGCGGTTTTCTCTGCTGGTATTGACCTCACTCGCGACACATCAAAGATTATCAGTCAGGTGAAGTGGGTTCCTTTCGAGTGGTAGATCGAAATCAACCAAGTAGAGGGCCTCTCCCACCGATGGGAATACTGCTTCAAAGGGGGCCCCACGTTCTTATCTTGTTATTGGTTAGTCGACGGTAGATCTATCGAGAGGGGAAGCGAGTTGGTATATAAATCCAACTCGAGAGTCAGGCGGAAGTATGGAAGGCGAAAGCGAATTCAATGGGATGGGCGGCGGTGTCAAAAAGACGCGGAGATATGTTGTCTGAAAGCGGCTCTTAAATATCGATTTTAATACCTGTTACTTGTATTTAATGGTCACTATTCAAATCATTTTTTTATTTTTATTTTTAAACGTAATGTTCTTGTTTGTTGTTTTTTTTTTGTCTGCGTTGAATGTGGGGGGGAGGCCGTATGGCTGTGAGGGAATTATGAGTGTGAGAGGGTAAGCGTTGAATGTGAGGGGGAGGCCGTATGGCTGTGATGGAATTATGAGTGTGAAAGGGGGTGGTTTTGTAAAAAAAAAATTATTATCTATTTTTTTTTTTTTTTTTACGTGAGGGAATTGGGAATCAGGGTTTGTGAGCAAAGGCAAAGTGGGAGTGAGAGAGCAGAAGGGGTTGGGTAAAAATCTGCAATTTTTGGAATTTCCTTTGATTCCTTAATTCTGGTGATCACACAGATCTGAAGAGCGATGCTCCGATACCAATGGAGTGTAAAAACTCTGGTAAACTTGATAAATATATATTATTATTGATGATAGATGAAAAGATGATTACAATGAGGGATCGCCTAGGCTTTAAATATAGCCTCAAGGTGTCCCTTGGTGAAGAGGCATGATCTTTGATCATTCCCTTCCACATTAATAACCTAAGATAACTAAGTCTAATTAATAATTAATAAAATTTACATAACATGTTTGAACCTCCAGTGATCATAATTATGCAATTATTCCCTGTTTTTCTTTCTTTAGAAGCTTTTTCATGCAGTTAGAGCTGATTATATTTTTTGGTTTCCTTGTGATACCCCTTAATTCAACTTCACTTCCTTCCCAAAACAATTTCAATAACATTTATTGAAAATTAAAAGTTATCGTACCCAAATATTGTAACCATTAGACTCCTAGTACAACATGAGCATCACCCATTGGAATGGAAATCATTGGACTATTCAATACATATTCCCCCATGGTTTGCTTGATATTATGGAACTTTCCAGAATAATTTATAGTTCCTCCATTTGCAACCATCACTTCACACTCTGGTGTTAGATATAGGAAGAAATTCAATTCCTTTGTTGTCTTACAATGAATAAAATTATGGGTACCACCTGAATTAATCAAGAATATTAATTTTTTCTTCTTGATATTTTCTTCTATCTTTAGATTTTGAGGAGTGGTAATTCCTGCCAATGCATTAAAAGATATGGTCGGATTCATTTCTTCTTTCTCTAGGGTTGGTTCTTGGTTTATATCCTCTTCGTTTGAAGTTTCTTTTTCCTTTTATTCCTCCTCTTCACAATTTATGTAAAATAATTTCTTCTCAGCATACTTATGACATTTAGTGTATTTTATATCAAAACTATAACAAAGCCCTTTTTCTCTCTTTTATTCCAATTGTTGTGGTGCCAACCTTTTGGGATGTGGAAGTCTAGGAGTAACAACAATTCCATCTTTACAGTTGGGAGTGGTATGATTCCTTGCCGCCATAATTTTTCTTCCAATTTTTCTTGCCAAGCTAAATTCCTTCTCTAATGAATCAGGTTCCCAAAGGTGAAGCTCATGTTGGATGTTATCCTTTGAAGTCCCTATGAAGACATCAATCTTATGCTCCTCTAGAATATTATTTACCCTTACATCCAATTTATGGAAGTCCTCAATGTGATCCACCACTAAACCCTTTTCTTTGAGATTTATCAATTGGCTAAAGAATGTGTTTCTCCTTGTATCCTCATACTGTGTTAGCATTTCTTTTATAAATATTGACCAAGTGACAATTCTTTTACTAGAGAAAATCCATCATTACCATATAAACTGATTCAGTTCTAAATATAAAGTTTCAATGTGTACCTTTTGTGTGTTTTTAACATTATGGAGATCAAAATATTGCTTCATATGTAGTATCCATGTTATGAGATCCTTTCCATCAAATTTCCTCATATTGATATTTGGAATATGGTGGGTCTTCAATCCAATGTTAGATTTTATGAAATCATGATTAAAAACTATTTTTTTCTCATCCTGAGTTTCCTCTAATACCTTTTCGCCATTAGGAAACTTTTCTTGTAGCAACTTTGTCAAACCTTCCTTCAAACCTTCCATGTCTTTCTTCAAATATTGCATGTTTCCTTTTAGTTTTGCTTTCATATCATCGATATTAGCTTCCATGCCATTATTAAAACTAACCACCTTAGCATCCATGTCATTCTTCAAACCATACACCTTAGCTTCCATGCCATTCTTTAAACCATCCATATTAGCTTTTGTTAATTTTTGTGAAACTGAAATGTTTTTCACTTGGTCTCATAATTTTGATATATCATGTTGAATTTCTTCCTCTTCTTCAAGCATCATAGTAGATATTTCAGGTTTTACTAGTTGTTTCTATTTTATTTCTTCAGGGCATCAATTTATGATACTTATGCTTCACTATACCCTTTGCATCACTTAAAACTAATTTTTCAAGCTAAACATAAGAAAATTTTAAAAAATTCACACATTTTCTTTCTTTTTAGGAGCTCAATATTGAATCTATTGTATATCTATAATTTCGAAATTCGAAGGTCTAAAATTTTATCATGTAGTATCTTTTATAGTCTTCTTTCGAACCCCACAATTAAGAACAAGATTGGAGTCTTCAAGAAAGAGTTGTGTTTGATCTCCCACAATGGCCTGATCATAGAATGGTTCAATAGAGAGAACTTTTATGAAGTTCCACGTGTCATTGTTTCAACATTAGGCCTTGAAATTGCTACACGAAAAAATAAATTCCATGCAATTTTTTCTAATTTTTACATAATTCAAATTCAATGTCTGAAACGAAATTTATGATTTTTTTCCCGAGGTCACATGTTTGAGATTGAATTTTGGATCATGCAGAAACCCTAAATTCCCCAGATCATATCTCTAAAAATATATTGAACCAAGATCTAAAATTTTTACACAAATTTCACCAATATTCCATCTCCACGTGGTAAAAATGTTGTATTATGAAGTCTCGTAGAAAAAAAAGTATAGAATAAATTCCAAGATGACATGTTTGAAGAAGTGAAACCCTAGTATCCTAAGCTCTGATACCAAATGTTATGCAACAAGCTCACAAAATAGAAGAAAATATAGATCAATGACTTAAAAATTACCTCTTTGAGGGAAAACCTCCTTTACATTACATAAATGAACAATTCTTGGATGATTCAAATGACAAAACCTCCTTTCTATATATAGGAGTCTAAGGGGTCACAATATAATTAGAGTCAACATAACAATAATAATGTAACAGTACAACAATAACAATAGTGGGCTTCTATGGGAAACAATACTAAAAATATGAGGACTAAATGAGCACAATAATAGCAATAATAGGGCTACACTAACTATAAAAATAAGGGGATACACTAGTACTATAAGGAGCTAACATACTCCTACAACTACATGACATCCTTATGTATAAATGAGAGTTAATTTCTATATATTTCATTGTTGGTTTGCAACTCATGTCACAAAGGAACAATTCCATGTTGGTTGTAGCTGATAAGTTGTCCAAAAGTTCCCACTTCATCCCCATGAGAGACACTTATGAATTCATCAATGTGGCATGAGTTTTTATAAGAGAAGTTATCCAGCAACATGGGTTAGCCATAGTGATAATTTTTGGTAGGGACTGTTGATCTATATATATGTTTTCAATAAATTTATAGTCATCGTTTAAAACAATTAAAATTGAGAATTACATATCATTGAAAATATACAGGTAGACTGAAAGAGTAAATCATGTTATGGAAGAAATGCTAGAATATATGTTATGGAAAACCCCACTCAATAGGAGATGTACCTACCATTAGTAGAGTTTTCCTACAATAATAATTAACATAGCTTGATTATGAGGCTTCCTTATCAAGCTATATATGGGAGACCATGTAGGGAACCATTTAATTCAGAAAGGTTGGAGGAAAGACTAATATTAGGGTCAAAATTTATTCAATAAATGGAGGAGCATGTAAAGTAGATTGAATACAGGTTCAGGGAAGAACACGATAGATATAATATTTATGTCGATGCATATGAATAATTGAAGTTATGACGTGGGAGACTAAGGTTTTAGTCGTATCCAACCCAACAAGAGAACCGCTTTCTTTGGGAAAGGGATGAAGTTGTCACCTTAGTTTATTAGAACATTTAGGATTGAAGATTGGACTAGTTTCCTATCGTCTTGTACTTCTCTCATTTGCATAAAAATCATGATGTTCTTCATGTATATTTTCTATTACATTATGTTTCTAATGAATATCATAAATTATGTTAGAGGGAATTATAGGTATGAGACATGGAAAATATTATGGTTGAACAATTACACATATTGCATTGTATAGTTTGAAAATACGTGCATCACTTGGTGGACTAAGTTAAGGTCAATTGGGACAAGTATAGCCATGGGCCTCCCACTTGTGACGATGTAGAGACTATAACTTCATACTACCAATCAATTTTTTACGATATGTGATTTCCATTTTGACCTAGAGATGACCTATATGTATTGACATGATTTTTTATTTTTAAAAACTATGTAATATTGGTCCATTTCAAATTTGAAAAATGAACCTACTTATATCAAATACTAGAAAAAATATGTTTCTGTTGATTAAAATATCTGATTTATTATTGATATAATGTATGACTTATTCGATGTATTATTTATTTTATGTATGATTTACTTCTATCATGTTGATGTTAATTAATAAATTTTGGTATGTGGATACGATATCTAGTTATATGATCCTAAGATAGGTAGGTGACTATCACATAGCCAAAGATCCATGATAATAATTGGTAGATGTTGTGACATCCAATGAGGAACGATATGAGGTACATTGTTCTATTACATTTTAAAATTATTTGAGATCCACTATTATGACATGAGGTGACATGACTACCCGACTACATTATTCAATGAAAAACATCCAAACTAGCATGGTAGTGTGGTCCATGATAGGGTTTTCATGCTAGTCCTTAAGGAGTGGTGGAGGAATTTACCACCATATAACCTTCAAGCTTCGAATTTTTGGAGGCTAGTGATGGACACGCTCTCCTAGATGTATGATGATGATTGTCAGTTTCCTACCAGGAGAAGTTAGGTAAATATAAATGAAGCTTCTTCCATTTTGGTCTTCTCCGGGGTTGGATTAGTCTAGTCTATGCCATAGTATATTACAATAGAGCATATATTGTTGGGAAAAATACTGGAAGGCAGGGGGGGCGGTGAATCAGTATTTAGAGCTGACTGGAAAACATTTTACTTTTTATACTGATGCAGACTTATACCAGCACGCAGGCACCAACCTGTAGAAGGCTAAAACCTTCTCTCGTTCTCCAATCAATACTGGAAGGGAGCTCCAACCCCCTGATTTTAACACCAACTTTTACTGGCATAAAACTTCCACTCTCATACTAAAGGCTTCAACCCTCAAATCCACCAAATTTCTTCAATTTGTACATTAGACTTGTAGCAGGTCTGAATCATTTCTTTTGCAGATCTTCCTAGAGATTCATCATTTCTAGATCTAGAGATCTTGAGCCTTCATCATATCCATAGGTGCATCGTAGATTCAGATCTATCAGATTTCAATCATATAGATATCTCTTAAAGAGATTTATTCGTTATCAACCCCTCTTCATGCGCACTTCGTACAATAATCCTCTTCTCCTAATATAGTTTTGCCTTTATTAATACCATGAGTCAATACCGCCCAACCGTTGATGGTATTCCTGGACGGGATCAATTAGATAATCCAGCAGGGTCTACCCAAGCCCTAAAATAATTTCTCATTGTTTTATTTCCTTTGTTTTGGCAATTAGATAATTAATCTAAGGCTTTTTAATATCTCAATCTGATATTGAGATATTAATCCAAATTTCTCCTTTAGTAATGAAAAAACCTTCAGCATACTTCGTAGACCTTAATATGTCGACCCCCGGGTTTATACGATCCACCAAATTTGGACTAAAAATTATGAGCCAATCGCTTTTCGTCATAATTTATAGTTAATTTAAACAACCTTGGTTAAACCCGCAAATATTAATTTGAAAAGATCCAATTAATATAATTTAAACTGGGCCCACATATATGATCGTCGACCCAATCAAATTCCCACTTCGTACTTCGATTAATCTTCGCACATCTTCATCAAGTGATCACCGTCAGATTCCTCCTTCCCAAATCAACGACGCTCAATAATTTCGCTGGGCATCCTGCGTCGAATAACAACGCGCTATGGTGCACACTGACAAGCGGTTTTATGCGGGTCCACCTCGCCATGTGTCTCATACCCTATGGAATCGCTCCCCTACCAGGAGATACTGCTTATCACCAAAAGGCAGTGTGATATGGGCAATCTAGCCTCGCAAATCCATTCGTGGTTTTGGAATAGTGACCAACCCATGGTTAAGTCGCGTTACGCTATTCCTTTTGGTCCCTTAACTTAGGTTCACAATTCGGGTTTATTTCAATAGAGTTCAGTCCAATCATTCGGTAGGGAGTTTCATAGTAATACTCCTTCGCGTACTATAACGCACTGCTTCATCAGGTTATACATTCCCCATTGCTCACTATATCATGACCTTAGCAATCAAATGTTCAACAATGCATTATACGAAGATAGATACCAGTATCAATGAACAATAATTCGTGTAATCTATAATGATTTTTCCAATCAATACTCCTCAAAATTACCTTATAAAAATTCACGAATCTACTCCTTCCACAGAGCTTATGATGTTTATGGACCATGCTTTCACAATGATTCATAATTTTCCACGGGGACTCAACTATCCTTCCTACTGAATTCTATCAAGAATATACATATAAATCACAGAGAATTTAGAACCTTTTTCTGTTTGATGGCCTTTTTCTTCCTACACTGTCTCTGGACAACTCTGCTTCAATTCACTGCTTGTCCCTGCTCCTTGATTGATACTGCTCTCTGTAAATGCACTCTTCCTCTGTTCTTCTCTGCTACTTCCTAGTTATTGTTTTAGATGCTCCTTCTTTGCCAATTCCTTTTCCAGCAATGACAATATTTCCAACAATCTCCCCCTTTGGCATTGATGGCAATACTCTTCCTCTGTTTTTCTTATAGAAACCTCTCTTTGTTTTTCCTCCCCCTTTGACATCAATGGAAAAGGGTTGATCAATATCCTTTTTACAGACAGAACCATGCTCCCCCTCAGATCATGCTGCATCTTCAAACATAATATAACAAAAATGACTTATACACACAAGATCAAAGATGAGCTCAGACTACAACAAATAATTGGAATGCCAACAATGCATCCTTTCCATATGACCAATGCTCCCCCTTAGCCTGTGCATCCTAAATACCTTCAACAGGAGCGTATCCAATTTTATCTTATAAATTTAAGCAGGTCTTATCTTCTGCATGGTAGAGACTACTCCCAGTTTCTGTCTGAGATATTCAAATGCTTCCTTGGGTAGAGGTTTGGTAAATATATCAACAACATGTTCTTTGGAGGGAACATACTCCAATTTCACCTTTTGTTCAAGCACTTGTTCTCGTAGGAAGTGATATTTGATGGGAATGTGCTTGGTCTTGGAATGCATAAAAAGATTCTTTGAGATATTGATGGCACTTATATTATCACACATAATGGAGATAGGAGGTGAAAATTTGATTTGAATGTCTTGTAAGGTTTGCATCATCCAAAGAAGCTGAGTGCAACATGATGCTGCAGCCACATATTCTGCTTCTGCTGTAGATAATGCAATAGAGCTTTGCTTCTTGTTGAACCAAGATACTAACCGGGGCCCCATATAGAATGCACCACCACTAGTGCTTTTTCGATAATCAACATTTCCAACCCAATCTGCATCAGTGTAAGAATGAAGGGTAAGATGAAAATCCTTTGGATACCATAGTCCAAAGTCATGAGTTCCTTGCAAATATTTTAATATTATTTTGACAGCCCGAAGGTGAGAATCTTTTGGATTAGCTTGGAATCGTCCCACAATCCCAACTGCATGCATAATGTCTAGTCTAGTCCCAGTGAGATAAAGTAGACTTCCTATCATAGATCTGTATTCTGGTTGATTCACCGTAGTGGAATCATCATGAGAACTGAGATTACATCCGGTTATCATTGGTGTACTTATAGGTTTGCACTCTTCCATGCCATACTTCTTTAGAATTTGCTTAAGATATTTTTCTGGTGATAAGAATATGCCATCTGTTGCTTGTTGCACTTGCAAACCAAGAAAGAATGTTAGTTCCCCAAGTAAAGACATTTCAAATTCTTGCTGCATAACAGAAGAAAATTTCTGACTCATAGACTCTTCATTACTTCCAAAAATGATATCATCAACATATACAACCATAATCAATAGTTTATCATTTTCAGTTTTTGTGTATAAGTTGCTATCATCAGACCCTTTTGAAAATCCTTTTTGATGAAGATATTTGTCAAGATGATAGTACCATGCCCCTGGAGCTTGTTTGAGGCCATATAGAGCCTTTTTAAGTTTACAAACAAGTTTTTCGTCATTTCCCAAAATGAATCCTTCTGGTTGTTCTATATCAACTTCTTCTTCTAGATCACCATTGAGAAACGCAGATTTAACATCCATTTGATAGACTTTGATTTGTTGGAATCTTGAAAAAGAAAGAAACATTCTTATAGCTTCAAGTCTGTCTATAGGAGCAAAAGTTTCTTCAAAGTCTATACCTTCTTGTTGAGCATACCCCTTGAAAACAAGTCTAGCTTTATTTCTTATAACATCCCCATTCTCATTTAACTTGTTTTTGAATATCCATTTAGTTCCAATAACATTTTTGTGATGAGGTCTTGGTACTAATTCCCAAGTGTGATTCTTTTCAATTTGATCAAGCTCTTCATTCATGGTTTGAATCCAACATTCATATTTGCTAGCTTGACTGACATTGTGTGGTTCAATAGTGGACAGAAATGCCAGATTGCTAGAAGATCCCACAAGAGTCCTTCTTGTTTGTACACCTTATCCCTTTTCTCCCAAAATTTGAGATTCTGGATGATTATTTTGAACATATCTGGATGGAGCTTTTTCAGATAAATCATCTTCGGGTTCTTCATTGGGTTCACTGTCTATATCATTCCTATTTGATGTACAAGGATATATTTGATCATCGTCTTCATGTGTTGTTTGTTTTTCTTCTTTTGGAGCTGCAGGAGAGTCATCAATAACAACATCAATACATTCAACAATATTCCGAAGTATTTTATTGTAACATTTATATGCTCTACTCCTAGAGGAGTAACCAAGAATTATTCCTTCATCTACTCTGGGTTCAAACTTGCCAAGTTTTTCATCATTATTTTTGATAAAGCATTTTCTTCCAAAAATTCTAAAATGCTTTACAGTGGGAGGATTACCATACCAGAGTTCATATGGAGTTTTATCACTATTTACACGAACATGTGCCTTGTTGAAAATGTTTACTACCATATGTGTTGCTTCTCCCCAAAATGTGTCAGGTGTTCCAGAATCATCAAGCATAGCTCTAGCCATTTGTTTAGCTGTTCTATTCATTCTTTCTGCTACACCATTTTGTTGTGGAGTGCCAGCTACAGAAAACTGTCTTTTATGCCATGTTGTTCACAAAATTCAAGGAATTCATCTGATGTATATTCTCCTCCTCGATCAGATCTAAGACACTTGATTTTTAGATCTAATTGATTTTCAACTAGTGCTCTAAAGATCTGAAATTTCTCAAATGCTTCATCTTTGTGTTTAAGTAACCCAATCCAACACATTCTAGAGAAATCATCAATAAATAAGATATAGTATTGTTCACCACGTGGTGATTTTTTTCCTTACAGTCCACATATGTCAGTATGAATGAGTTCAAGAGGCTTACTTGATGATCCTTCCTTGGAATTAAATTGTACTCTGGTTTGCTTACCGAATTGGAAAGATTTTCATATGATATTTTCAGGTAGAGTAATATTGGGAACATCACGAACAACTTTAATTCTGCTTGATTTGTTGATTTGAGAGAAGCTCAGATGTCCCAACCTTCTATGCCATAGCTACTTTTCTGAAGATTTACTTAAGTAACATTGTTCTTTGTAGTTATTCAATACATACAGGTTGCTTGGAGATATTTTTCCTTTTATAATTGTTTTACCTGTATCAAGATCATGTACCACACATTCTTTTGAACTAAAGACAACTTCAGTTCCTTGATCACACATTTGACTTACAATTAACATATTATGCTTTAATCCATCCACATAGATAACATTATTAGCTTTCACGTTTTCTTTTAGAAAAACAGACCCTTTTCCCTTAATGACAGTAGGAGTATCATTTCCAAATGTAACATTATTTTCTTTTTCAAGAGCACTATATGCAATAAGTTTGTTTTTGTCACCTGTCATGTGTTTTGAGCATCCACTATCAATGTACCATTGATTTTCTTCACCTTCTGCAAATAACGCTATGCCACAATTTTCAACCTGTAATTCCTTCTTTTTCCGCACTTTAGAGCTTGAAGGAAAATACTCTTTTGGCTGAACTTTGCTCTTGCATTCAGATTCTTCATGACCAAATTTATTGCAATAAGCACATTCAACTTCATTTTGAAGAGGATAAGAGTTGTTGTATATATTCTTCTTTGTTATAATATCAATCCTTTTCTTTCTTGCTTCTCTTGTCATCATGGTTTTATATGCAACACATTGAACAACTTTATGACCAAAATTGTGACATAAGAAACATTGTCCATTGAAGAAGAAATTTCTGCGATCGTAAAATTTTCTACTTGAATTTACCTGTTGGTTGGTGTTTCTTGGAAGGGTATTCCTATTAGTGTTCTTTGAATTGAGATGGTCATGCTTTACCTGCAAAGATTCTTTATTCCCTTGCTAAGTGGCAGAATGTTGTATACTGGCTGTAGCTGTTTTTAGATAGTTTGGTGCTGAATCCTGAGAAGATTCTCCGGTATATCCAAGACCTATATTTATAAGAGGAGAACGTTGTACCTTGATAATATCATCTAAGGTCTTAGATCCTTTAGCAAATCTAGGATTCAAAGTCTTTACTTTTTTAATTTCTTTTCTTAGACTTACTATTTCACATTCTAATTGCTCATTATGTTTCTCCTTTTCTTCAAGCTGATTTTTCAGAGTCTCTATGGATATTTTACTTTCTTTTAAGCATATTTTGAGTTGTTTGATTTCATCAAGAAAATCATTGTTATCTAAGGCATCCATAAAAGTATCTTTTTCTTCTCTATATTCTTTTTCAAATGCCATGAGAAGTCTAAGATCTTGTTCACATTCTTCCTCACTGTCTAATAAGCCATCACTGTCTTCATGAGTATAGTAATTTTTTCCAATGCTAAACCGATTCTTATTCCTTCTTGTTAATTCCTTTCCTTTTTCATGTGTTTCTTTGTGAGGACACTTAGTAGCATAAAGACCAACTCTTCCACAAGCAAAACATTTGAAAGGAAGCTTACCTCTGAACCTTCCTGTGCCAATTTGGAGTTTCTTTACAAAATTTACCTCATCTTCTTCTGAGATATACCCTGATCCTTCTGTCTCTTGAAATTATTTCCCTTTTGCAGAAGCTCTAAATACGGCTTCTTTGACTTCAGATGGTCCTTCTCTTCTCATTTCATATGCAGTTAGTATGCCATGAAGTTGCACCACAGTAAGATTTTGAAGATCCTGCTTTTATTCAAGAGAAGAAACTTTTGAGTCAAATTTTGTCGTTAGTGATATTAAAACTTTCTCAACCAAAGTAGATTTGGTTATTGTTTCTCCCAGATTGCTCATACGATTTACAATATCATCAAGTCGTAAAAAGAAATTAGCAATGCTCTCCTCATTATGCATTTTTACGTTCTCATATTGAATTCTGAGAGTTTGGAGTTTAGCACTTTTTACCTTTGCATCACCTTCATAGCTTAGAATGAATTTGTCCCATATTTCCTTTGTTGTATTCAACTGCATGCCTTTGAAAAATTCTGATTGAGTTAGACTTCCAAATAGAGCATTACCTTTGCATTTGTTTCATATTTCTTTCTTTCCGTTGGATCTGTTGGTACTGCAGCTAGATATTGATATCCTACTTCAACAATAGCCCATACATCTGCACCCAGAGACTGAAGATAGGATCTCATCCTTGTTCTGTTGAAGAGCGGAGGCCTGATAGATGTTGTTCCATCTTGAATGCTCATTTTGATTGTTCTTCCTTCTAGCAGCTAAGCTTTTCAGAAGAACCTGCTCTGATTCCAATTGTTGGGAAAAATACTGAGAGGGGGGGAGGGGGGGGTAAATCGATATTTAGAGCTGACTGGAAAATTTTTTACTTTTTATACTGGCGCAGACTTATACCAGCACGCAGGAACCAACCTGTAGAAGGCTACAACCTTCTCTCGTTCTCCAGTCAATACTAGAAGGGAGCTCCAACCCCTTGATTTTAACACCATCTTCTACTGGCAGAAAAATTCCACTCTCATACTGAAGGCTTCAACCCTCAGATCCACCAAATTTCTTCAATTTGTACATCAGACTTGCAGCAGGTCTTCATCATTTCTTTTGCAGATCTTCCTAGAGATTCATCATTTCTAGATCTAGAGATCTTGAACCTTCGTCATATCCACAGGTGCATCGTAGATTCAGATCTATCAGTGTTCAATCATACAAATATCTCTTAAAGAGATTTATTCGTTATAAACCCCTCTTCATGCGCACTTTGTATAATAATCCTCTTCTCCTTATATAGTTTTTTCTTTATTAATAGCATGAGTCAATACCACCCAACCACTGATGGTATTCCTGGATGGGATCAATTAGATAATCCAGCGGGGTCTACCCAAGCCCCCAAACAATTTCTCATTGCTTTATTTCCTTGGTTTTGGCAATTAGATAATTAATCTAATGATTTTTAATATCTGAATCTGTGATTGAGATCTTAATCCAAGTTTCTCCTTTAGTAATGAAAAAACCTTTAGCATACTTTGTAGACCTTCATATGTCAACCCCCGGGTTTATACGATCCACCAAATTTGGAGTAAAAATGATGACCCAATCGCTTTTCGTCATAATTATAGTTAATTTAAACAACCTTGGTTAAACCTGCAAATATTAATTTGAAAAGATCCAATTAACATAATTTAAACCCGGCCCACATATATGATCGGCGACCCAATCAAATTCTCGCTCTGTACTTTGGTTAATCTTCGCACATCTTCATCAAGAAATCACCATCCGATGCCTCCTTCCCAGATCAATGACGCTCAACAATTTCACTGGGCATCCTCGGTCGAATAATAACGCGCGATGGTGCGCAGTGACAAGCAATTTTCAGTGGGTCCACCTCGCCACGTGTTGCATACCCTATGGAATCGCTCCCCTATCAGGAGATACCGCTTATCACTAAAAGGCGGTGCGATATGGGCAATCCGGCCTCGCAAATCCGCTCGTGGTTTTGGAACAGTGACCAACCCACGGTTGAGTCAGGTTACGCTATTCCTTTTGGTCCCTTAACTCAGGTTCACAACTCGGGTTTATTTCAATAGAGTTTGGTCCAATCATTCAGTAGGTAGTTTCATAGTAATATTCCTCCACATACTATAACGCACTACTTCATCAAGTTATACATTCCCCATTTATCACTATATCATGACCTTAGCAATCAAATGTTCGACAATGCATTATACGAAGAGAGATACCAGTATCAATGAACAATAATTCGTGTAATCGATAATTATTTTTCCAATCAATACTCCTCAAAATTACCTTATACAGATTCACTAATCTACTCCTTCCACAGAGCTTATGATGTTTATGGACCATGATTTCAAAATGATTCATAATTGTCCACAGGGACTCAACTATCCTTCTTATTGAATTCTATCAAGAATATACATATAAATCACAGAGAATTTAGAACCTTTTTCTTTTTGATGGCCTTTTTCTTCCTACACTGTCTCTGGACAACTCTGCTTCAATTCACTGCTTGTCCTTGCCCCTTGAATGATACTGCTCTCTGTAAATGCACTCTTCCTCTGTTCTTCTCTGCTACTGCCTAGTTACTGTTTTAGATGCTCCTTCTTTGCCAATTCCTTTGCCATCAATGACAATATTTCCAACATAGATATGACTAAAGCATATGTAGGTTAGGAAGGATACGAGGCTATAGGTTACTTGAGGACTCTAGATGGGAAGTGATATCCTTATATGATTTACTTCAATTTTGGTTACCAGATATTTCTCCCTAATTTTCTATGCTTTATTATCATACTAATTCCTGACTGCTTGTATCATTTTGACTATAACTTCAAGATTTATTTTTTTTATGGACGGTATATGCAATTACCACTTCCTAATCCTATTATTGTTGAGATTGCAACAAGATGATGAGCTTAGTGGAAAGGAGTCACCTTCACTAAGTGGGCCCGCAAGCTATTTTTGGCGTAATGTCTATTTTTAGACATGTGGATCATATTCTATGAGTTGCAGGATGCTATTTGTGGATGGTTGGTAAAGTTGGAAAAATAGATGGACTTCTATTTTTAGACATATTGGGCGGAATCTATTTTTAGATTTCCAGTCTAAAAAATAGATATGTCGAATATTATTAGCTCTTAATAATATTTGGACTATAAACATTATCTTATTCTCTTGGAGCACTTTAGTTAAGTGCACATATGTGGCACAGGAGCTGATAGAAGGAATTACGCTATTCTTGAGGGTTAAGTGGAGCTATTTCATGGATACTTCAGTTAGAACTCATGTGAGAGAGTTTGGTGGAGTTGATTGAGGAAGTTAATGGAGTTGTGTTCAGTTTAACTAATCTAAACATAGTTGAGCTAGTTGTATCTAGTTTAAGTGATTGATACACTAGTGAGAGTGGTGTGAATTAATTATTAATTAATTCACTAATTATAAACTCATTAATAAAATAAAGAATACATCAGTTAACTTCAGTGCATGGATAGTTTCAGTGGATACCAGTGAAGAGATAGGTGAAAGAGCAGTATGCCCAAGTACCTCATGAAGTTCATCCAATGTAGGGATGAGATGGGAAATGTGGGGGTTACTGTTGATGACGAGGACTTGGTGAGCTTAGCTCTCCTTGGGCTTCTGAAGAGTTGGCATTCCTATCAGGACTCTGTCAATGGTCGAGATAAATTGCCAGGATGGGAGCGACTTTGGTTGGATGTTGTGGAAGAGGATATAAGGTCGAGTACCAGGTAGGATCTTCATCAAAGAACTGAGATGAAGAAAATTGCGCTTTGTCTGCCAAAGCAAGGAAGGGGAAGAGCAAGGAGAATGCTTCTCAATCCGATGCGAAAGGAAAGAAGTAGGACATGTCCAAGGTGAAGTTCTTTCACTATCACCAACATGGACATTACACCACTAATTGTCCACAGAAGAAGAAAAATAAGTAGGTTGCTGGATCTGCAGCTGGAGAGGCCTTAGCCTCATAGTTTGAGTTGGATTTTTCACTGATCGCATGCTTGGTGTCAAGTGTGATGGGTTTAGTGTGGTTTCTTGACAGTGGTGCGTCTTTTCATATGACCAGAGACAATGATTTGTTTACTGATCTGGATGACAAAGATCTTGGAGTGCACATCGAGATGGGCGATGATGGTAGATATAGTGCGACCGGTATCGGTACCATTTCCTTTGAGAGGGAGTCTGGTAAACCCTTCGTATTTAAGGAAGTGATGCATGTTCCAGGATTGAAGAAGAATCTGATCTCGATGGCCATGTTAGAAGATAAGGGATATGATGTTGTATTTAGCGAGGGAAAGGCTTTCCTGCGCATTAAGGCAATTGGTGAGACCAGGAGGATAGGGGTTTGAGTTAAGAACCTTTATCAGTTGCAGGTAGATGGCTGTGCAGCAATGGCAGGCAAGGAAGAAGGAGTGGTGAGCCAAGATGATGGCGAGCTTTGGGATCGGAGATTGGGCCACCTTCACCATGGAGCTTTGAAGATACTGCAGGAGATTTCTACTGGGCTTCCCAAAGGTACACTTGCGCAGTTAGAACAGTGTAAGGGATGTACTTTGGGAAAATTTGTGAAAGCCACCTTTCATGAGAAGGATAGTCACGCCACGACGATCCTTGAGAGAATTCACACAAACGTGTGTGGACCTTTCTCATTAGCTTCGACAGCAAAGCACAAGTACTATGTGATATTTGTTGATGATTTTTCTCATAAGTGCTGGATCTTCTTCATGAAGAAGAACAACGAGACATACTCAAAGTTATGTGAGTTCAAGGCATTGGTTGAGAAAGAATCTGGGAAGCAGGTGAAGGTTCTTAGGAGTGAAAATGGTGGTGAATTCATCTCTGGCGAGTTCAAGGAATTTTGCAGCGCAGAAGGAATTCGAAGAGAGCTCATAGCACCTCATAACCCATAGCAAAATGGGGTTGCGGAGTGGAAGAACATAATAATTGTCGGTGCTACACGGGCAACATTACATGATCAGGGACTTCCCATACACTTGTGGGTTGAGGCATGCAATACTGCGGTTTATGTACAAAACCATTGTCCTCACAAGATACTTGGCATGAGTAAACCCGAGGAGGCATTCTCTGGTAAGAAGCCTGATATTTACCATTTGAGGATTTTTGGTTCACCTATTTACATTCATGTGACGAAGGATGCCAGGAAGAAGCTGGAGCTGACTGCAGAGGTTGGGATATTTGTGGGGTACACTGATACACACCACAACTATCGTGTGTATTTTCCAGACAATTGAAAGACTATTTTGCGATGGGATATCAAATTTCATGAGGAGAAAGCCATGAAGTGTTTGCTTGAGAGGGAGCCACAGTTGCATGCAGATGAGAAGCTATCAGTTCCTAAGGATGAGTCTCTGGATTTGGATCAGCCATAAGAGGAGGTTCATGGAGTGGAAGAGACCACTCATGCAGCGCCAACCATCATAGGGTGGAAGCGCACTACAGAAGCTGAACGACTGGCTCAAGATGCAGAGAGGGTTGTAGGAGCACCTACATCACAGTGCAGACAGAGACAATCACCTAACCGGTATACTGGATACATGGCTCTTATGAGCAAGTGTATCATGACAGAGCCATCCTCTTTCGAGGAAGCTGTGGAGGATCCTACATGGGTAGATGCCATGGTGGAAGAGTATGATTTGATTGTCAGAAACAGTGCATGGGAGATTTTCCCAGGGCCGGAAGGGAAATCAGTGGTGGGTTCGAGATGGATCTACAAAGTGAAGCAAGCAGCTGACAGGAATGTGGAGAAGTACAAGGCAAGATTTGTTGCCCGAGGCTTCTCACAGATTGACGGGATCGACTGTGAGGAAACCTTTGCACCTGTCACAAGGTATTCTTCCATATGGACAATTATTTATCTCTCAGCGCAGATGGGGTGGCACATTGATCAGATGGATGTGAAAACTCGGTTCCTCAACGGGGTGATTGAGGAGGAGGTGTACATAGAGCAGCCCGAAGGTTTCAAGATCTTCAGCAGCGATTCGCATGTGTGCAGGCTCAAAAGAGCTCTGTATGGGTTGAAACAAGCACCTCGTGCTTGGTACACACAGATAGACAGTAATTTCACCGGTCTTGGATTCTACAAGAGTGAGGCGGATCCAAACCTATACCAGATTGTGGTGGAGGGTAAGTTGCTGATCATTTTACTTTATGTAGATGATTTGATTTTGACAGGTGATGAATTGTTGATACACTCATGCAAGGCTGATCTTGCAAAGGAGTTTGAGATGAAGGACTTGGGCCTCCTTCATTATTTCCTAGGATTGGAAATTTGGCAGCGCAGTGGTGGAATGTTTGTTTCTCAAGGCAAGTATGCCCAGGAGATACTGGAGAAGTTCAACATGCATGGCTGCAAGTCTGTTGATACTCCTCTTCCCGGTGGATGGAGGAAGGAGGATGCTACTTTGGCAGAGGTAGTGGATTCCACTGTTTATCAACAGTTGGTGGGGTCGCTTATGTATCTGGTCAATACACGACTCGACATATGCTATGTTGTTAACCAGCTTTCACAAGCTATGGTTAAGCCTACCAAGCTCTTTTGGAAGGCAGGAAAGCATGTATTGATATGTCTCAGAGGTGCATCGGGATATGGATTATGGTACAGAAAGTCAAATGAGGTGAGGCTATGTGGCTTAATGGATGCAGATTGGGCAGGGAGCCCAACAGATAGAAAGAGCACATCTGGAGGGATTTTTAGTTTCGGGTCGACAACAGTTTCTTGTTACAGCAGGAAGCAGAGATCCGTGGCACTCAGTTTAGCAGAGGCCGAGTATATGGCAGTGAGTTTGGCTGCATGCGAGGCTATATGGATGAGGAAGATCCTGGTTGGGTTGTTCGGTTCACATTTATATCCTACTATGATTTATTATGATAATCAGAGTTGCATTAAACTCTCAGTTAATCCAGTATTTCATGATAGATCTAAACATATTGACATCTGGTATCATCATATCAGAGATTGTGTGCAGCGGAAGATCATGTTACTTTCATACATTCCCACGGAGGATCAGGATGCTGATATCTTGAAGAAGGCGCTCACCAGGAGCAAATTCGAATACCACAGAGGCAGGATAGCAGTGGCAGATAATCCTTATCTTGTTGAGAGGGAGAGTTGAGATTGCAACCAGATGACGAGCTTAGTGGAAAGGAGTTGCCTTCACTAAGTGGGCCTGCAGGCTATTTTTGGCGCAAAGTCTATTTTTAGACTATGTCTATTTTTAGACATGTGGATCATATTCTATGAGTTGTAGGATGCTATTTGTGGATGGTTGGTCAAGTTGGAAAAATAGATTGACTTCTATTTTTAGACATATTGGGCAGAATCTATTTTTAGATTGCCAGTCTAAAAAATAGATATGTCAAATATTATTAGCTCTTAATAATATTTGGACTATAAACATTATCTTATTCTCTTTGAGCACTTCAGTTAAGTGCACAGATGTGACACAGGAGCTGACAGAAGGAATTACGTTTTTCCTAAGGGTTAAGTGGAGCTATTGCATGGATACTTCAGTTAGAACTCATGTGAGAGAGTTTGGTGGAGTTGATTGAGGAATTTAATGGAGTTCTGTTCAGTTTAACTAACCTAAAGATAGTTGAGCTAGTTGTATCTAGTCTAACTGACTGATACACTAGTGAGAGTGGTGTGAATTAATTATTAATTAATTCACTAATTATAAACTCATTAATCAACTAAAGCACACATCAGTTAACTTCAGTGCATGGACATTTTCAGTAGAGACCAGTGAAGAGATAGGTGAAAGAGCAGTGTGACTATCAATTGTGACTATACTGTTGCATGATTTGCAACAACCAGTGATTAGAGATGCCAATGAGGATTGCGTAGTACAAGCTAGGTGGTTTGAAGTTATTTATGAGCCACTCTTCAGCATTGATTGCGCGGTAGAGGCTGGCTATCAGGTAGCAGAGATTGGAGCATGTGTTTTGCTAGATCTAGGTTGATTAGTGTGTAGCAATTGGAGATTGTACTGAGAGCTTGTGAGGAGCTTTGTATGACTATTGTTACATGATCTCTATGACATATAATATACAGATAGTTGGGGGTTTTCAGCTTTAAGGTTTCCCATGAAATATTGTGTTCATATGTGTGATTGTTTATGGTTTTAATGTGCGCATGCGATTGTTTTTATTTCCGCAATTAGTGATCAATGGTAGAAGAGATTATGTATTGTGCGTGAAGTTAAAATAGTGTGTGATCAGGAGAATCTCGGTGAATAATATATCAGTTATTCAAATTTCTACAATTATCTTATGTTAGGTTATTAACCTACCTGTTGAGTGATTGATTGCTTCCACTGATTCCTAGTATTATTAGAGTAAGTACAAGGTAAGGGTATGTTAGGTACATACCCACACCTCACACTAATACATTGGTATTCTATCATTACTCTTAAGTTTAATTACTTGTTAATATTAAACTAGCCTTAACCTTGATTGATAGTTAATCATGAATAATTTTTAACTAAATGATTAACCCTTAATCCTATTTAATTAACTAAATATTTATAATTATTATAGTTAATTTTATATTAGATTAATTAGGATTCTCATACATTTGATTTGATTGATGCTTAAATAAATATTATCGTCTTTGATTATTATTATTTTTAAAAGATACAAGTATGTTCTTACCATTGTATAAGCTGGTTTGAAGGCCAAAGCCTTTTATAGTTGACACCATATCTTCTTCAACTTAACTCAAGAAAGTCCAAAAGGGTCTTCAAACACTAGTATTATGATCACATATTGAAAATATAACACAGTTGAAGTTATAAACCTTCTAGAAAGCCCCTACTATTTCTACATATTTACATAACCTAGAAAATTAAAAGAGGAGATTAAACTTCCACCATTTCTTCTAAAATTGATATATCAACATTTTTAGTCACTTATATATCAACATTTTTAGTCACTTATGAGCATTGCAGTCATAGGACATTGGTCAGTTCCTCACTCACTTCATCGACCTATGTTTTTTATTGCTCTTGTCCCCCCATATTAGGTCTCTCATTCTCGTTGAGCATCCCTTACTTATCATCAAGCATACTTATCATCAAGCAGTAACACTACCAAGTCTGGAATAATTTGGTCAAGTTTGAAAATTAACCAGTCGAAAGCTACCACCTTATGCTCCATTTTTTCCTCCATCCAACAAGTTTTTTATTGCAGTAACACAAGCTGGGATTGCTCATATTCTTGTTTCATTTTCCCTTGTTTAACCATAAAATTTATTATGAAATCCACAGTCGTTGTCCGAGGGAGTAAGTGCTGACCTCATTCATTGCCCCCTATGCACGACGACTCCATCCTACAATTTCAATATACCTCTCTAACCTTTTCTTTATTTAAATTCCTGAATCTTGGCTTTGTATTAACAATGGAGCTCGCGTCCTTTTTAGAACAATGCAAGGTTGGTCCTGATGGGTGTAAGTCACGTTCTAAGACTGAATGCTGATGGTCCTCAAAAAAATTCTTCCTTAATAAATTATTCATTGCGTTCATTCTGCTGCCATGATCACCTCCTGCCATTAATTCTTGGATATTAATTCCTGGATACTAGTTCGAGATTATTGTGTCTTGGAAGTGGCAATTGTTATTAAATGGAGAACTCCAGATTTGATAGATAGATTCTTGATTTCATCAATTCACCTCCACGACGTCAGTCTATCCTCCTTGCTCTTGAGTAAATTTCCACTGCAGATCGATCCATAAATGCACAAGGCTCCACACGACACATTGTGGCTCTAAGGTTATGACTGACTGATTTACACATCCTTTCATATCTAAAAAAAAAATGTGAATTTTCTTCCACCTAGGTATCATCCAAACCATTTCCATGTGATCCTTGGACACCAGCCCACAAGTCTTTTGTTTCAATTTAATTGAATACTGCAAATTCAAGGATTGAAGCTTCGACCTCCCCCTTAGATATTTATTGATCTGACTACGGTATTGCACCCGTTGCCAATTTTCTATAACACCCTATTTAAGAGAAAGAACCCATTTCAATAAATTTAGAACTTGTAAGCTCATTGGATGCACTTGGATAAAATATAGCCATCTATTTCCCTTACTATTTCTCCTTGATTGACACCACGATTAACCATTAGATCAACTTTCACATTGTGTTTCCTTTTGATACGGAAGAACTCGATTGTTTCAAACTCCTAGATTTATAAGAAAATCGGATGCAACATAAGATTGCATATACATTCGGACCTCTTGAGCTTCAATAACCTGCTGGATTACTAAGGTGGAGTCACCGAAAACCATCAATTGATGGATTTCCTTTTTGGGGGCCAATTCTAACCTTGCCAAAGGGCTAAGAACACAACCTGATTGAGATCCCTATCCTCAAGTATATTTAATCTTTATTTTTTTGTTGGCAGAAAATATAACCGGTCCCTCTCTAGCCTCCCCATATTATTATTATTATTGAAATATTATATTATTATTTTGTCATTATTATTTGAATTAATTTATGGATAAAGGAATAGGTGGGGGATGGCAGGGCCCATTATGGTAGGTGGGTGGCTTGAGAGGATGAGAGGGTTGGTAACATTAATGATTAGGTTGGAAACATTCATTGGGGTGGGAGGGTGTAATAACAATGAGAGTGTTTTTCATTTCAGGAATTTTTTTTGGAGGGAGGAAGATTTTTTTTGTTTTAGGGGAACTTGTGGGCTAGAGAGATTTGGGTTATCACACCGAGTGATGGATTTTGGCATTGGAAACTAAATGGTTGTTGACATGGGGAACTTAGAAAAATTATTAATTTGGTTTAGACATGGGCATGAAGGGCTAAAGAACATGTGGAGGTATGCTAGGCTAGGATGTTGGATAGAGTTTCCTAGTTGGTAGTGTGGTTTTTTTCAGTTGGGTAGTCCCAGAAGGAGCACTGCAACTGTGCCACCGTCAATAGGTACTATTCTTCTTGTTTTTTCATTTTATATCTTTTTTTGATGATTTTTTAATATTTTTTTATTATGTTATGTCAAATATATTTTGTATTTAATTATCTTGTTTTTTAATATGCTATGAGATTGTGGAATTTTTTTTGTAGTTTGAGAGCCCTAGAATGAATCCTTACATATAAGATAAAGAGAGTTAATTTAATGAAATGTAAATGTTATTTGCATTAGAAAATTAGATTAATCTCAACAATTTATCTCAGTTGTTGTTTATATATAATATCAAACCCCAATCACTTTGGAGAGAAGGGTTGTGGATGATATCACTAGAAGAAAATTATAAAAGAAAGACTAGGCTATGGATGAAGAGACACATTTTGAGCACAAGACAAAATGACAGTGACATTTCAATGATTGGGTGGAAAGGGAGTTCCATTCAAGTGTTCAGGATTCAAAGAAGGTGCAAGGGGAAACAACAGAGATTCAAATCAGTAAAGCAAGATCGAAGGAAAAATATAGGGTTCATTAGTTAGATCAGTTCTAGGTTTATTTGTGTATGTATTTTTGAGAGAGGGACATTTCCCAAGAAGGGAAACCTTACAATTTTTGGAACAAATTGGAAGGTTATAAATATTTGTATGCATGTGATTGAGATTGGTACTGTTTTTTCTTCTATTGTAATAATTTTTAAATTCTCAGTTATGTCTTTTATTTAGTATATATGTGTAATAGTAATTTTACAATACTAATTGGCTAGACTCTTGGGGTTAGGAAATTAACAGTAGTTACAATATGTTTCCAACAAAATCAACTATATAACCAATGACGTGTGTTTACATGTATGGTGGGTATTTTTCTTCTCTTAGGAATTGGATCATGGCACATTTACATAGAACTATCATGTGAGAGTGCACTTTACTCAAAATAGCCCAAGCCTAATATTTCATTCTCTTCAAAATACGATATGATAAATTATGTAATAATTTACGTTTTGGTTCTTTAAAAGTCTTGTATTAGAGAAGGTATAAATTGTAAATATGTGGTTATAATGAAGGGTGTCAAGAGATGTGATTTTAAATGAATGTTTCCATAATGTACATGTTTCACTTATATTTCATGTGGATTCTTAATGTTGAGCTCAAACTAAGGCTTATTAGAGAATGGCTAGGTATTCCAATAAACCTTGTTAATATACATTTATTAATTGTATAATAGAATTAACATGTGACACTTTATGTTATGTAAAACTTTAATGATGACATATAATATATAATGGTCCGATGTGATTGCTTGAGATTACAAAAATGATATGTGTCCATGAAAGAACAAGATGAAAAAAATTACATTGTAAAGAAATTTTATATTTCTAAATATCTTCTCAAAAAAATTAAAAAATCTTTTCCATCATGTACATAAAATGAATATCAAAATTATTTCAAAAAACTAAAAATCAATTTCCCAACCTTCACATGCATGATAAGAACAGAGAAATCAATCAGTGAGAATACATAAAAAAATCTCATCCAAAATTTTGACCATTAATAATTTCACCATTAATCAAAAAAATAAAAATAAAATTACTCACTTCATTAAAGAATTAAAAAAAATAATATAACTCCCGGAAAATGGACCTCTTCAACTCCCAACCTTTTTTCACTCTGCCAGAATTAAAAAACTTAATATAGGCTCCCCAAAAATGGTACCTCTTCAACTGCCGACCTTTTTCCACTCCGCCTTTTCATATCCTATTTTATTCTTCGGTTTTTTTGTTTTTTTACAATTTTGTTCTATATCGACCACAACATTTCCTTCTCGTAAAAGTTTTCTCTCATTATTTGTCTTTTTTATTTTTTACTGGAATAATATATTTATAATTATAATTAAAATATAATTTTTTCTCACTATACTAATTTCGTGAATTTCGTCTTATTCTTTGTATTATCTTTTAATAACTTTTTGAAAGGACATAAAATATATTTATAAATAAAAATGGTGAATATTACAATATAGTGTAAATGCCTTCTCACGAAACAATAATGTACGATTTATGGATTCCCATCACCTGCATTATGCTTTTCATTTCTTCACCATTATACATTTGGAAAAAATCAGCACATGCGTGTATGATTTTCAAATATTGTTCTTTACCCCATATCTGTCATTAATAATTTATTTTCCTGTGATGCTATTCATATCAGAAATTTCTTATAGAAATTCAACAAACCCAGATCCTAAATTTAATGAGCTATTTATAATTTGATTGAAAGTTCTCTGCATGCAGCATTACATGAATGAACTTTTCATAATTTGGTTTTTATAAAAACGTAATACAAATAGATTGGATAGTCAAAGTAAAATTCTCTTTCATATCCTCTGCTTTAATTGCCAAAAGCAATCTAATATATACGTTGTGTAATGTATGGGAAGTCTCAATTTTGATTCCATTTTAAGATATTTGAAAACGACGAAATTTAAAAATAAAATGACAACCATCCATTGCAGTCAACAATGTTTTAAATGGTGGCCCGACAACATACATTGACATTGACTTAGTTGTATATCTTTGATTCCACAAGTTAAATTTAATTAAATTCGACATTTAGAACATATTTTAAGTAACAAGTATATTACTTAATTGTTTATGAGCTCATCAAATCTTAAAATATTTCTAAAATCATTAATCAAAATAAAAGTAGCTAAATACAATCCTTAATCAAAATAAGAGTAGTTAAATATAACAATAAAAATAATTGTCTCCATTATTGGTTTGACAACTAAGTTACTATTAGTTTTACTAACCTGTAAAGAACTAAATACACCATCCAATTATCTCACTACAACTTTAATAACCTGAAATTATCATTGTGTCCAAATAAATCTACTTGGGCATTGGATATACAATATACTTCTTTGACATTGACTTAATTTTATATTTTTCATTCACAAATTAAATTTAATTAAATATAAACATTGACATAATTGTATATTTTTATTCTCCCTAATCCGGGTGATGAGATGGCCATCCCTCTCCACAATGCACGATGACACACCACCTATTGAACTGACGGCGCCACATC
Source organism: Pinus albicaulis (assembly GCA_034641835.2). Classification (NCBI taxonomy): domain Eukaryota; kingdom Viridiplantae; phylum Streptophyta; class Pinopsida; order Pinales; family Pinaceae; genus Pinus; species Pinus albicaulis. Next base: position 623,037,319 of record CM076579.1, read on the forward strand.
ATGCCTACTGCACCTAGTTGTAGCAGCAAGCATTTAATGCACATTAAGGAACAAGTGCAAGCCATCAAAGACCTCGATTAGAGAGGCACTGCGTTAAAAGACCGTCGCCCAGCCATCCTCTGCATTCTTTTCCAATTTTCCACCAAAACGTTGCTGAACTCCTCCCCCGTCGTCTGGTGCATTCTTTGCAACATCGCTCTTTCACTACCATGGCTCTTTCACTACCATGGCACCTAAGTAGAGGAATAAGTCTCACAAAGGCTGCACCAAAGGTGCCTTGCCTGCCAGACTCTATGGAGCCTCCACAGACCACCACAATCGATCCATCACTGAACTTCAAAGCTCCTCGACCCTCTCTGCAAACCAGGCAGCGAACGCTCCTCTTGCTCCATCTGTTCCCATGGACACCCTCGCCCTAGTAGCTGAGCCTTCCGAGTCCAATCTCGTAGCCCATCTCTCACCGCGCCGCCTCTACCCAAAAACAAGAGAAAGTATCGAAAATTGATGATTCCCCTCTCTGTCACTCGCCCACCCAAAAAAATCGCAAGGTTGCCCACCAAAGCCTCCTCTCCATCCTTACCTAACCTATGGTGCTATGAGCCAAGAGGCTGGTGCAAATGTGATGAACCGATGGAGCCAAAGACACAGGTCATCACGACGGAACAAGAGGAAATTGCCCACTTCTACGGGTGTCCAATCACTAAAGAGGAACTGCCGACACCCGACAAAGAACAGCAGGACGACGTAGGCAACAAATGAAGGTTATTGCAACCTTGACCATCTCTGGACTAACCTGTTATTTACTGTTTCCACAGTTATTTTTAGTACTTTTGAAGATGTTTTAGCGAATGTATATGACTCGAATTTTCAAAGACAAGTAAAGCACTAGTTTCCCACCTATAGGGAGTCAGTTTTTATTTTATTTTTGGAAACAACTAAGAGAAAGAATTAGATAAATTCCTCTGCTCAAAACAATGGATTGTAATATACTTTATTAATCAATAGAATTAAACTAGCTTAATATACTTTATTAATATACTTTAAAAATTGTATATCTTTGTTTCACAAGTTAAATTTAATTAAATTATAAATTTAAAAAATATTTTCAATACCAAATTAATTATTTCAATGTTTATCATGTTACTCTTATTCATCAAATTTGAAAATATTCCTAAAATTATTAATCAATATAAGAATTGCTAAATAATCCATCGGATCATCGTCAGCCTTAGTCACATGCAATTATCATTGTATTTTAATCTTTTATTTCCAATCTCATAACCACTCCATTTAAGTATATACGATTTGAGAGGCATCCCCACAAAATGACGTGCTTATCCAATTCTCATCATATCCAAAAGTAAGTGCAAAAATCGGTTTAGTACGAAAGTGATGCATAAATCGAATCGAAGGCGAGACGACTTCTCACCGCATTTTCTACCTTATACAATTCCCATCATGTCCAAAACTAAGCGGCAAAATCAGTGAGGTAAGAAAGTGATGCCCATATCGAAGGTGAAATGACTTCTAACTGTTGCAATTTGCTACCCTACTCATTTATTGAATTAACGATTGGGAGGATGATGAAAAAATATCATATTTCATTACTTACACTAGTGCTTACTTCTTCCGGTTTCTTCGAAGTTTGACCAAGTGGGTGATGGAATTTGGTGTACTTGCTCCCTGTTCGTGTTGGAATTGGACCACTCATTAAATTTTTCATTATTGGAAGTGGATCACCTACTAATATCCAGATCTCTAAGGTAACTTTTAATAGGCATGTGGAGATAAGATTCATTTCCGAATCAATAATTTTTTACAAATATGGTAACAACATTTATTGTGTTATTGGGTAAACTATTATTGTTATTATGGATGGTTTATATTTTCATTAGGGAAAACTTAGACAAATGAAATAGGTTCATGTTGGTAAGGAAAGAGAGGATTTTATATAATATAATTCTATCCAATTTCATTAGGCATCACTCCACCCCACTTATTCATGATGTAATGAATCACACCAGGCACACCTTTCCTAAAGTTAATCTCAACAAATTTTATGGATCCAACCTTATACACTGGATCACTTAGATGGAACATTATTTTTCTCTACATGGCATCACAAATGGTTGGATGAAAACGTACATGCGTGTCTTATATTTTGATCTTGGAATTTGGAAATGGTGGCAATAGCATAACAAATCCCGTAGATGTTATATTACTTCGAAGAAATGTATCTTATACCTCTTTTAACATTGCGAAAAGGACACACATTATTTGGGATATTTCACCAAACTTAAATAATCTAGCACAATCAAATATTTCATATTTAATTTTGAGCAACTAACCATCTACACTAATGGCAATTTCAATAATTTTTTTCAAGGAACGCCTCTATCAGTGGTGTGAAACAAGAGATGTGCAAGTATTAATGGGTCATCCTACTACTTGGTTGGAAGCCTCTCAAAAATCTCGGGATTCTAAAAATACCTTATCTATTCATCATCCATGTCCCATTATTTTCTAACCTATCAATCCCTCTCTATCCTCTCCACCTCTCAAGATCCACAAGCTAACCTTAGGCAAACATGTGGAGTGGAAAGTTAAAGGTCTTCGCTACAAATATAATGATAAATATTTGCTTGTGAAAAAATGTAAGGATAAAAAAATCTCTATGTCCATTTCAAATGACATTTTTTATGATGAATATCAACCTATATCTCTAGATAAACTTCATCCATCCCTTAAAGGCATTCCCTCATCTTATCTATAAGGTATAGAACTGTATATCTTCCTACATGCCTTCACTAGTATTTACGCTCCCAAACCCTTAAATCTATTGGCTACATCAAACATCACAAAGTTATTGCCTTACATAATAGTGGTAACACACATAACTTCATTCATCCCTATGTAGCCGAATAAACTCACTATTATTTTATGTTGTGAAAACCATTCAAATCATGATTAGTAATGGGGGTTCTATGAAATGTCGAGGTGACTGAAAATGCGAGACTTCAAATGGGTGACTATTCCCTAAAAATGCACATGTTTATTTTGGTGATGGGTGGTCATGATATTGTTTTGGGTGTTAAATGGTTATAGACATTATGTCCCATCTCCATGTATTTATATTATTTATACATGAGTTTCTAATGGGAGGGACATTGTTGGGTCATAAATATAACTGTTACAGGCAGCTTCAATGCTCTCATTTAATTATCAACCCAAATCAAGTCTTGTTATTACAAGAGTGTAAGCACAGTATATGCCAGTGACATCAAAGGACAACTACACTAAATTACCATAAGGAAAACTATCTAATTCTCGAAGTTCAATCAAAGAAAAGTGAAATGGAATTATAACATGCTTTTGAATATTCTATCTAAGTAAGCGCAGAGAAAGCAAACTACGATTGAACAACATACTATGATGAATTAAACAACAATCCAAATAAATTGAACCACAACTTTCATAAATTGAACAACGACTTTAATAAATTGAACATCGATTGTTTATCTAATTTTGCAATGCAATTATATTTTAAATTAAATAGATGACATCTCTCTGAATCAAACAACAACTAGAGACCTCGCAAATGAAAGGATCCAAATTTAGCTATATACAGAATTGAACAATAGTCATGCTAAAACTAATCAAACGAGTATAAAATCATTGGGAAATGATGAAAGCATCTAAACAATTATGAAAACATTGATTGTAAGCAAGAAATCATGAATGATGAACTATTCTAATGAAAGAGAAAGCTGGAGAATCTTATGTTCATAATTCAATAAATTAAATGATATCTCCTGAAATGAATTAAAAGACTAGAAACATAAACTATGTAATTAGCGTATCGCACAGAAGTAGTGAAGAATATCCCAGGGCTGGGCTCAAAGCCACGAGAAGTCTACCGCTAAGGAAAAATTAGATATTGACTATTAAAAAATGCCAAAATATTTATTAAGCTAGAGATTAATACATTAATACAACTGACAATTCTGTCTCAATACGTCTATTACATAAGAAAATCCCTATTCAGAAATATCTATCTCGTTCATCTTGGGCCTTTTAAAGGTGATTTCAATAGTGGTAATGGGTCTTTTCCATACGAAATCATGCTGCTCGTGACTGTCGTTTGAGTTTTTCAACCATGGATGTGCCTTTTTGTCTTCCGCTAGCCTATGGGAGCCATCATGATCTCGTTTTCTTCTCTTTTCAGTTGTATTTCGATGATCATTAGTTCATTTGATTTGTTTCCCTATTAATAAAGATACAAAAATTCAATTTTCCGTTGTTAAACATCCCTTTTATCATTAGTTCATTTTGTCCTAACTTTACATTAATTCCCTTTCCTTTATTGTCGATATGAGGAAAAATTCAGAAAAGTGCATAACAATTCATGGTGAAGATAGGATGAAACGTACCTTATTCTCGGCCCAAGATACCCCCTTGCTTACCTATTTACAGGTCCGCATGCAAAAAAATGGTTGAGGTGTAACTAGGTCAGAGAATATGCTAAAATTATTCTTTATAGAATCTGAAGCCATGTTTTTGTGTGATCTTTGCAAAGGCAGAGTTTATGTCCCCCTCTTACAAGTCATAATCGTGATCATAACCCTCAGGGGGGTACCAGATGAGAAGGCACCTGTACCTGGATCCTATCCATGTAGGGCCCATGTTGAAGATTAGATTGTTGTATAAAAGGAATCTGGAGGCAGCTGCTTTGAAGTTTCTGTAACCAAATGGCTCTCTGTTTTTTACATTGTTCATGGAGGCTAGCCACCTCTCCTTGGTTGTTGCCAAAGCTGCTCCCTAAATTTCCTCGAGGTACTCCTGCCCATGTTGTATGATATCCTTGTGGATAGGTCCCAATTTATTCCTTACTCCTTTCCTCTGCATGAAATTCTTATGTTGGGTGAACAGGTGGAGGGGTCTAGTAGGCTCCCCCCAACCCATAGGTCTAGGCCATGCTCCCTCTTCTGGAAGGTGTTGTAGGCCTTATCCCACAGAGTCTGGTTCTTGGCAAAAGAGAGGAAAGCCTGGAACTAAATGTCCCCTATGAAGGGATTGGGATTATTGTCCCTATCCTCCTTTAGAAAGAAGTTGTGTACGTATAATTCACATAAAAGATATTGGACCTTCTCATCTTGTTCATTGAATCACTGAACAATTTCCTCAATGGTTTTAAAATTCTTGGGCTTCCCTGTCCTGACAGCCTTCATTTTCAGGAATAGGTACTATTCTACGAATAATAGGGCATAGTTGGTGGCTGGTGCCTTGCATGTTAGCACATCAGAGTAAAGAGAGAAAACCACATTGGTTTTCTTCTTGGCTTGTTCCACCTGATCATGTGCTTTATTTGCCTTTGCATTTTCTTATCTGAGTTAAGAAAATGTCTCATCCTCAGTTGTAGAAAGTTCTTTGAATTTCTTCAATATTTCCTAATGTTCTTGTGTGGGTACTACTTCCTTTCTGCATTGTGCCAATTCATGATGAGTTTGAATTAATTCATTATGCAATTTTTGATTCGCAGCCTTTTCTACTAGGGGATTGTAGGCAGGTGTCTCCTCTGTTTGAGTTTCCTTTTCTTCTATAATTTCATGCCTAGTCTACACAGAAGCTTCAACAGTATATACTAGGTCAGTTTGTACGTCAATCTCAGTAGTGTCCACTAGGTTGGTATGTACCTCAATCTCAGTAGTGTCTATCAATTCAGTGACAAACTCTATTTGGGTTTCTATGGTGACCAATTCCTTCTTAGGATTCCAAGCCTTGCTTACATCCTTCAACTATTTCTTCAGATGTTTTATCATTTTTCTTAACCTCTTGCAGGTCCTACTCATTTTCCTTATCTTATTTTCAGTTGATTTCTTTTCTAGCATGGTTTTGGTAGGGGATGCAGGAGCACCAGCTTCATTATCAGGAACGGTGGTCCCAGTTCCAAGGTTATCAGTGATGATATTTCCTTCCTGTGCTCCAGAGTTTATTTCTCCATTAATGTATCGGATAGGTGAGATATTGGTCCCTTGATGTGTTAGGGGGACTGTCTCCATGCTTGCATTTTGTTCTAAGGGGATGATGTCTCCTAACTAGTTTTTAGATTCAGCTATCCCTTCCTCCTGATCTTCCCTATTCACCCAATCACTGTCCGAAGGAGATAAGACCCTAAAAGCTTGTGATTCATCTTGGTGGGGTAATATTTCAGTGTGACCATAGCTGCTGGTAGTGGAAGACTGATTCAACAGTTCCTCTTGCTCCTAAGCTTCTTCATATGGACTTATAATTTCACGGGATGCCCTCATTTTCTCGAGGACTTAAGCCATTTAATCTTCATAGTCTTGTAAGGGTATGTTTTGAGGGCTTGAAGGTAGTGTATGGGATGGCCCTGCTTCATCTGGAAATTCTGAGGTGTCTTGCTGTAATTGCAGTATTTCGGACCACCTTCACTTCCCTGGTTCTAAATTCGACGCACGGGTCCTTTTCCCTTTTTCTCTCCTCGGTATGTTTATTATAGGAAACTAAATTTGTATTCTGATAGAGTTTTCCTCAGGGGCATGCATGTAATGGTTAACAAAGCTGTCCCAGGGTGTCTGCTATTTTCATAGCTCATGAATGATAATTAACTTGATTAAGCCATGGTGGCTAACGACTGCTTGGCGGTTTTTAGCCTTTATAATTCGAACATTAGTGTCGTATAATACAAAATTCAAGAAATAAGGCAGACTAAATAAAATTTTGTGTTTAAGGACAGCTAACGGTTTGAGTTGACGGGGCTTTACCACGTCTTGGCGTCCATCGCATGTGATGTATCTTTGGATGGATGCTGCCAATTCCTGCCAAGGTTGTTGTAGGGACGTCAGGTTAATCCCCTTTCCTTTTCATTCCAATGGTTCTCCTAGGTCCTGGTATACTGCGATTGCCTCTCATAGAAGAAGGTGTTTTTCGGTCTATCTTTCTCCCTCCACTGGTATTCTGGAGACTTCAGCAATAATATCCTATGTGACCGTTATAATCCTTCCTCTGAGTCTGGTATGTCCCTCTTATAGAATTTGAAGGAATTAAACTGTTATTTCTATGTCAAACCCTTGAAATTTGTGTAGGTATGGAAACCATCCAACTTTCTAAAGAATGCTGTGAGATGCGTCTGAGATTGGGAAGGTTGTAGGTTAATTTCGGAGAGAGTTTCCTCCCATGGATGAGGTGTTATCTGAGCTACTTTCTCCATCTATATGTGTTTATTTCGGCCCTGTTGATTAGAATAAACACTGCATGCGAGAGAAAAAATAAATTGCAGTCTTTTGTCGTAAATGTATGTAACTTCATCTTGTAATAGTAATGATATTTTGGTCCTATCAGCGTATCTAAAGTAATTTGTGCAGGGAATTCACATGCTTAATATTTATGGATATTTACACCTCGTCTCTCAAAATAAGGGCATCCACATCCTTAAATACAAAAGAGATTGGATCAATCATGAATGCATAGGGGGGGAAATGTCAGAAATTAGTAATCATAGTTTGTACAAGAGAATGGTGTCCGTGGCCTTAGAACTTAAGAAAAGAGAACAAATTGCAGCAAACATGAATGCATGCGGTGCAAAGGTCAGAATTGGAATTTATCATAAGTGTATCTCATGTGGAAATGCCCGAAGAAGGGGAGAAAGCAATACATCAATTATTATGATAGGATGTCCTTATTTAATGGTATGGTATGATGAAAGCATGATAATGATGGATAATGATTGGTGTCATCATCCCGTAATTGAAACATGAAAGCATAGTTCATTCATAGTTACTGATGCAGGTAAATATTATTATCACTTGTTCGAATAGTGCATTTATCTCAGAAATGGATAAAAATAGGAGATAAGATATATATAAGAGTAATTGGCTATCATTATAAAAATACTCTCATACCACAAGCAGAGCCACTGCTTCTAGTAGGCATTCATAGCCTCGACAGGGTTGCTATTTTAACCCCAAAAATGAGCCAGAATCCTCTATGTAAAAGTAAATATTTTGCCAATTTTATGGAGAGATCACCGTGCTGGTGTGGTGGCCAGATAGTTAAGGTGCCACTCACTGGAGTGTAACAAACTGATCAGGTCAGCTCATGATGAGACCTCCTATCCTTCAAGCATTTGGAGCTGTCGACAAAGTCATTACCTTGGTGTGTTGGACATTGTGGGCATGTCACCTGCTAAACCCTTATGATCATGGTAAGCTGGCTCGTGATGAGACCCCCTATTCTCTCTTAAAAATTTGCATATAGACATAATACTTATTTTTTGAAAAGTAGTCATTTTGCTATGTTTATGAAGAGACCATTGTGCTGGCGTGGTGGCCCGATATTCACAATTCCATTCACTGGGATTGTAACGGAGTGACTAGGCTGGCTTGTCATGAGACCTCCCCTTCAAGCAATTGGAGCTGTCGATAAGGTCATTACCCTGGTGTGTTGGCCATTGTGGGCATGTCACCTCTTAAATCCATATGATCATGGTAGGCTGGCTCATGATGGGACCCCTAATTCTCTCTTTAAAAAAAAAAATGTGTAAACATAATATTTATTCTTTATACATGAAGGGAGGATCATTAACTACTTAAGAGTTAGGGATGGTGTGAGAAGTAAAATGAATTCCAATAAAATTAATACTCCTTATCCCTAAATCTTTATGTCAAAGGGAAATACTACTCAAGAGTGTAGAAAGATATATTGTTATAAGACTATGAATTGTCTGATAACATGTTTGAGTGGGATATGTCTAGCCCTTGATTACATAGATGTACCATGTTAGCTTCGGGAGAAGAAATTTCCATTAAAGTTCGAAAGGATCATCATATTAGTAATATTACTTCTTTTCTCCTTTTCAGGTGCTAATTCCTACTCAAAAATGTCTTTTATAGCTAGTGTGTGGAATGAGGAGTGGGTTTTAGCAAGAAGAGATCATCAAAAAAATAAAGAAGGATCATGATTAGAAAGAAAAAAAAATAGTTGTTTAATCCGATTGGACAACAAAAATGACACACGGTTGTTTAATCCGATTGAACAGTAGTTGTTCAAATGGATTCAATAGAAGTCGTTCAAAGATTTGAACAATAATAAATAAACATGGAAAAGGACATGACTATTAAATACGATTAAACAACAAGTATTCAATTGGATTGAACAACAATCATTCAGAGATTTGAACAGCAGAAATAAAAACACAAAAGACACGGTTGTTCAATCCAATTCAACAACATCTATTCAATTAGATTGAACTGCACCCATTCAAAGATTTGAACAACAAAAATAAACACGCAAAAGACACAGATGTTTAATCCGATTGAAAAATAGTTGTTCAATTGGATTGAACAGCAGTCGTTCAAAGATTTGAACAACAAAAATAAACACGCAAAATACACGGTTGTTCAATCTAATTTAACATTAGTTGTTCAACTAGATTGAATAATAGTCATTCAAAAATTTGAACAGTAAAAATAAACACGCAAAAGACACAGTTGTTCAATCTGATTGAATAACAGTTGTTTGACTAAATTGAACAACAATCATTCAAAGATTTGAACAACGGAAATAAACACGCAAAAGACACGCCTGTTCAATCTGATTGAACAAAAATTTTTCAATTGGATTGAAAAAAAACTATTCAAACATTTGAAAAAAAAAAAAAACGCAAAAGACACAGTTGTTCTATCCTATTGAACAACAACTGTTCAATTGGATTGAACAATAGTCGTTCGAAGATTTGAACAATAGAAATAAACAATAACAAAAAGGATGATGAAGAAAAAGGATACGACTGTGAGTATGAACAATGTACAACAAAATAAGAAAACTAGAAATTGCAGGGAAATTATATACACTATTTACAAAAGGAAGTACCAAGCTCTTAGGTACATAAAGTTGTGGGATTATCACCCCCTTCTGCTAAAACTTAGATAGTGGGATCATTGTGTACTTGCTGGAAGAAAGATTCCCTTGTAAGTGGTTTGTGATAGAGGTGCACTCTGTGCCCGTTGAATCAGAATGTAGAACCAGACCCGTCTATGATGGTCAAGGTGAGGGTACCATTGTTGTGTACTTCTCGAATTTCCTATGGACCAAGTGACCTTGATTGTAACTTGCCCGGAAAATTTTGGAATCTGGATTCATAGAGAAGCACCCAATCTCCTCTCCAGAATGTCTTCTTTTAGATGAGGTTGTGATGCCACTTTGCTCGTTGCTGTTGGATGATTGCAGTGCGCTGTAGAGATAGTAACCACATTTAATCTAATTCATAAATTTGCCGGAGTCTTCTAATTTGGGCCTCCCACAAGTCCATCCCTACGTCCTCGATTATCCTTAGAGTATTTATTTTGAATTCGATAGGAAAAATATGCTCTCTTATAAATACCAGTTGATACGGGGAATATCCAGTGCTGTTTCACCATGTTCTGCGGTAATCCCACAAGGCCTCTATTATTCTAGTAGCCCAATCCTGATGATGTGTTGATATTGTTTTAGTGATAATTTACTCAAGGACTTTGTTGGTGCTTTCAACCTGAACGTTTGCCTGCGATTGGTAGAGAGATGTGACTCTATGGATGATATGGTGATTCTTCAAGGTGGTCATAATTTTATTTCCCACAAACTTTGCCCCTCCATTGATTATCACTTCACGTGGTAAGCCATATCACAGAAATAGCTCAAAAAAAAAATTAATCACAGATTTTTCCATAGCTCTTGATAAGGCCACTGTTTCTACCCACTTTGATAAGGCCAATAATAACCCAAATGCAATACTTTGTACCCCTCTCTATGATCTGAAAAATGGCCACCATAAGTTTCATCATGACAGGCCCATAGAATGTCATAAATCTTGTCTTCCCGGATGCATCTGCGTATATGCATATGAGCTTCTCTATGAAAGAGGTATCCACCGATCTAGGAGAATCTAGCACTGCGTTGAACAATAAACTTCTGTTCCCTTGATGTTAAATGTCTGGGTAGCTTTTCTACTGCCATGCAGTTTGCTACATCTGCGTACCATGGGGTTTTTGCTGCTACAAAGAACATATGTTCATCGGGAAACTGATCATCCACCCCTACTGTGTCATCTATTTTGGGAACTCTGGATAGGAATTCTACAACCACATTCTCCTTCCCTAGACAATCTTTGATAGTTATATCAAATTCCTGCAAAAGCAGCAACCAACGAGTTATTCTTCCATTTTTAGTGGGTTTATTGGCTAGATATCTAATGGCAGAGTGATCAGTAGACATGAGTACTTGATAGCCAATTATATAATTTCTAAATTTATTGATAGCATAAATGACAGCCAATAACTCGTTTTCAGTCACTGTACAATTTAATCCAGCAGGAGTGAGATTATTGTTGATATACTAAATAACATATGGCTTTTTGTCTTCTTATTGACCAAGAATTGCCCCTGTCGATGTGTTGGATGCATTCGAATAAATGTGAAAGGGTAGATTCTAGTTAGGAACATGTAAGATCGGTGTTGTCGAGACCATTTTCTTTAAATCTTTAAAAGCAATGTCATATTTCTCAGACTAATGGAATTTGACATTTTGAGTTAACGCATAAAAGGGTGCAAATATTTGTAAAAATTTCATTATAAACCTACGATAGTACCCTACATATCCAATAAAATTGTGTACCTCTGTCTGCATACAAGGTGTGGCTAATAAAACGTTTACTTCTATTTTTGTCGGGTCTACCTGTATTCCAGCTGCAGAGATGTAGTGTCCTAGGATTACTCCTTCGGTCATCATCATGTGGCATTTTTCATTGCTTAAAGATAATCTGGTATAAATACATCATTCCAATACCTTTTCTAGTTTTTCTAGTGCCTGATCAAAATCGTCTCCATGTGGGGTAAAGTCGTCCATGTAAATTTTAAGTCCTTCATTTATTAAATCAGAAAAAATGATGAGTATGGCTCTTTGGAAGGTTGTTGAGGCATTGCATAGTCCAAATAGTAATACCCTGTAGGCAAATGTACCCCATGGGTAGGTAAAGGTTGTTTTATATTGCTCTTCGGGGGCTATATGGATTTGATTGTAACTGCTAAACCTGTCAAGAAAGGAAAACAATCGTTTCCCTGCCAATGTATTGAGGACTTGGTCAACAAAAGGAAGGGGGAAGTGTTCCTTCTGCGTTGCTTTATTCAGTTCTCTGTAATCCACAGAGATTCTCCATTTCCCATTCTTTTTAGGGATGATTACTATATGAGAGAACCATTTGGTATCTAAGATAGGATAAATGAAGTTTACATCCAGTAGCTTTTGCAATTCATCTTTTACAATGTCTTTCAGATGTGGGTTTAGCCTCCACTGAGGTTGCTGAATAGGCCAAACCTCCTTGTCAGTATAGATGTGATGTGTGCATAGTTGAGGGTCTATACCCTTCATGTCTGGGTAGTCCCAAGAAAATTCTCCCTGATACTTTTGTAGAGCCTTTATGAGCCTTTGCTTTCGGTCATTATCCAAACTTCCATTGATATTTAAAACTTTCCCTGCCCCAATTTCAATTGGTATGCTGTTGAGAACAATGGTTGTGGGTATGTGTTGATTATCAATGTCTTCCAAGGGGTCTTCTTGTGTTTCATAATCAAGAATTGTTTTTAACATTTGGCATTTTAAATTTCTAGGCGCAGATGGTTGATTCATCAAGTTATTGATTACATCGTCTTTAGTTTTATCTTTGAGTTCAAGAGCTTCAACTAATGCTAGTGGTGAATGGATATTTTGTTCCTAGTATGTATGTGGATGCCTGTGAATGTTTACCGTGGGTTTGAATTGGCTTGGCAGGTGGGTAAATGACAATTATTTTTATGGAATCCCCTCTAGAAGTGGTCATGCTGCCTGTGCGGCAGCCTATGTAAGCATCGACTATTGCTAACCAAGGTAAACCAAGTATCAAGGGGTGCGCATCCATCCTACTTTTTGGGTTAATAACTAAAACGTTAGCTGGACACTCCCATGAGTCCATATAAACTAATATGTCTTGTAATATTCCTTCTAGTCTAATAACATATCTGTTAGCAAGTTCCACCAAGGTAGTTGTGGGTTCTAATGTTGTTATGCCTAACTTCTCGCATGTCTTTATAGTTAAGATGTTAATAGCTGCCCCTAAGTCAATCAATTTTTTCAAAAAGGAGTGGCCAAAGATTTGCACAGTTACTATGGGGTTCCCTGGATCCTCATATTTCACGGGTGTTTCCTTACCCAATAGTAAGTCTGATAGTGACCCTACCACATGAACAGTGGATGCAATTTTTACTTTCCTCTCCTATTTTTTTCCGCACAGTTCTTTAATTTTCTTGGCATAGATAGGAATGTCTTGTATAGCTTACAAAAGAGGAATTTTGATGCAAATGTTTTTTAATTCCCCTAGGATATCGAAATCTGGAGAGACTATAGGTCTAGGCGGTGTTAATATTTCATGGAATAGAGGAGGAGAAATAATAAGATTTTGACGATTCCTTTGATCAACCGTTTCCCTTCCCTGTTCTACCTATCATTCATTAATAGCTGTTTGTGTAGGCTTTGTCATAGTTTCAGATCAAGTTGTGGCAGGGTCATGCCTTCTGTTGGTGAAATAACACGTCCTAATCTTAGCCTTAGTTCACTGCATTGCTTCTGTTCATTTTCTGGGTTTGGGTTTTCTACAATCTGAATTAGATGAACTGGCCTGATGTTAGGATTAGGATTGGGTTGAGCCACAATTAAGGTTGTATGATAGGTTGAGGGTTGTGCTGGACTGAATATGGAGCTAGTAATGTAGGTTTATTTTGAACCCCTGTCCCCATTGGTAGTTTGGTCATTCCCAGAGGTCGCTACCGGTTTTGAGGCCAATTTGTGGTTTGTGAAGTGTAGGTTGGCCACTGGGATTGATAGGGATTGCTTTTCTAGTAAGGGAGAGAATAAGGAAAACTTGGAAAATTATCACCTGAAGAGGGTTTTTTTGGTCAAAGGGGCATAGGAAATGATTGAGGTGGCCAAGTAGAGAAAGGTGATTGGTTCTATCAAGCTTTTGCAGCTTTTTTCTAGTTAAACTACAGAGAAGAAAAGAACTTAGGTAGGTCTTGTGGAATACCTGGTCGTGCTGCCATTGTCGACGCTGGTTCATTAGATAGATTGGTTCTATCTCTTCTTCTGATTCTTTAAAAACTTCTTTCAACCCTGTAAGTGAAGGGAAATGGTCAGTGGTATGGTCCTTGGTGCAAATATCACATGTATAGTCCACGTATAATGCACATTCCCTTTGGCTATGCTTCTTCTGACAACATGGGCAAAAGATAGCCATGTTTTTTTCTGCTATAGCTTGCTTCTGATTTCCTTTCAGGACGTCTAGTTGTGTTGTTAGTATCATTTTTGTAATATTCTAAAACATTACCGAATTCTACTCTTGTCACATTGCCACCGGATTGCTTAGGATTCTTTGTAGCTGAGTCTCGCCCGATTGGCCTACTTCGCGTACTACCCAGAGAACACCTAATACACAATGAAATAACATAATCATTTTATTATTGGTATATGTCCCCTTTCCCCATTATGTTTAGTGTTTCAACCCATTCTTCTTTCATTCCCTTAATCATAGCCGCTTTTAATATATATTTGGATAGTGTAGTATATGGAGACCTTTGTAAGTTCTATTGAAACCTTTCGACATATTCTTCTAATGTCTCGTTGTCTTTTGAATAAATATTGAAGATTTCATCTTTTAATTCTCGATTCTGGAAATAGTCTTGATATTTGTTAAGAAAAGTGTTCTTCATCTAGTCCCAATTATTAATGGTTCCTCCACCGAGTCCCTTGAACCAACTTAATGTTGTCCCCTTCAAGGTAGAGGGAAATAATTTCAGTTTATGAGGGTTAATGGTGTAGTCATATCCCCTACATGAGACATAGAATTCAAATAAAAATGTATTAGGATCTTCTGAGGTCAACCCATGTAAGGTGGGGATGTTTTGTAATCGAATGGATTTCAAAGAGGCATTTACAGCATGATCAAAATGGTATACTCCAATGTTGATATCTGCCTCTGATTTTGGTTCTGATTGTTCACTATTTGATCAAATATATGCTAATAATCTTCGAGGATTTCTTGTTATGGAGGACTAATCTTAGTGGAATTAGGGAGTGGAGGAAGCCTTACAACACTTCCTCTATTTGGGATACCAAGTTTCTCTGTCTCGATGACTCTATTAGGGGATCTAGGCTCTGGAGTTTTTACCTGTAATACACTACTGGTTTCTCCTTCCCCTTCCTGTAAATTGTAATAACCTCCCTCTCTCGAAGGGTCAACCATTACGTGGTTAGTAGTATGAAGGCTTTGTTCAGACCCTTTTGTTTCACTATTAATCTCGGTGTGGGCTATAGATGGTGAGGCTGCTTCCTGAGGGAATGTAGTAGAAATTTGAGTAGGAATAGTTCTGGGTCTTATGGATTCCTGGGATTCAACCTTCTTAATGATTTCATCTATATATGTTGTTCTGCCAAGGATCACCGGTCCTTTGGCTTTCGTGGATTTAAATGGGTGATTTTTATTTGTTTCTATCTTTTTATTCCTAGTCATAAAACAAGAGCACCTATCCTACTAGCCTCTGCACAATTGCTGAGAAGCGGGCTGGAGAGCAAACATATTGCTTGCCAGTATGAAGTTTCTTACCTGTCATTTTCAATACCCAATTATTCGTAGAAAAAGAAAAAAAGGAGTAAACGACATCACTCTTAAACACTCTCCCCAGAAGCGCAAAAAAATTTGGGTCATAAAGATGAATGTTACAGGAAGTTTCAATGCTCTCGTTTAATTATCAACCCAGGGAAAGTCTTGTTATTTCAAGACTGTATGCACAATATATGCGAGTGCCATCGAAGGAAAAATACTCTAAATTACCATAAGGAAGACTATCTAATTCTCGAAGTTCAATCAAAGCAAAGTGAAATGGAATTATAACATGCTTTTGACTATTCTATCTAAGTAAGCACAAAAAAGAGAAAACTACGATTGAAAAACATACTGTGACGAATTGAACAACAGTCCTAATAAATTGAACATCACTTGTTTATATAATTTTGCAATGGAATTCTCTTTTAAATTAAATATATGATATCTCTTTGAATCAAACAATAACTAGACACCTCGCAAATGAAGGAATCCAACTTTATCTATATACAAAATTGAACAACAGTAATGCTAAAACTAATCAAACGAGTATAAAAGAATTGGGAAATGATGAAAGCATCTAAAAAATTATGAAAAAATTGATTGTAAGCAAGAAAGCATGAATTATGAACTATTCTAATGAAAGAGAAAGTCAGAGCATCTTATGTCCATAATTCAATCAATTAAATGATATCTCACGAAATGCATTAAATGAATGGAAACATAAATTTTGTAATTAAAGTATAGCAAAAAAGTAGCGAAGAAACTCCGAGGGCTGGGCCCAAAGCCACCAGAAGTATACCACTAAAGAAAACTCAGAGATTGACTATTTAAAAATGCCAAAATATTTATTAATCTAGAGATTAATACATTAATACAACTGACAATTCTCTCCTGATACGTCTATTACAAAAGAAAATCCCTATTCAAATCTATCTATCTTGTTGATATTTGGCCTTTTAAAGGTGATTTCAAAAGTGTTACTGAGTCTTTTCCATATGGAATCCTGCTGCTCGTGGCTTTCGTTTGAGTTATTCAAGAGTGGATGTGCCTTTCCGTCTTCCGCCAGCCCATGGGAGCCATCATGATCCCATTTTCTTCTCTTGTCAGTTGTCTTTCTGTTATCATTATTTCAACTACTTTTTTTCCCTGTTAATAAATATACAAGTCAATTTTCCATTGTTCAACATCCCTTTTATCATTAGTTCATTTTTTCCTGACTTTACATTAATTCCCTTTGCTTTATTTTCAAGATGAGGAAAATTCATAAAAGTGCATAGAAATTTGTGGTGAAGATAGGATGAAACGTACCTTATTCTCGGCCCAATAGACATAGCTACAATTTTAAAGAAATTACAATCAACTCTCATAAATTCATAATTTAAAAGCATATGAATAAACCTCGTAAAAAATGGAATTCAAACATTCTGCCTCATTTTTATGAAATGCAAACCTTTGATATAGCTTCTCAACCCTATTAATATTGACACGCAGTTAGTATTCTCTGAAAACCAAATCTTCTTTGAAACTCCTTAAGTGCTACCACACTCACAGTATGATCATGATCATTATATTATGCTCCTTCTATGAACCTCACACATAATGTATGCCTACATAACCATCCATTTCTCAAAATAATGAAATATTAAAGATAGTCTATGAATTTCTCTCCATTGTGTTATTTTCCCTAGTACTATCCCTTCTTCATCATGAGTTCTTACGATGCTCAATAAATAAAGCACATGGTGCATGTTTCTTTACTTCTGAGCTCTTAAAAATTTAACATCAAGGATAAATTTCACATCCTAGTCATTGATAACCTTTTGGATGAACTCAAGGGTGCTTAATTCCTCACCAAACTCAATCTTCGCTTAGGCTATCACCTAATTCACATGAAAAAAATAGATATTCCTAAAATTGTTTCACTCTCATGAAGGCAATTACAAGTTATTGGTGATGAATTTTTCTCTTTGCAATGTACCTTCCACCTTCCAAAGCCTGATGAGTAAAATATCTAAACCATTTTTGCACCATTTTCTCCTTGTTTTTTTTAATAACATCTTTATATATATGTCATCCTTGTGGATTAAATCCATTGGGTCTCCACTTAGTCAACCTATGCCACAGTGCTTGTGCTCATGGGATATTAGATAATATTTATATTTCCACTAGATATTGATAAAGGAAACCCAAAGTTTTTTTGTTGAACCACTGTCCCAATACATATTTGTAATGAAAATAGCCATTATTTTTAATATATATACGGTATTTTAAATAAATACCCCTTTTAATAACCCCTAATACCTATAAATATACCCACAAAAACACACAAATGCATCCCCTACTCCCTCCTCTTCCTCGACAGCACCTCCCAATATCTACGATATATGGACTCTATTTTCACAATTGTAGAACCTTGTCTACGAATGAACATGGAAATATATTGGTCAACGAGGTGAATCCTCCATAGTAAAGTCTTATAACAATTTTTTTTAGCATTGAATCTTTCTTAAGAGGTCCAAATGTTCCATTGGTGTCTTTAAAGTGGAATATTTGGGGTGTATTTTTAGTTATGGTTGTGTGTCTCTGAATCCAAAAATATTGAAGTGATGATAAATCAACCTTGCACTAAAACTCTTAATATTTTTAGAGTATTCTAGAAACTACATTTTTTTTTTTAATCTCAATACGCTTCAACGCTACTCTAAGGTCATCTCAAGACTTACAAAACAACTAAAAATTAATGTCCTTTAATACAATATTAATAGTCATTGCTTACCATGCATAGTATTAGACCTTATTTAATGCGTAAAACAATAGTTTTGGGTAATATTTAGGTAAATTTTAAGCATGAAAATTTATCTTAAAGCTTACAAACCTTGGCAAATTTCACTAGTCCATGATATGCAAAATGTAAAAATTTGGGTGATATTTTTGTAGAAATATTTAAATTTCCAATTATTTTATTTTAATCTATATAAAATCTAGGTGATTTTTAAGGTAAATTAATTTTATATTGTGAAATTTTGGCGAGACATTTTTAGGAAAAAATAAAATATTGGCCAATCTTTTTCTTGAAAAAGCATGAAAAATTAGCCCCCATGTAAATATTAGCCCCTAAAACCTAACATGCATGAATATACTTATCTCCCCAATATAATGGTTTCTGCATGAAGAAATAATACAATCCACACCTTCAAATAGTTTGGGATTTGAAAAAAAATGTAGAATCAAATATATTGCCAATTGTATTTGGGAGGAGATAACCTCTAAAGAAACTAGAAATAGACTTCACAACCTTCACATGTATCATAAAAATAGAGAAATATATATTTATAGAAATAAATAATTATTAGAAATCTTTTCCAAAATTTTAACTAATAAAAGAATTGATGATGATTTACCTTTCAACTTTTTTTTCACTTTTTCAATCTTTTTATTAATTTTTTTTTTTCACTTTACCTTTTTCATATGATGAATCTTAACCATCCGACCTTCTTTTTCACTTTTTCAATATTCCAACCTCCATTTCACTTTTTCAATTTCTTATAATTCTACCCTCTTTTTTCACTTTACCGTTTCATATCCTATTTGATTCCTTGTTTTTTGTTTTTTTAAGAGTAACTTTCCCTTCTGATAAAAAGTTTCCTTTCATTCTTTTTCTTTTCTTTAAAAAGAAATCAATTTAATGAGCATTTAGGTTATACGAGATTTTGTCCTTCAAATACTTTAAAATTTTGTATATGCCATATCTCGTGATATGTTTCATAGTGTGCAAAACTTATTTTCGATGTTCTACAACAAACATTTATATGACTGATATTGTATGGTTGTGAGGTCATAACATTAAGCTCCATGGATAAAAATTAAAACTTGTTGTGAAGGGAATTGTGATTTACTCACAATTTTCAATTTGAAACTAATACAAATTCATACAGGTGCACATTTTATATCACATTAAAATACTATTCATTCATATGATGACATGTGATATAGGAGAATTCAAGGCTAAATTCATATTGAATGTTGTTTTATTTATCTCAAACACTCCAAAATTTGTGACAAACCTTAAAGCGATTGTGATTGTTTTCATTGTAACATAAACTAAAAATTATTTCTTTTACCTCTATTATTTTTCAATTTTTTATTTTTTATTTTTATTTTTTCTGGAACAAGAAAAAAAATGGATTATATTAATATAAATCAAAGTTTACAGACTTTATTTACAAATCACTATAGGTTATTTTTTGTATGCAATCAACAAACATAGATCATTTATAATATTCTAACAAAAAGAAACAACAACAGAACACAATTATTGTAGAAATTTTGTAAACATAACACTCATTGTTGGGAACTGGAAAAATTTAAGGGACTAATATTCACAGGTAGGCTATTTTTCTACGCTTTTTCCAAAAAAAGTATTCACCAATTTCCATTTTTTTAGAAAAATGATTGGCCCAAATTTTATAGTATAAATTTATTTGACCCTAAAAATATCCAAAATTTTATATGTACTAATATAAAATCATTGGAAAACTAAATAGTTTTAAAATAGTAACATCAAAATTTTTGCATTTTACATATTGGGGACTACTAAGATTCGGGAAGGTTTCTAAACTTTAAGATAAATCTCCATCCTTGAAATTTTCCTTGGTTAGAAAGTCCATCAGAGAAAAAACACCATGGAGACATAATGGAAACATAGTAACCACCATCGAAAATACCTGCTAGCTTCGCATGGTTATTTGGTTGTAGAATACTTACGTTGGCCCATGAAGAGGCCCTATGCCGCATTGATAAATAAGACCATAAATCATTGTATAGATAAAAATGGATTACAGTATCTTGCTCGAACGAAAATACTGAAATCTAATGGGCCCAAGGTCCATATTCAAACCATTCTTCGGCATGGAATCCATGTCTTGGTTGAGCACTCTAGGAACTTGGGAGAAAGAAACTGATTAAAATAAACCCATAATATTATGAATCCTTTGCATCCAATGTCCCATACAAAGATGGGAAAATGAGATGTGTTTATTAATATAGTCAATCGTAACTTGAAAATCATCAAAATTTAAATGTCATTTAGTTTCAACCACCTAGCACAATATAGAGAACCCTAAAATATAATGACCTTTACCCTACTATCATTGCTCCCAACATTTCAAAAAAACTTCCAAGTGATATCTGTGTCCATGTTGATCATCACTCCGCATCAATAAATAATAAATATCATTCTCAGAGCCCCATCAAAATGAATAAATAAAAAAATAGAAAAGAGATTCTTATATGAAATAAAGTTGTTTGTATTCCATATAATAAGCACAAATATATGTCACCATAAGCTCTTTTCGGAAAGGTATCATCTTCCAATTTTGTTGATGTAACTTTTTCAAAACGTTTAACCCAGAAGAAAAATGACTATGAGAAAAAATCCATACTTTAGCAATCCAGAATTAAAACCATATTGTTTTAAATCCAAGGACTACAAATGGCCGAGATTGGAAACTTAGGTAATTAACGCTAATAAAGTTAAGAATTGCCACAATATAGTTTCTATTAAGAGGACTACAAGTGTGCTGATATTGAGAATTCGTTTGACGAACACTCAAACCGTGCACTAAAACATATTAGTTTGATACCTTGTTCTGTAAAGTTTATATGGATTGAAATACGACAAATTTTATCCCATACTCGAACCCCGTTGTCTAAAATTGTATGGTTTCAAAAGGGAATGTGATAACATTGATACATGAGAATTCAATACTGATTTTCAAGGATTGCAAGAACCTCGGGGCCATGACCAGATGAATCCTTGAGTGGGAATGGTACCCATGCTGATGTCAATTTTGGGGACTAATGACATAAATGAGATTCCAATGGCTATGTAAAATATTATATATATATATATATACACACGATTGATAGTAAGTGAGAAATTTTAACTTTTTGTGTAAATTTATTTTTCCTATTCACGTAAATGTTTTAATATATATTTTGATAATTGGT
Organism: Pinus albicaulis; assembly: GCA_034641835.2. NCBI lineage: Eukaryota > Viridiplantae > Streptophyta > Pinopsida > Pinales > Pinaceae > Pinus > Pinus albicaulis. The sequence continues at coordinate 623,059,013 of CM076579.1, forward strand.
ATCATTTTAAAAGTGCTACGTAATAATATGTATGGGTAAATAAGATATATGGGGTACGATTAATGAGTGAGTTATTTATTTATTTATTTATTAAATTTTATAGTTTTTTATTAAATTTTATTTATCAAAAAAGAAAGCAAGTTGAAATATATAAAAATTTGGTAGTTTCAATATACTCGAAGGAAACAAGGTTTGTTGGCCACCTTAAAGCATTAAATGCCATCCAGTATTGAAATACTCTCTTTCTTCTACTAGCCAATATGTCCATTTTACTGTAAAAAGCAAAATATAGCTGAAAACATGAAAAGTAAAAGCTAGCCGCAAAATTCATGGAAACCTAGAACATCATTTGTTAACTGTCTGAAGAGTCCATAAGCACCAGGTCTTTTGCAGTTGAGCCTGACATGTCGACTAGCTGCATAGATTGAAGCTGCCTTTCGATTCTGCCAATACGAACTGTGGCATGATACTGCGATACTCTAGTATCCTGAATTTATTTTTTGATTTCCTGTAGAATTGAGACGACTGTGGGACTTCCTTCATTTTCCTTTAAACTTTGCAGGGCTTTAGCCATCACACAATTAAGAGTCCAATATGTATGTATTGATTAGTGAAATATGAAAATATATGAGTTTTTATTTAAAGAAAAAATCATAGTAAGATATTTTGTGGATGGGATTCTTTTCAATTCTATAATTAGGAACTAGATTAAAGTGTTTTAGAAATGTCATGGGTGGTACTGGTACAAAATCCACATCATGAACTTCACCAAAGGTTAGCTTCTTCTTAGTTAATTTCAATCAGAGATATTATGTTCATGGAGTCATTGGCCATGATCTTCGGGTATATAGGAATATTCAATATTTTTTTAATAGTGGGAGGAGGATGCCTTGGTAAACCGAATGCCCCAAATTTATTATCTTATGCAAATACACTTCCCTGGCCTTCACATGTAAAAATAACACTTCCTTGTGTACATTTATGCGTGGGTTTATATGTCATGGGCCTTTGTTGTTTTTCAACCTTATTCCATAGAAAAGGATTTCCTTCATGTCAACCTCTCTAAAGACTTTGAGTATTTTGTCTTTATCCATGTAGGAACAAGGTGGTGAAACATCTAACCATACACATTAACCTATCAAGCACATGTTTCTATTGACAAAAACTATTTTGAAATGGTATTTAAAGAAAAGAGAGAGAAATAAATTTATTTTGGAAGCGATATTTAAATAAAAGATTAAGAGACATCTATTGAAATCTAAGGTGAGATCCAAGCTTTCTGCAAAGTATTTCCATACACAAAATCAAATCTTTCCTCTATAGAAACAAGAAGGAAATGAAAAATCAATTTACATGTTGAATACTTTTTATTGAAACATTGACAATTGTAGTTGTTAAAGTATTATAATTCAAATATATTTAATTTTTAGTTGATTTGTGTACAATAGAAGGGAATGACATTTCAATGATACACCAAGGTAAAAAATATTTGTTAATTTTCAAGGAAATTTTTAGTTACATACAATATGGAACCTTATTAGAGTGAGTTTGTTACAATTTTATTCAATGTTTCTTTAATATATATATATATATATATATATATATATATATATATATATATATATATTGCTTAACTTTGGTGATAAATAGAAGGAATGTTTTGATCAAACCATTTTTTTACCACATTTAATAATTAGAAGTTTTTTCTCTTCGAGAATGTAATAATGAAAGATGAAACAATAACATAATACTATAATATAATGTTGAGAGATGATCTTCTTAATATTAAGGTATATCTCATTATGGAAAGAAATGCTAAAATATATATGGTCAAATGTATATTTTTTCTTTAAATCATATAGTATATATTATATTATGTAAATCATAGCATAATTCATACTAATTAATCTACTTTTGAGTTCTTATTAATAACATTCAAAGGTTTTACTATGTTGGCCATTATATATGTGTGATAAGATCTTCTTAGTCATATCTCGTATGTACTAATGTTACAACATGTCTCAGTAAAAAAGTGATTTTAGGGTTCCACAAATTTATTGTGTTTCATGATTTCAAGGGAAGATTCAAGATTTAATAAGTCAATTGTGTGTTATGGTTGATTATGATAAATATGTGAAATTTTAAGATAACATAAAATATGATTTTTTAATCATAAATAAGTGTTAATTTATTATGATAATTGAAGAGAAAAATTTTAAATATAACATTTTGACCCAAAAATTCAAAAAGAAATTATGATAAGTAAAAAAAAAATCCAAATTCTAGGGCTACTTAAAATAATATATTTATATTAAAATATAAATTTGCATATATCTTTTCTTTTAATAAGTTCTTGAACAACCATAAAACATATTTATAATTTAAATTTATTCGTGATTAAAAGGTGAATATTAAAATAAAGTGTAAATGTCTTCTCACGCAAACAATACTATACGCTTGATGGAATCCAACATCTGCATTATGTTTTTTATTCCTTCACCATTATACATTTGGAAAAGATAAGCACGTGACTGTATGATTTTCAAATATTATTCCTTACCCCATTTTCTGTCATTAATATTTTATTTTCCATATTTCTATTCATCTTACAAATTTGTTATTGAAATTTAACGGGTTCTTTCTTTCATCAATGATCAATTCATACTTAACATAATCCATATCTCCACATTCTGTTTCTGCACCAACAGTGTCCATTGTTATTCCATTTTCAGATATTTTCAGGTAAAAACCAGAACAACGAGAAAGTAATATATAATGGGCACTCATTCATACCAAAGAAGAACACTTGGATATTGAGAGGCGAGCATTATCATTATTGCAGCTTCATACCTAGAAGATCTCTACGAACGACGGAGATTAAGCATAAACTGAACAGTAGCTCCTTCCACAACCATGCCTTGCAATCAACCGTGTTTCCAACGTTGGCTCAATAATAAACTTCTTTCACATTGAATTAGTTGTATATTTCATTTTTATTTTTGATTAGAATAAGTTAAATTTAATTACATGGTAGATTGAAAATATTTGAATGCTAAATCACTTCATTCATGTTCATCCAATTTCAAAATATTCTTAAAATCTTCGATCAAAATAAGCACACAGCTATGCAGGCAGTCTCAGTACGGTCATTCACTTATCATTATGTACAAGTCAACCAACGTGAGGATTTTTTTTTTTTTATTTACAATGTCATAACCAAATTTTGTGCTTATCCAATTCCCATCGCATCCAAAACTAACTGGCAAAATCGGGGAACTAAGAAAGTGATGAATAAATCGAAGGTGAAATGACTTCTCAGTGTGGAAATTTGCTGCCCTACTCATTTATTCAATTATTCGATTAACGATGGGGAGGAAGATGACAAAATATCATAGTTCGTTACCGACATTATTTCCTACTTCTTCGAGTTTGTTCAAAGTTTGACCAAGTGGGTGATGGAATTTGGTATTCTTGCTCTCTGTTCGTGTTGGAAATGGATCACCTACCCATATCCAGATCTCCATTGTAACTTTCAATAGGTATGTGGAGATAAGATTCATTTCCGCGTCTACAAATATTATAACAACATTCATGGGTAACTATCATTGTTGCTATCGATGGTTTACTTTTCCATTATGGAAAACCTAACGAATGAAATAGGTTCATGTGGGCAAGGAAGAAGACTATTTTATATAATATTATTATATTCTAACGAAAGTGTATTTTTATGTATTTATTAACTTTTCTAATTTAGAGAGTTGCAACATTTAGTAGTACTTCCTTGTTCTCAAAATCTTAGAAACTTTATCTTTTATTGTTAGTTTACAAAATTCTTACATAAATTTGAATATTGAGAGTTTGAGAATTTTAAATGGGTAGGAATATCCAAGTGTCTCATTAGGAGTTGTCAAAATGAATAGATAGAAAGTATATGTCTTACCTACACCCTTATTTTGATCGTTCTCAACAGAATCCTTGTATCAAGCTGATCATCATGGTCTTACTCTCTAGTAAGTTTTTTTGGTGGAACTGCCCACCCCATTACTTGGTATCTAGCTCAACAAATCCAAGATGTAGTGTTGATCACATTTGCACCACTCTCTTGTGACCTTTTCATATGGATCCACAACTACATGCCTATTTCTCAGGGCATATAGTTTTCCACCAAAGTCTCTTCATTAGAAATTGTATGTAAGAAGTTGCAACACAAGATAGACTACAACCACTCCTATGCTCAACAAAATCTTGATGCCATTGATGATAAGTTGGCTAACCTAGATTCACTACCTCACTAGGTGGCTAAACTCATGGTGCATCGTCGCTTCACAATCTCTGGGCTATTAATAGTTGGGCTAGGCATATCAAAAAGAAAGGGATGAATCATCCAATCCTACTAGGAATTAATATATCCCACTTATTCATTATCCATTGAATCATATGTGGCACAAACGTCCCAAATATAATATCAAAAAATATTATGGATCTAAACCCATAAAATGGGTTTCTTAGATGGAAAATTAATTTAAGTTACAGGGAATCATAAATGATGGGATGAAACTTCACATGGGTGTCTTATATTTGGACCTTCATCATTTCTAGTGATGGAAATGACATAGGAAATCCAATAGGGGTTATATCACTTCGAGACAATTTATCTTAGACCTTTTTTTTACATTTTGAAAATGACATTCATTATTTGGGATGATTGACCATAGTTAAATCATCTTGCACAATAAAATATTTCACCTCTACTTTTGAGAAAATGACCATCTACAATAAATTGATGTTTAATTTTTTTTTCAAGGAATGCCTCTATCATTGGTATGAAATAAGAGATATGTACAATTCTTAATGGGTCGTTGTAATAATTGGTTGGAAGCTTCTCAAAAATCTTAGAATTCTAAAAGGTGGTGAATGTTCAAATTAAAAAGACATTCTTTATTCTTCATCCTGTTTCCATTATTTTCCCACCTACTAATACCTCTCTATAATCTCCACCTCTCAATATCCACGAGCTCACCTAATCCAAACATGGAAACTGCCAACTAAAAACCATTTTCTACAAATATGACGAGCAATATTTTATTGAGTAAAAATGTCAGGAGAAAAAAATATTTGTGGCCACTTCGGAGGACATTTTTTATGATGACGATGAAGTTATATATTTATAGGATATTCATCCATGTATTAAATAAACTCCCTCATATGAAACATAGGGTCTAAAACCATATATCTTCCTACATGCCTTCATTAGTATTTATGTTCCCCAAACCCTTAAATTTATTGGCTACATCAAACATCAAAAAGTCATTGTCTTAATTAACAGTGATAACACTTGTAACTTAATTTATCACTATGTAGCCCAATAAAACCATCACTAAATTCATATTTTGAATAAATTTCAAATCATGATTTTTAATGAGGGTCAATGAAATGTGGTGGAAATGTGAAACTCCAAATGGGTGACTCTTACCTCAAAACCCACATGTATGTTATTGAATTGTGTGGATATGACATTGGCTTGGGTGTTAAATATTTATAGTTCCATTATACCCCATCAACATGAATTTCTACAAGTTATACATCAGTTTCTAATGCGAGGGGCATAGCCATAATTTTAAATGAATTGCAATCGACTCTCCTAAAATAATCATTTCACACCATATGGAAAAACCTCTTAAAAATTCACATTCAAACATTATGGCTCAATTTCATATTATTCAACACTTTTATATGACTTCTAAACCCCAAACATCTAGGCATGCAATTAGTATTTTCCATATAATAATTCTTCTTGAATATCCCCAAGGGATACCACCGTCAAAAAGTGATCATGATCAGTATATTATTCTCCTCCCATGATCCCCTTAAATAATGTATGCCTATATGACCATCCATTTTCTAAAAGTAATGAAATAGTAACGATAGTTTATGAGTTTCTTTCCATTGTGTCATTTTCCTTAAAACTATTCTATATTCATCCCTAGTTTTTATTGTCCTAAAAATAAAGGAACATGGTGCATGTTTCCATACTTTTGAGATCTTAACAATCTTACATCAAGGATAAATTTCCCATTATATTGATTAATGAATCTTTGGATGAAATCAAAGGTGCTCAATTCTCCACCAAAATTGATATTTTTTCAGGCTAACACATAATTCACATGGAAGAAGTAGTTCTTACTTCAAAATAGTTCATGCTCATGAATTCCATTATGGGTCCTTGGTGATGACCTTTTCCCTTTGTAATGCACCTTCCACCTTCTGAAGCCTCATGAATTAAATATTTAAACCATTTCCACACCATTTTTTCCTCACCTATTTTTATGACATAATGATCTATATGTTACCCTTTTAGATCAACTCGTTCTCCACTTAGTCAAAGTATTCCATAGTACTTATGTTCGTGGGAAATTAAAGAAAATCTCTATTCTCACCAAGTTGCTATTGATAAATATATGACAAAATTATTTTATTGAACCCACCATCCAATACATATTTCTAATAAAAATAACCCCTATTTTTAATATTATAAATCCCCTATTTTTATTGAATAGCCTTTTTAATACCCCCTAATACCTATAAATATACCAACACCAACTACCCCATCTCTGCCCCCCTCTCACAAAATATACAATATATTAACACTATTTTCACAATTTAAAAACCCCTTTTATGAATGAATGTGGTTAAATATTGGTCAATGGGGTGAATTCCCTCTTATCAAGTCTTACAACTAATTTTTTATCATAAAATATTTCTTAAGAGGTCCAAATGCACCTTTGGTTTCTCTAAATTGTGGAATATTGTTAGCGATGGTTGTGTATCTGTGGATCCAAAAAAATTCAAGTGACGAAGGGTCAACCTTGCATGAAAAGTATTAAAATTTTTAATATATTCTATAAATTAAATTTTGGTTTTTATCCTCAATAAGTTTTTAACCTGTTCTAAAATGATATTAAATACTAAGAAACCCACTAAAAAAAAATTTCTTTAAGTAAAATATTAATAATCATTGCTTACCATGTGGACTAGTTGACGTTATAAAATGAACGAATGATTAACATTGGAAAATATTACTTTATGAGTTTTTTTGTGTGTGAAACAAAGGCATGTAGACCTACCCAACTTTGCACCATCACAAAAACTAATGTTATTAGGGTGTAGCTTAATTTTATAGTTTCCCTTATCTTCTATTTACCATAACTTTCTTCCTTCAACACAATTTTTTCATCCTCCAAATATATGGGATGATTTGTGTTATGAACATGCTCCATGATCACCAATATATTTATTATATCATGTCTTAAAGCTATGCAATTATCTTCCAACCTGGAATACATTGATATCTTGATCTCCCCAATGTAAGGTATTTTGAAAGAACATAGAATAGAGTACACTCCTTTAAATAGTTTGGGATCTAGAAATCTCTTTTTATAATCAATTATATTCCCAATTATATTTTGTGGAAAGGAAAAAACACTTATGATTAGCTTTCATATGATTTTATCTACTTTATATATTTTTCCATAGATGTATGATAGATAGATCTAGGAAATTATTTCCTCTTCTTGTCATCATAAAATAGGACCCCTTCTTGCTTTCATAATAGCCCTTCCTAGTTTCTTCATTTCATACCCATTCCTCATAAAACATTCGAACAAATTTTCTTATTCACTGTTAATATGATCTCCAACTAACATTCTAATGACCTTGGTTACCAAAGTATTGATTACACCAAGTTTTTTCACTAGGAGGTGTTGTGTACTTACATGAAGATACTTATCATTATGGTTATTTTTTTGGTACACTTGTTGCATTATAAAACCATCATAATTTTTCTCAACAACATGTCCAAGGGGTGTATACTCGTTTCATTCTCTATTTCATTGTGAATTTTGAGTTCGAATTTTCTTCATTAATATGGATGCATAATTCTTCTATTTTTTTTCTTCAATTGGGCCATATTATATTAGTATTTTCTATGGATAATTTCTAGAATTTTTGTTTTACTCGAAAGCATACCAAGGAACATGTTTAAAACTCATACATTTATGAATTGGAAATAATAGGTGAGAGAGGTGTCTCCATAGAATTATACTCAGTCTCATCGTAAATAGTTTCCTAAAAATTGAAATAAGTAGAATTCAAGAAAATACTCACTGGATTAGTAGTTTCATAATTAGTTATATTCCTTATGATATTAATGGCATATATTGTTGGAATATTAATTAAAAATGACACCCCATCATAACTCACCAAGATGTCCTCTTCAATATTTATCTCTTATTAAACTTGTTGAGTCTTTGATATATGAATCGATTTTTCGAATGAGTATGCTAGTTTTTTACCTAATAATTTGGATAATTAATATGTTTGAGATAAAATATCACCTTCCTTATTAATTTTATGCAATGCATATAATAATGGGATTCTTGTGTCTTTTGGTCATAAGATCTTCTTTATAGAGTCATCTCATGATGTGTTCATGATTTTCCAAGTAACTTCTCTGATGGTTTTAGTACATAGATCATTCATGAGGACTCTATAGCTAACACGTTTTTACAAACTCAATCAATTTACTATTGTAGTCTTAGGTGTAAATTAGTATGGTCACATTTCTTTTATCATCCTTTAAGATTTTAATGTCAATTTTCTTCTTAGCTTTTTTAGGGTAACTTATTCCTTGCTAGTGATGTTTATTTTTTTATTCTTTTCCTTCCTTATTAGAGTTGCACATTATTGTTTTATTCCTTTTGTAGTTTATAATGGTATAATTTTGACAACTAATTGCATATCACATATTAGGTCATCGTGTAGAAGCCTTCTTGGAGCTATGGAAAATAGTAAATTGTATGTCCATGTTTTAAGGGTAATTACATGCTTCACCGAGGTAAATCACCGTTTAAAGATTGAATAAAATAGACATATGTTCATTGAAATTATCTTTCCATTAATTAGAGTTGAAATTAAAAGAACTAAACTTGAGCTGAAGATGATATCAACTAAAGCATACAATTTTCATGTTAGACTAAATGTGTTGTAATTTGACCCATGGGACATGGTGTATGCTTCAATTTACAAAAATATTGACATGGTGCAAGAATATACATGTAAAAAATAGAAGGAGAAGTTATATTCACCTAAATAAATACAACTTGGAATATTAGAGGAATATGATATCAATATTACCAATGTTATCAATCTATCTAAACTAAAAATGGATGATGCATCACATAGAAATTTAGAATACATTTTAAAATTTTCCATAGCTTTGAGAAGTATTGAAATGGAAGACATAATATGTGAGATATAATTAAATCTAAAAAATATATCATTATATATTGTGGAAGAAATTAAAAAAAAATGTGTTTTTCTAATAACAAAGGCAAAGGATCTAAAAAAGAAACATCACCATAGAGGAGGAAGCTTCTCTAAAAATGTTAAGAATAAATCGTGATATTAAAATTATTAAGGATGACAAGGGAAATGTGAAAATGCTAATGAACACCTCATATTACAATAGTAAAATAATGAAGCATATAATTTAAAGTGGTATCTATGGAGTCCTCATAAAATTATCCAAGCAATAAAATCATTAAATAGGTTACTAGAGAAATCGTGAACACATCGTGGGATAAATATACAAAGAATAAGTTGTTACCAAAATACATAATAACTCCACATATATGTGGTTTTCAGAAATTCATAAGGAATGTATTCCTCTCAAACCAATAGTGAATACTATTGGATCTCCAACATACAAACTAGCCAAATTATTAGCAAAAAAAACTAAATATAGTCATTGGAAAAACTAGTTCTTTTTTCAAAAAATGGACAAGTTGGATAAGGTAAATAAATAATATAATACTTGAAGAGGGGGACATATTGCTGATTTTTTATGTGGTATCATTTTTCAATGAAATTCTGACACAAGATACCATTAATATATTTAGAGATATAAGTAATGATGAAATTGTTGATCTAGTGAGTGTTTCCTTGAATTCTAATTCAATTTTGAAGGAACTATTTATGATCATATTGAGTGTATTGAACTTGGGTCATCTCTCTCAGTTGTTATTACCAATTTATACAAGCAGTTTGAAACATGTTGTTGGTATCATTTCGATTAATACCCAAAATTTGGAATCGATTCATAGATGATACTAATATAATATTGCTCCATGGAAGACATAATTTAGAAGAATTATTTCATAATAATAACAATCAAAATGTGAACATAAAATTTCTAATGGAACCAAAGAATAAAAATATTATATCCTTTCTAGACATGTTGTTGACCACAATCATGATAGTTATATGACGGAACAAGTATATGTAACAAAATTACACATATTGATAGGTATCTCAACACAAAATCACACTACGTCATAATGAAAAACATTAGTGTAAACAATACTGATTTAACCAAGTCCATTAAATCCCTGGATGAAGATCATATTGATCATGAGTTAAAACCTTTTTTTTATAAATTTTAGGCAGAAAAGGTATCAAAGGAGGCAGCTGGAAGAGGCTACTAGAAAAGAAAAGAAGGATCATTTATAAAGACAACAAAAAGTGGAATAAAGTACCAAGATAAATATACCATACATCTAGGGGACAATAGATAGATGGCTAAAATCCTAAAGAAGATAAATATAGGTCTTTGTCCCCCGCTCCAAATAAAATTGGTAAAATAGTTGATTTTAAAAAATATTTTATAAATTCTAAACTATTTAAATATGTGTACTCCATTATGTGTTATTGCAAAAAAATTTATATTGGGGAGACAACCGTATCCATGGATGTTAGGAAGAAAAAACATTGCACAAGTTTAAGACATGGTAGAATTGAAAGATAATCCATTGTGGAGCATTCCCATAACACAATTCATGTAATAAATTTAGAACATCCAAAACTAATTTTGAAGGAATGAAATTACACCAAAATTAAAATAAGGGAAACTCTAGAAATCAAGACATATCCCAATAATATCAGTCATGGCGATGGTGCAAAATTGGGTGAAATATAGATTCCCTTCATTCAAAAATTCATGAAGGAGTATTGTAAAACATTAATGGTTTACCCATTTATTAGGTTGGTTATTGTACATAGTAAGTGATGGTTATTAATATTTTCATTGAAAATATAGTTTTTTTCTAGCTTTTTCATTCCTAAATTTTATCCTAAAATAGTATTGAAATTTGATGAGATTAAAAATCAAAACATAGTTTCCAAATTACTTTAATTTCTTTCCAATATGTAATCATGTTTAATCAAAGTACTCTTAAAAGTCTAAGAGGTTTTATTGTTCTCACTAGTTATAGATATTATGGAAATTTTGTAAGGAAATATAGTAAGAGTGTAGCTTCCCTCGCAAGCTTATTGAAAAAAAATATTTTAGTTAGAATGCATTTGTAAAATAATCCTTTTCATATTTGAAGAAAACAATTTTTACAACCGTAATAGTTGTTCTTCCTATTTTAATTTAAACCTTTCTGATGGAATATGATGCCTTATGCAAGAAGGAAATTTTTTGGATTTTACCAGCTAATGACCCTATGAGTGGCACTCGAAAAAATCCATTGATGAAAATGAGAGATGAATATGTTACATGTTATGGATATCTAGCATCCAAACCTATTCGGGAAATATTTCCAAACACCACAACAAAACCCTATCATTAGCATTCCTTTTTGCTTCGTTTTTTTCCTTTAGAGCCCATTTTTGGTGTTATTTGTGTCAATTTACTAAATATGGTGCACAAATTGATGCAAAACTTGCACTGAGTTTTGCACTAGGTCTTACACCAAGTTTAACAATGGGTATTGTAATAGGTTTCACGATAGATTTTGCACCAGGCTTTATGCCGAGTTTTGTGGAATCGATTGCACCGGGTTTTGTTTCAAGTTTTGCATCAATTTTGCTACCCAATTTTGTTTCACCTAATTTTTCATCCTCTATTGCATCCAATTTTTATGCCTACACTTACATCAACTTTTGCAACTTCTTTTGCATCCTCTTTTAAAGCATATTTTGCAACCATTTTAGCATCATTTTTTACATGTCCTTTGCGCCAAGTTTTCCATCGAAGTTTGTGTCTAGTTTTTCATCTACTTTTGCATCTACTTTTTCTTCATCCACTTTTGCATCTTTTTTTGCATCCATATTGACATCCTCTTTGTCATCTATTATTGTGTCCACTATTACATAAAAATTTGTTGGGCCACACTTTGTGCCTAGTTTGGCACCTCCCTTTGCACAAATTTTTCTTATAATTTTGTATCCATGTTTGCATCCTCATTTTCCGCTAGGTTTTCATTGACTTTTACATCTTTTTTTGCATCTTTTTTCATATCCACTTTTGAGTCAGGATTTGAATTCGGGTTTGTGTCTCGTATTTCATCTACTTTTGCATCGAATTTTGTTGCATCAAATTTTACACCCATTTTTGCAACCATGTTTACATCCACCTTTACATTCATTTTTTCATCTTTGTTTGCATCTTTGTTGGCTTCTTTTTTTGCATCTATCATTACATCCAATTTTCTTGTACCACAATTTGTGTCATGTTTTGTAGTTATTGTTGTACCCACATTTTCTTCCAATTTTGCATCAATGTCCACATCCTCTTTTGCATCAAGTATTTCATCTCTTTTTCCACCCATGTTTGCATTGGGTTTATGCATTGGGTTTTGTGTCTCATTTTGTATCTAATTTTACATCTACTTCCATTACATCCATTTTTGCATCTATTTTTGTTTCTCCTATTCCATCAACGTTTTCATCCACTTTAGTATCCATTTTTGCATATTTTTTTACAGCATCCAAGTTTGCATTAGTTTTGCATTTGTTTTTACATACTCTTTTGCATCATATTATAAACATAATATACCAATCACATGAAATAAAATAGAGCATGAAAGATAGATAATGGGGAAATTCTTCATTACTATTACTCTTTGGTAGAACTCAAATACATCGATGGGTCCTCCAAGCCTCTACCCTTGATATGCTCCGTAAGCTCTATGCTCACTCGTGTGGATACCCAAGTTTATTGTGGTTGCATCACTGATTGAATTTGGGAGAAGTTCCTTCCTCTTCCTGTGACTAGTGAAGAGCACTATGTATATATATTCACATCATGATTGAACTTCATTGCACCTAGACACTTTATTGATTGTATCAAGGTGATGATTAAGATATACCAAATCATTCATTTTTTTAATCAACTGATTATTTTAAACAAAGTTGTTAATTTCGATCGAATCTAATATTATCTACTTGAATTCTCACATTGTTTTAGAGTTCTAATGTACAATGGGCTTTCATTACAGAACTTGTGAGGTATAAAATGCGCCTCCTAAGAAAAATTTAAAATCATATTAAAATTTATAAGAACCAATAAGCTTCAATATGATGATGTCAAACATTGGGGATGATTCACCATTTTTGGTATAAAAACATAAAAAGATTAAAAACTAATAAAATAAAGAAACTGCTTTTTCAATTTTTATTTTCAACATATATCCCTAAGGTTTTACTCAAATTTTGAGTGGGAGTACTCATTGGATGCAAAATTTAATTCCTCGTCCAAGGAGTAACCATGTCACATACTTATGTTGGACCCTGCTCCATGGAAAATGACAACTACATGAAAAAACATGATTGCAATAACATGTTTGATGTATTTCTGATTTTTCATGGAGTAGGGTCCATCGAAAGTATGCAACATGGGTAAATCCTTGATTAGGAAATAAATATTACATCCAACGAGAGTTCCCGATCGAAATTGGAGGAAACCCGTAGGGAGATAAGTTGAAAATATGAATTGAAAAAGTAATTCTTTTAGTTTTTCCCTCTTAAATTTGATGATGTAATATAATCTTATTTTATTATTTCCACAATTATTTTATAATTTACTTATGAGGCCCATTTTAGGCCTCAAAATTCCCCTAATGGATGGCCTTTTTTTTTGGCCTTCAACACTAAGAAGGAGCATTGCTAGACCTTCTAGTTTGGTCCATACCACTTGGAAGGAGCATTGATCCCTCAAAACAATTTTTTTTTTGTGTTTCATCTATCACAAATTGGGCCTCTGACTTACAAAAGGATATTATTCTTTTGTTGATACTATGGGGTGGATTTTTTAGCCATAACAGTTGGAAATGTGACTCGATATGTGATTTATTTTTGGTAAGGTAATATTATTGATAATTGCATCGAAGATACATGAATACACGATGAATGAGTAGTATGATCCTCATCAATTATCAATGTCTTATATTATATGGATGATGACATGACCTCACATTAGGTATTTTATCTTTCAAATATGCTTAGCTAAGGGGGCATGACAGTATGTTTCCTATAGTTTTGTGGCGATGGTACAACATCACTCATAGTGATACAAGAACTTTGACATTCCACAAGATGGAAGATATCTGGATTGGGTTCGGTAAGGACACATCGATTAGGTGCATTGTAGGTAATACACGTGCTCTCCAACCCAGTATAGAAAAAAAATTGTAATGTCCTGTCCTATCTTGTTAATAATTTTTGACATGATCAAACTATGCAAAAATAAATATAAAATAGAATAAAATTTTAAAAATTAAAATAAAATAAAAAGTAAAATTAATAATTGTACTTATAATTAATTGTAATTAATAATTAAACAAACTTAGATCCTTCTTAACTCTGGATTTACCAAGTGTAAAGAGAGATCAAATCTCTTGAGGTAGAAACACCTTTTAGAATGAAAAGAGAATCAATCTGTCTCAATGCTTGGTAAATCCAAATCTAAGATAGATATAGGCTTGTTACAAATCCAATGCTACAAGTGAAATTGGAAGAAAAAATCAAAATTGAAAAACATTTAAACTTTTCCTATGAGAATTCCTTCATAAAAGTTGGACCTGAACCACTTCCATAAAAATGGAAGTTTACATTGCTGTAAAATTCCCCCTAACATGCTTTTAATTTAAAATAGAAATCAACACAACCTTAAAAGAAAATAGATGGCCGTTGGTTATCCTAAATTTAACTTTTAAAGATTTTGTTTTCTTGCCAACAAAGTGCTAGTCACAATTATTTTTAACAATGGCCAAGGATTTAGTGCTAGACACTAAAGTCAGAAACTGGGCATTGGTTTGATTTTTTATGGTCATGGTATGATAATAATCTTACCCAATTTCATGTTGAACCTCATGATATCATCATAGTTTTCTGACCCTAGAATTGTTAAGAAATGTTGAGTAATAAAGCCTCTCTATTAATTTTTCCTTTTCAAATTTTATGATTTCAATTGGAGAGACCCAAGGGTTTTAGATTTGGTGGAGTGCACGAAGTTAGTTATGAGAGTCGGAAATTTGAGGGTCATGACTACGTTGATCCTCGATTGGTCCTTTCATGCATGTTGGGCTTACTAGAACCATGACATATATTTGGTCAATTATTTCTCTCAATTTACCAATTTACCAATAGCTATATTATTTTACAGTTTACCTTACAGGCTTCAACCTTCATACCTGATTTGGAACAAATATAACATAATTTGAAAAAAATATATGTGGAATTTGAAAACCTAAAAATCATGGCGAGAAAATAAAATGAGGTTGGATAAGGGAATCTGTGGAAGGCCACTTGACATCAAATAAGAATACATTATTTTCTTTGTTTGAAACATAATGGGATGCTTAAGGGCTATACATCACCCTAGAGAAAGGTGTAAACAAGAGTGAGAAGGAGGCTCATTCTCACCAACCCAACTACAAATCATCATTGTGGAGAGCATCTAATGTAGTCTCATCTCAATAGGACAAGGTTAAGGGTGAAAATCGATTATTATTTGGTTATTTTTGTTTGGCACAAGTATGAGTAGGAGTAGGAGATTGGATTCAAGCTTGAGGGACATCAAAGTTCATAGTTTATGGATGATATTCTCAAGGAAACATGGCTAGATTTTAATGGCCTATTACAGTAGGAACTGTTCCCTAGATCAAGGCTATTCTACAGTCAAAGAGGAGCTAGAAAAACATCATAAGGTGGCCTAAGTAGTAGCGAAGAAGGGTTGGTATGTTAGAAATGGACAAAAATAATTTTGAGGTACTTTGAGGGTTTTTCTAGTGCCCTAACCAGGCCGAAAATCTTAGTTATGATATTTTCACAGGTCCATGAGAAAAAACAAAGGAACGTCTCCTTGATCAGAGGTAAGTGTTCTCCTAAGTTGATGCTTTTTCTAGGTGTTCGAGTGTCCTAGTTAAGGACATATTGTTTGGGCATATTAAGTTTTTTTAAGGGGAAAATTTGATTTCTAAGGAAGTCTTAAGTCCATACGTTGAAGTACTATAGGTTTTGTAAGATAGGAAGATTTTGAAAATATCAGGGACTGATCTTTGAAGGACAAAAGAAAGCAACCAAGGGAGAAGTTTTTCTAGACCAAGTTTGCTGAAGAGAAGGACATATTTCAATGATATAGGGTAACTCTCCATGCCCTAATTTTGTCTTCATTGAAGTATCACATGAAGGAAATAGTAGGAAGAAATCCCTAAGATTTGAGTAGCAACAGTGGTTGGTCTAGGAGTTGTTAACCAATGAGGTTGTGAAAAACTCACCAAAAGAACCTATGTGTTGATTCACTGAAGGACTAGTGATCTACTAAAGGGATAATTGGAGTCATTTTCAATGGAGTAAAGGAACAGGAACATTGATAGAGGCAGATTGTTGTTGCTGAAAATTAGGAACGAAATTACCAATATATTTGTTCAAGACACATGGATTGAAAGGGTTGAGGTGTGCCACATTAGCAAGTAGGTCAAGTGTTGTCTTGTTTAAGGTATATTGGTTTTCAAAGGACTTACACCAAACCCTAGTTTTTATTCCTTTTATCATTGATTGTATGACGACCATCATCCCTAATACGGGAGTCCTAGAATATTGTATTATAGATTGATAATATAACAATTTCTTTTAAATGACAAATTGTAAAAAGTTGTATATTTGTGCATGTGGTGATTTACTACTGTATTTATTCCACTGTGAAAAGTATTTTGTTGTGGCATTAGATTTTTTAGTGTCAAAGATTCTAATACCCTAACCTAGATTCTCTAGTGTCATAGAAAATCAATAATCTCTTTAATTTTAGGTGACGATATCGAGATGCAAAAAGTTGTTCAAATGTGTCAGTTTACATTCGTGGTTTGTGCCCATGGTCGTTTTTTTAGTGGTAAGAAAATATAAGAACAGATGATAAAGAAGTGGGGATCTCACATCAACTTGTTTCAGACTTAAAAGATACTAGTAAGAGGTTGGATCATTTTCTTTTTTAACAATTCTGAAGAGGTTCATTGGGATATGAATAAGCTTTTTAGTATTGCATGTATCCCTTTCATTCTTAAGCATTGGACCACTCTTTTTTATCCCACTCGAGATTGACTAGTTAAGGCCCCTATTTCGGTTCATCCTCAGGGACTAGCAATACAATTCTAGTTGGATCAAGCTCTCAAGGAAATTGGAAACAAGATGGGGGAATTCTTGGAGGATAACCTCACTTTCGAATACTTCATGGAGACAAATATGGTGAGAGTATGAGTAAATTCAGATATCAGACATGGTTAATAGGGTGAAATGGAAATCCATCATCAAGGCATCACTTCCCTTCATAATTTAGACTATGAGGGAATCCCCTTCATATGCCATAGATGTCACAAACACAACCATAATGCTACAAGTTATCCACTATGATTCAATAGAAATAAAGGAAATTACAAGCCCTCATCTCCTAGATGAAATAGAAATAGTTTGTCTCGATGGCAATGACTCCTCTTGTCCTTTATACAACTATATTATATGCCACTACTATCTCGATGACTCCAAATCCAGGCCTCACTGCAATTTTTCTTATGATTGTTGATGGGTATCATCCACAACTCCACTTAGCCATCACTTCGACAACGCTGCCCTTGGCTACTTTTTATTCATCTATTTATTTATCTTATACCCTTAGTTGTATTTTGGATTTGGGGAAGGATTGGAATACAATATAACATGTAATACTTGTATATATGTTATTGAAAGAAATTGTAAGTTTGTGTGGCTAGGTTCATGTGCTATATATCTTCTTCTTCAATGAGTCATAGAAGTCACATCCCTTGGGTGGGTGACTTCAAGAACAAACAAAATCTACTTTCCATTATGGACAATAATTTGGCATGGTTAGCTTAATAGAGAAAACGTTATTATAGGAAAGCCTTACGATTTTTTGATAAAATGATTATATCCTT
This sequence comes from Pinus albicaulis, assembly GCA_034641835.2. Taxonomy (NCBI): domain Eukaryota; kingdom Viridiplantae; phylum Streptophyta; class Pinopsida; order Pinales; family Pinaceae; genus Pinus; species Pinus albicaulis. Next base: position 623,077,297 of record CM076579.1, read on the forward strand.
ACATCGAATTCCATTTGTAAATGTTTATGTAAAACTTTGATGGTGGTGATAAAAATTTCTTGATGTCAATAGTTAAAAGGTGTATTGAGCTTCATTAACCCAATATGGGAGTGCAATAATTTTGTAAATTTTCACGATTCTAACAAATAAAAGGAAACATATGAATATCCAGGATGAAGGTTGAATCTACAATTTCAATATGTATATGAAGATACGAGGTACATTCATAACTGTAGAGAAATATGTAGAGAAAATTATTTAGTCACATATCCCATTATCTTTTGTTGATAATTTAGTGCAATGAAACACTTCTTGATGTAAACGGAATTATTTTTTTTGCTTGATATGGCATGTTGTAGGTAAAAGGAAAATAGAAAAAGAGGTTCCATCTCCTCTAGTTTTTCATTGATGAAATATTTTTTAATGGATGTGGTGTGATGAGTACTTAGATTAGTAGGTATAGAATGCAAGACTGATTTGGATTCATTTTATATCTATGACATTTTCCCAGAGGATTAGTGGGAACATTATTTCGGTACATAAGTGTCTTGATATATGGAAGTATGTTCATAAATTACCCTATCGTTCAATGTTTATAGTTAGGTTGATGTCAGTCCCTTGAGTACAATAACTTCCTAATTATATTGTGTAGTCCCGATGTGTGGCCAAAATGTATGATTGGTCTCCAATTTGTACATTGTTTGAGATGAAAATACTATATGTAAATCATACCAGAGGAGAATATGTGAATAATTTGTTGTAGATATGTTAGAAATTTTCTACAATGGATAACTAGTGCTTGTTTTTTATAGTGGTGAAAGATGAATTGAAGCAATATTGTTTGATGCTTAGTGTTAATGGTAGATATTTCTTAGTTGGAATTATGAGTTTGAACCAACGAGGACATAATGATGTTCTATAAATAATAAAGAGTTTTTGGAATTTCATCCAAAATAATGGAAATGATATTCGTTGTGGTAGCAATGGAGATTTGTTAGAGATGGAAAAACAAGGTACACCTTTTATTATATTCAATCAAAACCAAGACCATATGGAAAGATGAATCACATCTTATATTTGGAGGAAGTATAACATGGTGTGTGTAGAATATATATATTGTTCATTGATGTTTATGAGCTTGATCATAGTTAGAGTTAGTACTTGGGACGAATGCTATAATAACATTTGATATTATAAAAGCTTGTACTTATTGCCACCATAACATGGAGCATGAGAATATTATGTAACCATATCTATCTATGTATTATATAAAGGTAATATCATTGTATGACTCGTATAAGAAGACATTTTAATTAACCGTGCTTCCTTGATGATATGGATATCTTGTTTAATATAATACACAACCTCTAATAAAGTTTGGGCCATGTGTGAGTCGAATTATCTATGAGATGATTGTTTTTGTTATAAACATTAGGGGGCTATATAGGCCTAAAAACCTAAATTTTCCTATACATTAATGTGGATTTCATTGAAATATGAATGAGCCATGTACTCGAAGGTGAAATTAGTGGTTTGATAGTTGCAATATTTAGGTACCCATGTATTTTGTTGGATTGAAACTCAATTATGTCGATGCTAACAATTTTGTGATGTATACATGATCAAGGAATGAGACACAAATTCGAAGTTAGATCACATATATTCTTTATTGATAAAATACAGTGTGTTTTATGTATTGAACCAATAGAAGATTATGATGAATACTTACCAAAAAAAGATAAAGACATGTCCAACTCACTAAGGGTGAAAGTTGGGATTATTAACTCCTACCTATTGTATGGAATATTATGTCACACGAATGATTAGACATGAAAAGGTTGTGGTGTCTTAATGTATTGATAAATGTGATGTAGAGTTGGTCTCAACATGTGTATTATTCTTATGCATTTTTAGGAGGTTGTTGGATCATGGCTTGATTAAATATTTTGGTTAACAATATTTTTTAAGTTACTGCATAATTGAAATTTCCTCAACAAGTTTTTAGTGTGCCAAGGTAACATGCCTATCTCAAAACAAACTTTTATTTATTTATATATGTATTATTACATTGTTAAATAAATTTAACACACAATTTTGGTATATCAAATATGTTCACTCTATTATTATTTAGATTAAAATTTACAAGATTAAAATATTTTTATTTCTTTTAAATATATATCAAGTAAATACAAATTAATCTTACATGAATCAAATTCTATAACAGGCATCCATAGGTTATTCATCCATTGGTACATATACAAACTCATGAAAAAAAACTCTATGGTTAGGTATATCATGATCTAGTGAATTTTCCTCATTACTGCTCAAACAAGCCATGTCATGAAAAATAAATGGGAAACAACTGAGGTAGGCCGAGAATCCACATGGATCGATATGTTTATCGAGAAGGTTCACCTTAAAATATTTATGTCACTTTTATATATGGTGTACCAATTAACCTCTATGGAATAGAGATTAAAAATTTGACTACCTATAGGTTTTTTGTTGTTTTATCTCAATAGGAAAAGAGGAAAACACCATACATGAAAAATAGTATGTAATCCTGTCCATCGTGAAGGAAATATGTGTGGATGAAAACTAGCAGAAAAAAACACAAGTGTGGGTGAGATATGATTGCTTCTAATGGTGTAAAGACCAATACTAGAGGTGATATATGCATTGTTTTCACCTACAACATATCCTCCATCTACTCTTATTGGATTTACTTTTCAACTTTTAATGCAATTGCTATTTTTAATAAGTCAAAACATTAGAAAAGTAACTACGATAATTTTTTTTTTGAATTTGAATCACAATGGAGGGAAAAAAGTATATATCCCATTAGGATGGAAAAACATTCCTTTATATTTCCTTTTTAATGAACTATCTCATTTTTTGAAACATATTCATTTTCTAAAACCTTCTCATTTTTCAAAACCTTCAAATCTTTCGTTGGATATTTTCCCCCCCCTATACCTACTTTCAAACCTGTAATTATTATTTTTCTCTAGTCACAATAGATCGAGAGGTGGCACTTAAAATTTTATCTCTGCTCTAGTCACAATAGCGCAATAGTCCTCAGTCCTGGGAGAGAAAGTTTCTTTTTTCCTTCACTAGTATGATTACTCTTTTGTGGAGGATGATTCATAAATTATGTTGCTGGGCCAAAGACTTGTTCACAGGGCTAAGTTTTATTGCTAAAGGCTAGATGAGTTCTTTTAATTTGTTATGGTTATGTGTGTCCCCTATTGAGGATGTGGTAATTGCATATCAACTTGGAGAGGTCGAGAGCGTGCCTATTGAGAACCCATGCTAAAAAAATCATAGTGAATAACAATCGTTCCCTTTGTCTAGCTAAGCGTAAGTGTTACTGGTGCAATATATGCTTGAATGAGGTAGAATCATAGTGAATATCAATCCTTCCCTTCATCTACCTGAGTGTAAGAGTTACTGGTGCAAGTTGCGCTTGAATGAGGACAATTTGAAGGGGAAATACTACTACTAATTGAGTCAAATGCAGGCTCATTTGTGGAGCTATTTATCATGACGAGATATGACTAATTTCAGCCTATTTCACTAGAGTTACATTATCGGTTTCCTCTAATCCATTGCATGTAAGACTTATTTTCACATTGATTAATAAAAATAATTGTTTTCGTTGTTTCTATTGCGATTATTTCATACACCAGTATTATATGAAATTTTTGAATCAATAAATATTTTAATGAACCAATTGGGTGTTATTTTAAAGTTCCTATTGTTCATAATAAAATCTAGTGGAAGCGAAATGTATGAAAAGACACCTAGAATGTTTGAAGAAATTTGTCTCAAGGTTTAATTGCAAACATAGAAATTAATTGAAAGTTGGAGGTTATGCACACAATATACCATGTCACCGCTCTCCTTTTCTTACACTTGACCTTGTTACCATTCACATTCCTTATCTACCCAACCTAGTATCACCCACTGCTTTCTCGTGTAGATACAATTTGAACTTCAATTTAACATGCACCTCAATCACTCCATTCAATACATCTTGAAGGGATTGATTGTGAATCTACTAAAACTGGGTGGCTCTGATTCAACATGATTTTTCATTCTTCGTTCGCAACCAACACATTAGCACCCCCCCGAGTGACCAAAACATTTTTCGTTATTTTGTTCGTTCCACAAAGGCCTTAATCCCCTTTGTTCAAATATGCTCGAGAATGGGGAAAAATATTTTTTGTTAGTGAAGCGGGAAAAGAATAAATCTTACAATATTTGACCTCCATAGTTCGATCTTTCTCTCTAAGTAAGCTTTGTAATGATACCTTGGGTTCAAGAAATATTATGTTGCATGTATAGGGCAATGGAATTGATTGTTCCATTTGTTATAAAAGATATCCTAGATAAGCCCATACTTAGCTATTCTATCTTTATGGATGTCGTTAGTTTCTATTTTACTTAATACATAGTCTCATTGATGTATCCCATGGCCAATTTTTTCCCATCCCCCAACTGTAACCCTTAACATGAGGATTTCCAATTTCCAAAAATTTATTTTTGCACAATTTTCCATCAATCCATTGATCTATTATATGGTACAACTTCGCCAAATGAGGATCTAAAATCATTCAAGTATCCCTCTACGGATGAAATCTCTTTTTCAAAAGAAATCCTCTCAAGTCATGAAAACTAGGGCCTTTGAAGCTTTTCTTGAAGCAATAAAAAAATCCCACATATGATGGTAATAACGAGAGCGGGATGCATTGAAGGGGATATTTGCATCATATAAACATATTTCTATGTACACAAAAATATATTTATATTCCTTCTTCTAATGGGTATCTAAGGTAGGATAATTTTTACTTGGTTGAGAGCCACTAGCATAGTAGGGGCTTGCCGTGACATAACTTTGAATGTTAATTGTTAGGCTGCTTAGCAACACTAGAAGGTGCATGAACATAACGAAAGGGGTACAAGACATTCGTATAGGGGATAGAGGGAGAGTATTCGACCTCATATTGCAAAGCAACATTTCCTCCCACTCTGACAAGTTGCATTTCCTATGTATTTGAATATTTACTTTGTCTGGCATTATCTTCTTAAAATTTTAGAAACTGACTTTTCATATCCAATCCAATCTGTCCAATCTCCTCTAATGGTGCCTCAAATAGGGAAATTTGTCCTCTTATAATAGCCAAGTATTGTTTCAGCCTATGAATCCTTTTGTTTCTTGCTAAAGTACAAGTACATCTCATTACTAAAAACATCAATAGGATCCACGTAATCTATTTCAGTCTGGGGTCCATGGTAAATGGAAAGAAATATTCAAACATGGCCCATTGACAGTCTACTTTAAACTTCAAAGTTAAAGTTTCGAACTAGTATAACTATGAACAATAGAAGGTTGAAAGTACAAAAATGCAAAGAAAAATTTGAAATTTGCATTTTAAGGAGAGAAAACACGGGGATGAACATCAAATCCACATTTTAAGGAGAGAAAAAAAAGGGACAATCTTGTCATTTGAATTTTTAAATACCTGGTTATAAGAAGAATGGACAATGTGCTCCTCCATGCTTGAAAATGGGTTGTAACATCCTCCCTTATATGCCATATATCCACCCCAAATAGCCCAATATAATTTCCAAACAAGGTATAGACTCCAATCTCACTCTAAATTAGTATGAGGAGAGAAACTGTATGTTGTTCAACTTTTTCCAAAATAGAAGGCCTACTATATTTTTTTTATACAATCCTATTTCCTTTTTACAAGTATGCACCCATGAGAAACTCATCTTTTTCCTGATAGTTCTGCAGAACTACATTACTATGCCCACCTTTGCCTTGCATGTAGGGGCTTTGAGGCTAGGACTTGAACTTCCACATACTTGACATCCAAACCAAATTCCGTCATTTTCCATCTTGTTACACCTAGAGAAGCAATATTTTCAATCACATAGTTCATGTAAGACAAATCTCTAGTACTATCCTCATGAAGCCATGTCGCTACCCACATAATATGATATGCTTATCTTCTCTTGGAGGAATAATACTTATGTGCAACAAGAATGATTTTTTCATATTTTCCTTGGTACTTGTCATCAAATGTGAAAAGTTTATTTTCATGGTTGAGAAGCTCATTGGAGTAGGTGAGATCAGATTTCCTGAAAAAAATTGAAGCATCAACCATTGTTGTTTCTATTTCTCTTGTGAAATCTGATCCAACATTGTTTGCATAAATTATATACTCATGGCGAGTTGCGGTCATGTATTATGGCCTTTGCTATCAATATGTGTGGTCATGTCTTCATGTCTTCATGTATTCGTAGTACCTGCTAAATCCAAAGATAGATATCACTCCATTCTTATTTTCTTCCATCACAATTTTTCCCTAAATCAATCATTGGGCCTCCTTTGATAAAACATATGTTATACAACTTTGCTCTCTAAAACCATATGAAATAAATGGTCTCAAATGAATTTTTAAGTATTGTTAATGGATAGCCAAATTATTTAGAGAGTTTTTTAGAACTTAATTTGTGTCATTCATCCATTTTATATTTAAAATAGAGTCACCAAAGGCTTATATTTTATTTTTTATTTTTTTAAAGAATATTTGAGAAGTAACTTTATAGCTACAATTATTAGGCCTTCATCTTAACAATGTGATTATAAAAAAGATTCAAAATACATATAGAACTAACTTGGTCTCATGGTTATTATTTATCTCCATTAAAGGATTTTCAAACTTTTTTGTTGTGTATATAACAAAATTTCCACTATTCTTGATCCGAATGTGATCAAAATTAAGTGCTGAAGTAAAATTTATTAATTGCGATCAATGAAATTGATTGTTAACTGAACTAATTAATGTGGAATACTGAAGGAAATATAAAGAATTTATGACCTAAACCAACAAAATATTAAGAATGAAATTGTAGTAAAGAAAGAGAAATCAGAGACAACAAACATTGATTACGGATTTCATCCCTAGTGGACTACGTCTCGAGGTCTGATTTCAAGATGGGCATCTGCTTTATTAGGATTAATCCGAGGAGGTCTTTACACAGAAAAAACACCAGAATTATCATGCTTGCAGACACTTGTGGTCACTAAAAATGGAAATCTCTCTCTCCTAGCTTTCCAATTCCTCTCTTGGTTCCTGATTCCACCTCTAGACGGCCAAGCAATGATGAAAACAAAAATGCCAATGTCCCTTAGAAAATTAATACAAAATCACATTTTCCTTCATCATAGAGATATGCCAAGGTTAAATAGACTCTAGTCTCGAACTTATAGAAGCCAAATTAGGCATGGTTATTTGAACATTAAAGTAAATTAGTCTCAGTCTAATGTAAATTCAACACCTAGAGGATTAGGACTTGGTGGTTTCAACTTGAAATCTTAAATTAGCGCATCAAAACCAAAAATGCACTTTATAATATAAATTTAGCCTTGACAGTTTACTAATGTCATTGAATATAAGACTGTTAGCCATGTGATAATCCACAATGTAACGAATTTTTGACACCTTATGGTCTTACCGCGACGACTTCGCCCTGACGATTGACCTTCTGCTCACATGCCATCTATGATCTCGATAGTTTCGGTCAGCGGATAAGGTTGGAATCTAACCCGGTTGCAGTTACATCGGCGGTTACTGTTGTGGTTGAGCTCCTATTCATATGTATGGTGGTTCTGCTACAGTATTCTATGATCCAAAGGTTAACTACTTAATAACTTCTTCCTGTTCACATTTGAGAGTCATCTCTGTTGCAGTCCCCGCATGGTTATGCTGTGTATTACATAGTTTGTATTTGGGTTTATTACAAAGTTCATAATACAACTTTCGAAACCTTTTTACACCATGGTTTAATGCACTAGGTCTTTAGGTACTAGGTTTTAGTCCATTACACAATTTTTCCATGATACCTGCACCATTACAAGGTCTAGGAATTAATCATTAGGTCTTTTTATGACTTAGGAACTTATATCCTTTATACATTTTTCACTATTTCATTCTACCAGATATACCAAGTAATCATGAATTCCCCATAAATAACCATGAAATCAACCAAGACGAATGAGGACCAACTGAATACTAGAGATGAACTGAACATCAGACAAACTAGAGCTGACCAGACCTCATTGTCGATTTGCACTAAAGCAATATCCTCTTGGATCAATCCTCTTCACTTGAAAGATTTTGGACCACACATTAGGGGAATTTTGAGGTCTAAATGGGCCTTCTAAGAATAATGTACAACGAAAATAAAATTTATGAGAACTAATAGGATTCAAGATGATGAAGTCAACCATGGGGAATGATTCACCATTTTTGGAGTAAAAAAGTAAAAAGATTAAAAAATAATAAAATAATAAAACTACGTTTTCAACTCGTATTTTAAACTCATCTCCTTAAGTGTTTACTCAAATTTCGAGTGGGAGTACTCGTTGGATGAAAAATTTAATTCCTCATCAAAAGAGTACCCATGCTGCATACTTTTGATGGACCGTGCTACATGAAAAATGAGAAATACATGAAAAACATGATTGCAATAACGTTTTTCATGTATTTCTCATTTTTCATATTGTGGAGTCCATCAATAGTATGCGACATGGGTACTCCTTGGATGGAAAATTAAATTTTGCATCCAACAAGTATTCTTGCTCAAAATTTGAGCGAAAACTTAGGGAGTTAAGGTCAAAATATGAGTTGAAAAAGTAGTTTTTTCTTTTATCCCTCTCAAATTTGATGATCTAATCAAATATTATTTTATTATTTCCACTATTATTTTATAATTTCCTTAGGTGGCCCATTTTAGACCTCAAAATTCCCCTAATTAAAGTTTTGATTTTAGCATACATCTGGTGATGGTACATCTCTCTCACTTTTCTGAACTCTTTCCACCTTTCCTTGCTTAGATTCTTGCCCTTGACTCCGACTCGAAGATATTCAACATATCCTCGCCTTGAAGTTCAAACCTTCTTGTCCAAGATGATATCTTCCTACAATTCATTCATATACTCAGATGCTAAATCAACAACAACAGGAATCTTTGTATCTTCCTTGGGATCAATGATCATCAGAGGTTCATACAATTTCAGATTTTCTACATTCACAACTGAATAAATGCCCATGTAAAGCAGTAAATCCAAACAAAAATAATTATTTCCAATATTTTCCACAATCTTGAATGGTTCATGCCTGATGGGTTTCAGCCTATTATCTTCGCCTTTCAACCTGTCTTTACTGATATACAACCATACTTGATCAATAAACTAAAAATGATGATCGACTCAATGCTTGTCATGACGTTGTTTTTACTTGACATGACTCTTCTCTAAATGATCATGCACTCCTTCTCTAAATTTTTATCTTTGCAATACTTCTAAGACCTGTTTAACATGCCTAACATGCTCTTCCATACTAGAACTCAAAATCAGGATATCATCTAAGTATATTATGACAAACTTATCAATGTATGGATGGAATACATCATTCATAAAACACATGAAATTTTTTCGTGCATTACGCAAATGAAAAGGCATTACTAACCATTCAAATAATCTTTACCTAGTTCTGAATGGAGTTTTCTAGATGTCATTTTTTGCTATCCGAAGTTGATGATATCCACTATGCAAATCCAACTTAGTGAAATAGACATCATTTTTTAATTGATCAAATAAATCATCTATAATGGGAAGAGGATACCTTTTCTTGATTGTGATTTTATTTAAGGCCCTAAAGTCAACACACATTCTCCATGTCCCATATTTCTTAGGAGCTAAAATTATGGGTGAACCACATGGAGATGAACTGGGTCAAATGAAACCTTTTTCAACCAACTCTTGGATTTTTTTCTTTATTTCTTCGTTCTCTATTACTAACATGGAATGCATTTCAACATTAGGAAGAGGGGCATCAAACATCAACAGTATCTCATGTTGTGTTTCTCGTTTAGGAGGAATATGTTTTGGTTCTTTAAATAGACTTTGAAATGAATCTACCAATTTAACCAAACTATATTTAAACTGAGATTCAGAACCTGAAAAATTATTATGAAGATCCTTATGTTGTTCTTTTATAACCATGAGTACATATATTTTACTTTAAATTATTAGTCTCTTCATCTGATTAGCATTAAATAAATCTAAGTGAGTTCTGATTTTATGTGCCCGAATGATGTATTCAATCCCATATTTCTTAACATGATATTTATGCTCTTTCCTATGAAACATTGCATCACGATCATAGAGATAAGGACTTCTTAGCACGACTCCACATATGTTTAATGGTATCACATCTAAATCCACTTCATCAATTTAATTAGTCGTGATGGAAAATTTTAAACGACACTCATTTGTGACATTAATCTGAGTCTTTTCCTTTAGCCAACCTAATGGTTATGGTCTTGGATGATTCTCTGTCTCCAAACCCAATTTTTTAACTAATGATTTAGATATTAAATTTTCTTCTAAACAACTCTCAAACAATGTATCTATCTTTGTGTGCTTAGAAGTTATTCTTATATGAAATTGTTCAACTCTTTTATTCTCATCTAGATGATTAATTTTTGAAGAAGAAGAAAAAGTACCTGAACTTGAACTAGCATCAGAATTTTTACCTGTTGAAACCATTGCGCCTTTTTTCCCTTCATCACCTGAATCAAAACCCAAGTCTTGTTGGATTGCCACATTAGTATTCTTTTGACCTTTATTCTTCTGGAAATTCTTCGGTCTTATTTCCGAGTGAAGTTTCCAACATTTGGCTTCATGATGTTTGATCCTCTGGCAGTGAATACAAGTAGGTCTTTCACTTTCCTTCTGAGCTGTCACTGTCTTCTTTCCCTTCGAACTGCTTTTCCTCTTGATCTCACTGGAATCCTTGATTTCCAACTATTTCGATGCTTTCAGTGAAAAATTGAATGGCTTGCCACCTGACTCAATATGTATGGCTTGAACACACACTTCATAAAATTCATTAGGATTAAACATAAATAACGTATGCTGAAAATATGAATGTAAACTTCCAATGTATTTTGATAAATTTTCACGTGTATCGAAAGGAATACCAAGCGCCAACACTTTCTCCCTAAACTCCTTACTAAACTTATGAAATTTTTTTCCCTTACCTTGCCGCAAATTCTTCCAATCAATAACATCGTGTTGCATGTATCGCAACGGATAGAATTGTTTCCTTAGATCTTTTAAAAACATAGATAATGAGGAGATGACTTTAAATTTACACTTTAAAACTCTTTTTGTTTTACTCTCCCACCATACTAAAGAGGTTCCCTGCATCCTAAGAATATCCAAATGGATTTTGGTATTTTTCATCAGAAATGTTCTCAGTCCTACAATACACTTCTAGCAGCGTCATCCAATTATCTAATTTCTCTGTATTTATTTTTCCATCATAAACAGGTAGTTCAAATTCTACATCAAGTTTAAAAAGAGATTTCTAAGGTTTCTTTTCTGTTTCAGAATCTGAACAAGAAAAAGAAGAATAAGATGATGATGATGATGATGATGATGATGGAGGAGAAGGAGGTTTATCATCTTTTCCTTTCCCCTTTTCCTTCTTCAATTCCTTTAAATAAGAAGCTGCATCTCTCACATTTTTATATTTTTGGAGTTCTCCCCACATCCGTTGCACATTCAAGAAAATTTGTTCAATATGTCCTTCACCCATGACCTTCACTTCATGATTTTCACCTGCATAAGTTATTGTCATCGTCGATTGATGAGTGAATTTTCACTTTCCAATTTTTGGATCGAACTTCTCAACCGTTTCTTCTCCATGTTGCAATCGTAACCTCGTTGAAATTCAATGGAAAAAATACTACAAAGCTCAACCTGCTCTAATACCAAAATATATGATTTGAATGTGATCGAAATTAAGTGCTGAAGTAGAATTGATTAATTTCCATCAGTGAAATTGATTTTCAACTGAACTACTTAATGTGGAATATTGATGGTAATCCAAAGAATTTATGACTTAAACCAGTAGCATATTAAGAATGAAATTACAGGAAAGAAACAGAGATCAAAGAAAACTAACATTGATTATGAAATTCGTCCCTCGTGGACTATGTCTTCAAGTCCGCTTTCAATATGGGTGTCCTCTTTATTAATATTATTATGAGTAGTTATTTACACAGGAAAAACGCTAGACTAATCATGCTCGTAGGCACTTCTAGTCAGTGAAAAATGAAATCTCTCTCTCCTAGATTTCCAGTGCCTATCTCGGTTCCCGATTCCGCCTCTGGATGGCCAAGTAATGTTGAAAACAAAACTACCTATGTCCCTCAGAAAATGAATACAAAATCACACTATCCTTCATCATGGAGAAATGAAAAGGTTAAGTAGACTCTGGTCTCAAAATTCTGGAAGCCAAATTAGGCATGGTTGTTTGAAAATTAATGTGAAATGAGTCTCGGTCTTATGCAAATTCAACAGCTAGAGGATTAGGCCTTGGTAGTTTCAACTTGAAATCTTAACTTAGTGCATCAACACCCAGAATAGAGTATAATATAAATTTAGCCCCGACGATTTAGTAATAGTGTGGAAGATAATATTGTTAGCCATGTGATCATGCACAGTCTAGGCACCTGTTAGCACCTTACGATCTGACCCTAGCGACTTCGCCCTGATGACCGACCTTCTGCTCACATGCTAGTTGTGATCCTAGTGGTTGCAGTCAATGGCTAAGGTTTGAATCCAATGCAGTTGAGGTTACATCAATGGTTACTACCATTGTTTATCTCCTGTTCATATGTATGGGGGTTCTGCTATGGTCTTCTCTGATCTGGTGGTTAACTACTTAATAACTCCTGCATGTTCACATTTAATAGTCATCTCTTCTATGGTCTCCACACGATTATGATGTGTATTACATAGTTTGTATTTGGGTTTATTAAAAAAATTATAATACATGTCTGAAACCTTTTTACACCATGGTTTAATGTGCTAGGTCTTTAGGTACTAGGTTTTAGTCCATTACATAATTTTTCCACCATACTTGCACCATTACAAGGTTTAGGGCTTAGTAATTAGGTCTTTTTAGGACTTTGGAACTTAGATCCTTTATAAATTTTTCACTATTTCATTTTACCACATATACCAAGTAATCATGAATTCAACATACATAACCATGAAATAAACCAAGACAAACTAAATCTCATTCATAACACTAGAGGACCAACTGAAGACTGAAGATGAAATGGACATCAGACAAACTAGAACTGACCTGACTTCATTGTCGATATTCACTGAAGAAATATCCTCCTGAATCAATTCTCTCTCTTTCTTAAATGATTGGATTGTTATAAAAAAATTTCTTGTTTGCCATTGTCAGGTGTAGAAATATTTTTATGCCATTCTTCCATTTTATATCCAAGAGAGTCACCGAAGGCTTACATTAGATTGAAATTTTTTGTAAAGTGCATTTGAGAAGGAACCTTATAGTGATAATTCATAGGGATACCTTCAACTTGACAATGTTATTCTAAAGAAGATACAATATGCATCTAGAACTAGCTTTGTCTCGTTGTTACTATTTGGTCGCAGTAAAGGATCTCCAATCTTGGTTTTTTATGTATATAATTTATTTTCCACTATTCTCTATTTTTTTAAGGGATTGTCTTCTTATAGGAAATTTTTGTCTTTACCATTGCTAGGTGTGGGCATATTTTAATATTGTTAGCAGTAAACTTACCTGTTTAAAAAAGCATACACTAAATGTCTATTTTGTATACTATTTTGTTATGGGTTGTAATTATTTTGATCATAGGTCAATACAATGTTAATATGGTAGGGTAATTTTATGTCTTACTCATGGTATGGGTGTTTGAGATAAATGTGAAAGATTAAAAGGATGACAAATATATATATATTCTTGCATAAATTTTATGTGGTGGTAGCACAATGCTCATTAATTTTATCTAACAAAATTTAATTTAATTTATTTTAGATATGTCTCCATGATGCATTCATGCTATAATTTTATCATATCTAATGTATTTTGGTTGCAACATACACCCATCATCAAAAAGATAAATACTCCAAAATAATTATGTAGACATTGTCCACTTGTATAAACCCCAACTAATGAACCAAGTAATATACTTTAGGTTGGAGATATAATATTCACAATATTGAAATATAAAGAAAACTTGCATTCTCATGTCCATCAAAGTTTAATTCTCGTGGAATAATAAATGAGTGATTCAAAATGTTGGAAAAAATAGTCCGAGCGGGGGGGTGTGAATCAGTATTTAAAACTCACACAAAATTTTTCTTTTATTTACTGAATTCCATACGTGACTGTACTTAATTCAACTAGTATATGTACATGACTTTCTTTCATGAAACTAGCATATGACCAATCAACTTATAATTCAGATAAATCTTTATAACTTTACATAGACTAATGCATTAATGGTTCAGTAAACATGTGCAGTAAGAACATAATAAATCATCACACATAAGCAACACACATGAACACCAGGATTTAAGGTGGAAACCTAATGTGGGATAAAACCACCATTTCTATCGTCTCTGTGTTCAATATTTATTATACATAAAACTGCTTACTATATTTTAGTGGCACAGACTCATACCAGCACGTAGGCACCCACCTGCAGAAGGCTGCAACCTTCACTCGTTCTCTAGCTGCTACTGGAAGGGATCTTCAAACCCTAGATCTCTTTTACCAGCCACCACTGGAAGGGAGCTACAACACCCTGATCTGATCACTGGCTCCTACTGGAAGGAAGCTTCGACTTCCTGACTAAAGGCTCCAACCATCAGCACCATCGAAGACCACACTTCATATATTTTCACACTGGACCCAACATCTTTAACACATCACAACTTGTAGATCAACTAAAGTAAATATCAATCGAATTCAAACATAATAGTGAAATCATTGTAGCTATACCACAGAGATGAACCCAAAATTATGCATCAACACACTGAATCAACTACAACCTTGATCGTTCATAAGAAAAAATGTATATGTTGCTTTACTTATGGAAACTCCCGTGTATATGCGCCTTTTTGTGGAGAAACCTATTAGGTCCCTATATTACTAGTGTACTCCCTTATTTTTTTTAGTGTAGCCACCTTATTGTTATTTTTGTACCCTTGTAGCCCCTATATTTTTATTATTGTGCCCCATAAAATCCACTATTGTTATTATTGTGCCTTTACATTATTATTGTTAGGTCGACTAGGATTATATTGTGACCCCATGGACTCCTATATATATAAAGGAGGTTTTTTCATTTATATCATCCATGAATTTTTCATTTATGTAAGTTCAATTAGGTTTCCCCCTTGAAGTGGTTGATTTATAAGGATTTGATCTCTCTTTTCTTCTATTTTTGGAGCTAGTTTCATAAAATATGGTATTATAGCTTTGACTTATAGGGTTTCGCTGCTTAGAACAGGTCATTGTGGAATTTTCACTATAACTTATCTTTTACGAAGGTTCAAAAGATAAAAAAAACCATTTGCGAAGAAATCCTGGGGAACTTTGTGTAAAAATTTCAAATCTTGGTTCACAATATTCTCAAAGATATGATCTATGGAGCTTAAGGTTTTTGCAGGCTCCTGAATTTCATCTCAAGGAGGTGACCTTTGGAAAATAGTAATAACTCTCTGTCTGGGCATCGGATTGGAATTCTATAAACAACGGATGAAATTACACAGACTGTAGTTTCCTGTGTATCAATTTTAGAGCCAAAGGAGGACATAGTGACACACAACACATCGTACCATTTTTCTCTACTGAACCAATCCATAATTAGGTCATCGTGGGAGATTGGGCATAAATTTTCCTAGAAGAATCCAAATAAAGTCAGACCTGTGGCATTGGAAAAAAGATTCAGAGGGCTAATAAAGTACAGAGGATAAAATCTCAAAGATATGAAATTACAAAGGTACATCAGTTTCAATATCGAGCTCCTCAAAATCAAGAAAACGGTGTGTATTGTTTTTCAAATTACATAGTGTTGTTTGAAAAAATAGTTTGAAGTGATTCCAAGGACACATTGAAGCACATATATGAGTATTGGTTCTAAAATTCCCCCTAAAAATAATAAACTCCCATGAACCCCTCATAATTCTCTACTATGACTCATGAAGAGGAAGAAGTGAAACATGAAAAATGAAAATTACAAGAGAAAGTGCAACAAATTTCTCTCTGGCAAAGAGAAACAAAAAATGAAATGTAATTTTTGAAGAAAGGTGTGGAAGCTAAGATGGATGGTTTGAAGAAATTCATGGAAGATAAGATGGATGGTTAAATAATGGAATGTAATATAAGATGGATGACATGGAAGAAAAAATGAAAGACAACATGGAAGGCATGAAGAATGATCTAAAGGTAGACATGGAAGGTTTGAAGGAAGGTTTGACAATGTTGATACAATAAGTGATTCCTAATGGTGAAAATATAGTAGAGGAAACTCATGATGAGAAAAAAATAAATGTTAATTATGATTTCATAAACTCTAATGTTGGATTTAAGGTCCCCCATATTCTAAATATCGATATGAGGAAGTTTTATGACAAGGATCCTGTAACATGGATACTATAGATGGAGAAATATTGTGATCTCAATAATGTAAAAAAACACAATAGGTATGCATTGAAACTTTATATTTAGAAAAAAATACATTTCTATGGTATCGATGGCTTTTCTCACGTAAAAAAATTGTCACTTGGTCAATTTTTATGGAGGAAATGATAGCACATTATGAGGATACAAAAAGCAACACCTTCTTTAGCCAATTTATAAATATAAAAAAAAGGGGTTTAGTGGTGGAGCATATTGATGATTTCGAAAAATTGAATATAAGGGTAACTGATATTCCATAAGAACACAAGATTTATGTCTTGATAGGGACTTTAAAGGATAAAATCCAACATGAGGTTCACCTTTGGGAACCTGATTCATTGGACAAGGAATTTAGGTTGGAAAGAAAAATTGAATGTAAAATTATGGCGACAAGGAATCCTACCACTCACATATATAAATATGTAAGTGTTGCTACTCCTAGACTTACACAACCTACAAGGTTGACACCACAATAATTATAATAAAAAAGAGCAAAAGGGCTTCGCTACAGTTGTGATAGAAAATACACTAAAGGTCATAGGTGTAATGAGAAGAAATTATTTTACATAGATTGTGAAGAGGAGGAAGAAAATGAACAAGAAACTTCAAAAGAAGAGAATATACACCAAGAACCAGCCCTAGAGAAATAAGAAATGAGTCTAACCATATCCTGTAATGCATTGGCAGGAATTACCACTCCTCGAAGTCTCAATATAGAAGGACATAAAAATAAGAAAAAGGAAATAGTGTTTATTTATTTGGGTAGTACCCATAATTTTATTCATTGCAAGGTAGCCAATGAATTGAATTGCTTCCTATACCTAGCACGAGAGTTTCAAGTGATAGTTTCAAATGGAGGAACTATAAATTGCTCTGGAAAATGCCATAATATTAAGCTAACCATGGGGGAATATGTATTGAATATTCCAATGCTTTCCATTCCAGTGGGAGGTGTTGATGTTGTACTAGGAGTATAATCATTACAATCTTTTGGGATAGTAGCTTTTAATTTCAAGAAATTTTCCTGAAATTTTTTTCGGAAGGAAAGGAAGTGGAATTACGAGGTATCATAGGGAATTTGGGAAAGACAATAAGTTATAATTTCATGAAAAATATTTTGAAGAAAGAAAAACGATGCATAATTTCACAATTATGCTCACTAGAAGTTCTAACATCAAAATCATCTATTTCTCCAGATCTCCAAAAGGTATTGGGCAGTCATTACAAGGTGTTTGCAACTCCCAAAGGACATCCACATATTCGTGATCATGATCATGCTATTCATTTGATTATAGGAAGTGTTCCTCCAAAAATTAGGCCTTACATATATTCTTGTGTCCAAAAGAGTGAAATTGAATATATGATTGCATAATTTTTAGACGTTGGTATAATTCAACCTAGTCAAACTTCTTTCTCTGATCCAGTAGTATTGGTGCATAAGAAGGATGGATCATGGCGCATGCGTCTCGATTATAGGGAGCTCAATAAGCTAAATATTAAAGAAAAATTTCCCATTCCCGTGATTAATGAATTACATGGAGAAATTTATCTTTAAAATTTGGATCTTTATTCAGGATATCATCAAATTAGAAAGAATATTGAAGATATTCCAAAAAAAACATTTTGAACTCATGAGGATCATTATGAATTTTTGGTCATGACTTTTTTCCTTACCAATGCACCTTGTACATTTCAAGTGTTGGAAATATTGTCATTGATGGCAAAGGAAGTGGAAAAGAAGGAGCATCTAAAACAATAACTAGGAAAAGAGAAAAGCAAAGTAGCAGAGAAGAAAAAAGGAAGAGTGCATTTACAGAGAGTAGTATCAGTCAAGGAGCAGAGACAAGCACTGAATTGAAGCAGAGTTGTCTAGAGACAAAGGAATAGAAAATTTTGGCAAATTGAGAAGAATAATTGAAGTTCTTGTAAATAGTTACATTTGTATATCATGATGAGGGATTGCTTCTAAAATCTCTGAGAATTATATGTATATTCTTGATTGAATTCATTAGGAAGGATATTTGAGTCCCTATGTTACTAACAGTGGGATTATGCACGTGTAGACTATTTGAATTGTGAAAGAATTATTGATGGTCTGAAAATATCATAAGCTTTGTGGAAGGAGTAGATTTGTCAATCTGTATAACATATCAGGTTGCTAAGGCCATGATATAGTGAAAAATGGGCAATGTATAACCTGATGAAGCAGCATTATAGTATGCGGAGGAGTCGTATTGAAACATTGATGAACCAAAGGATTGACAGAACCTTGAGCGAAGAAGCGGAACCACGAAGGACGAACAGTAAACACAGTTTCTGGTTTTTATCGCACCACCTTTGCACGGTGAGCAGTATTTGAGGAGGGGGGAGCGATTCCATAGAACGGGTGACACGCGTCCCTGTATGACTCCACAAAACCGCTTGTCACTGCGTGCCATCACGCATTATTGTTCGACCCAGGATGCCCAGTGATATTGTTGAGCACCGTCGATCTGGAGGGAAGCCATCAGACGGTGGTCGTATGAGGAATATGCGCGAAGGTTAACCAAAGTACGGGGGCCATCGCGAGTTATTGTTCGACCCAGGATGCCCAGCGATATTGTTGAGCACCGTCGATCTGGAGGGAAGCCATCGGATGGTCGTCGTATGAGGAAGATGTGCAAAGGTTAACCAAAGTATGGTGGCCATTGCGCGTTATTTTTCGCGCATTCTCACTGAGCGATATATGTCCGATAAAATGAGGCAGTGCGACGCGATAACAACCGTCGATTGGAGATGACTGTTAACGTTGGGGCTCGTACCCGTAGACACAACTAGCGCACCGGATATGGAGATTAATGGCAGAGATTGAGTGCAAGGGCACAACTAGTGCACCGGATATCGATACAACTGCCTCCGCAGTTGACTGTGTTGACTGCGGGGACAACAAGTGCGGGGGCACCAGCCAAAAAATTTCATCTGTACCTCAAGAGCCCCCGCAGTGACGCAAGACGCTGAGTTGGTCACAGCTGTCGTCCACGTCAAATGGAGACGACCGATTGGGGCCCATACGCATGTATTGAGGTTTGCGGGTTTAACCAAGGTTGTTTAAATTAAATATAAATTATGATAAAAAGCGATTGGGCCATCATTTTGTATGTTATTCCAAAGTTGGTGGAACGAATAAACCTGGGGGTCGACATATGAAGGTCATTACTAAAGGAAGTTTATTATGAGATGTTGTTTGGGGTTTGGGTAGACCCCACTAGATTATCTAATTGATCCCGTCGAGGAATACCATCAGCGGTTTGGTGGTTTTGACTCAAGGTTTTAATAAAGGCAAAAACTATATAAGGAGAGGAGGATTATAGTACAAGGAGTGCATGTGGAAGGGTTGTTAATAAATAAATCTCTTTAAGAGATATCTAGATATATGATGCACCTATGGATATGATCTAGAAATGATGAATCTCTATGATGATCAACAAAAAGAAATGATGAAGACCAGATGGAAATCTTGATGAAGAAATTGAAGAAATCTAGTGGATCTGAGGGTTGAAGCCTTCTGTATGAAAGTGGATGTATTATGCCAGTAGAAGCTGGTGTTAAAATTAGGGGGTTGGAGCAACCTTCCAGTAGTGGCTGGAGAATGAGAGAAGGTTGTAGCATTTCTGTAGGTAGGTGCCTGCGTGCTGGTATGACTCTGCGCCAGTACAAAATTGTAAGAAGTTTTCTTTATAATAAATATTGAAGACAGAGACGACAACGGCGGTGGTTTTCTCCCGAATTGGGTTTCCACCTTAAATAATGGTGTTCATGTGTGTTTCTTATGTGTGATGGTTTATTTTTTTATTACTGCGCATGCTTACTGCTTACTAAACATCTGATGAATGAATTTTGCAATGATCTAAGTAAAGAATTAAACGTATAATAAGATCTCTGGACATATGCAAGTTTTCTTAAAGATATCCACATTTATATGCGAGTTGGGTTCAATAAAGTAACGTATGGGTTTAAGAGAAGCAAAAAGTGAAAAATTTTCAGTCAGTTCTAAATACTGATTCACCCCCCCTCTCAGTATTTTTCCCAACAATTGGTATCAGAACAGGTCCTTCTAAAAAAGCTTAGCCGCTAGAAGGAAGATCAATCAAGATGAGAAATCAAGATGGAACAACATCTATTAGGCCTCTACTCTTCAACGGAAACAATTTAATCTTCTGGAAAACAAGGATGAGATCCTATCTTCAATCTCTGGTAGCATATGTATGGGCTATTGTTGAAGGAGGATATCAATATCCAGTCGCAGTACCAACAGATCCAACGGAAAGAAAGAATTACGAAACAAATGCAAAAGCGGTCAACGCTCTATTGGGAAGTCTAACTGAATCAGAATTTGTCAAAGTCATGCAGCTGAATACAGCAAAGGCCATATGGGACAAAATCATTCTAAGTTATGAAGGTGATGCAAAGGTAAAAAGTGCTAAAATCCAAACTCTCAGAATTCAATATGAGAATCTAAAAATTCATAATGAGGAGAGCATTGCCAATTTCTTTTTAAATCTTGATGATATTGTAAATCGTATTAGAAATCTGGGAGAAACAATAACCAAATCTACTTTGGTTTAGAAATTTTTAAGATCACTAACGACAAAATTTGAGTCAAAATTTGTTGCTCTTGAAGAGAAACAAGATCTTCAAAATCTTACTGTGGTGCAACTTCATTGCATACTAACTGCATATGAAATTAGAAGAGGAGGACCATCTGAAGTCAAATAAGCCGTCTTTAGAGCTTCTACAAAAGGGAAAAAAGTACAAGCAACAGAAGGATCAGGGTATATCTCAGAAGAAGATGAGGTAAATTTTGTAAAGAAACTCCAACTTGGTACAGGACGGTTTAGAGGTAAGCTTCCTTTCAAATTTTTTTCTTGTGGAAGAGTTGGTCATTATGCTACTAAGTTTCCTCACAAAGAAACACATGAAAAAGGAAAGGAAGTAGCAAGAAGGAATAAAAACCGGTTTAGCACTAGAAAAAGTTACTATACTCATGAAGACAATGATGGGTTATCTGACAGTGAGGAAGAATGTGAACAATATCTTAGACTTCTCATGGCATTTGAAAAGGAATATAGAGAAGAAAAAAATAATTTTATGGATTCTTTAGAGGAAAATGATTTTCTTGATGAATTAAATCAACTCAAAATATGCTTAGAAGAAATTAAAAGATGCTTAGAAGAAAGTAAAATATCCATAGAAACTCTAAAAAATTAGCTTGAAGAAAAAGAGAAACACAATGAGAAATTAGAATGTGAAATAGTAAGTCTAAGAAAAGAAATTGAGAAAGTGAATACTTTGAATCTTAGATTTGCTAAAGGATCTGAAACCTTAGATGAGATTATCAAGGTACAACGTTCTCCTTTTATAAAGACATGTCTTGGATATATCGGAGAATCTTCTCAGACTTCAGCACCAAATTATCTAAAAGCAGCTACAGCCAGTATACAACATTCTGCCACTCAGCAAGGGAATAAAGAATCTTCACAGGTAAAGCATGACCAGCTCAATTCAAAGAACACTAACAAGAATACCTTTCAAAGAAACACCAACCAACAAGTAAATTCAAGTAGAAGATTTCATGATCGCAGAAAATTCTTCTTCAATGGACAATGTTTCTCATGTCACAATTTTGGTCATAAAGTTGTTCAATGTGTTGCATACAAAACCATTATGACAAGAGAAGCAAGAAATAAAAGGAGGGATATTGGAACAAAGAAGAATACCTATAACAACTTTTCTCCTCTTCAAAATGAAGTTGAATGTGCTTATTGCAATAACTTTGGCCATGAATAATCTGAATGCAGGAGCAAAGTTCAGCCAAAAGAGCATTTTCCTTCAAGCTCCAAAGTGTGGAAAAAGAAGGAATTACAGGTTGAAAATTGTGGCATAGATTTATTTGCAGAAGGTGAAGAAAATCAATGGTACATTGATAGTGGATGCTCTAAACACATGACAGGTGACAAAAACAAACTTCTTGCATATAGTGCTCTAGAAAAGGAGAAGAATGTTACATTTGGAAATGATACTCCTGTTGTCATTAAGGGAAAAGGGTCTGTTTTTCTAAAAGAAAAGGTGAAAGATAATAATGTCATGTATGTGGATGGATTAAAGCATAACCTGTTAAGTGTAAGTCAAATGTGTGATCAAGGAACTGAAGTTGTCTTTAGTTCAAAAGAATGTGTGGTACGTGATCTTGATACAGGTAAAACTATTATAAAAGGAAACATAACTCCAAGCAACCTGTATGTATTAAAGAACTGCAAAGAACAATGTTACTTGAGTAAATCTTCAGAAAACTGGCTATGGCATAGAAGGTTGGGGCATATGAGCTTCTCTCAAATCAACAAATCAAGCAGACTTAAAGTTGTTCGTGATCTTCCCAATATTACTCTACTTGAAAATATCATATGCAAATCTTGCCAATTCGGTAAGCAAACCAAAGTACAATTTAATGCCAAGGAAGGAGCATCAAGTAAGCCTCTTGAACTCATTCATACTGACATATGTGGGCCTGTGAAGAAAAAGTCACCATGTGGTGAACAATACTATATCTTATTTATTGATGATTTCTCTAGAATGTGTTGGATTGGGTTGCTTAAACACAAAGATGAAGCATTTGAGAAATTTCAGAACTTCAAAGCACTAGTTGAAAATGAATTAGATCTAAAAATCAAGTGTCTTAGATTTGATCAAGGAGGAGAATATACATCAGATGAATTCCTTGAATTTTGTGAACAACATGGTATAAAAAGACAGTTTTCGGTAGTAGGTACTCCACAACAAAATGGAGTAGCAGAAAGAATGAATAGAACAGTTCAACAAATGGCTAGAGCTATGCTTGATGATTCCGAAACACCTAACACATTTTGGGGAGAAGCAGCACATACAGCGGTAAATATTCTTAACAAGGCACATGTTCGTGTAAACAGTGATAAAACTCCATATGAACTCTGGTATGGTAATCCTCCCACTATGAAGCATTTTAGAGTTTTTGGAAGCAAATGCTTTATCAAAAATAATGATGAAAAACTTGGCAAGTTTGAACCCAGAGCAGATGAAGGAATACTTCTTGGTTACTCCTCTAGGAGTAGAGCATATAAATGTTACAATAAAAGACTTCGGAAGATTGTTGAATGTATTGATGTTGTTATTGATGAGTCTCCTGTAGCTCCAAAAGAAGAAAAACAAAAAACAGATGAAGATGATGATGACATATATCCTTCTACATCAAATAGAAATGACATAGACAGTGAACCCAATGAAGAACCTAAAGATGATTTATCTGAAAAAGCTCCATCCAGATATGTTCAAAAGAATCATCCAGAATCTCAAATTTTGGGAGAAAAGGGATTAGGTGTACAAACAAGAAGGACTCTTGTGGGATCTTCTAGCTATCTGGCATTTCTATCCACTATTGAACCACACAATGTCAATCAAGCCAACAAATATGAATGTTGGATTCAAGCCATGAATGAAGAGCTTGATCAAATTGAAAAGAATCACACTTGGGAATTAGTACCAAGACCTCATGACAAAAATGTCATTGGAACTAAATGGATATTCAAAAACAAGTTAAATGAGAATGGGGAGGTTATAAGAAATAAAGCTAGACTTTTTTGCAAGGGGTATGCTCAACAAGAAGGTATAGACTTTGAAGAAACTTTTGCTCCTGTAGCTAGACTTGAAGCCATAAGAATGTTTCTTGCTTTTTCAAGCTTCCAACAAATCAAAGTTTATCAAATGGATGTTAAATCTACTTTTCTCAATGGAGATCTAGAAGAAGAAGTTTATATAGAAAAACCAGAAGGATTCATTTTGGGAAATGATGAAAATCTTGTTTGTAGACTTAAAAGGGATCTATATGGTCTCAAACAAGCTCCAAGGGCATGGTATTATCGTCTTCACAAATATCTTCATCAACAAAGATTTTCAAAGGGGTCTACTGATAGCAACTTATACACAAAAACTGAAAATGATAAACTATTGATTGTGGTTGTATATGTTGATGATATCATTTTTGGAAGTAATGAAGAGTCTATGAGTCATAAATTTGCTTCTGATATGCAACAAGAATTTGAAATGTCTTTACTTGGTGAACTAACATTATTTCTTGGCTTGCAAGTGCAACAAGCAACAGATGGCATATTCTTATCACAAACAAAATATCTTAAGCAAATTCTGAAGAAGTATGGAATGGAAGAATGCAAACCTGTAAGTACACCAATGGTAACCAGATTTAATCTCAGTTCTCATGATGATTCTCCCATAGTGAATCAACCAGAATACAGATCTATGATAGGAAGTCTACTTTATCTTGCTGGGACTAGACCAGACATTATGCATGCAGTTGGAGTTGTTGGACGATTTCAAGCTAATCCAAAAGAGTCTCACCTTCAGGCTGTCAAAAGAATATTCAAATATCTACAAGGAAATCAAGACTTTGGACTATGGTACCCAAAGAATATTGATCTCACTCTTCATGCTTACACTGATCCAGATTGGGCTGGAAATGTTGATGATTGAAAAAGCACTAGTGGTGGTGCATTCTACATGGGCCACGGTTAGTATCTTGTTTCAGTAAGAAGAAAATCTCTATTGCCTTATCTACAATAGAAGCAGAATATGTGGCTGCCGCATCATGTTTCACTCAACTTCTCTAGATGATGAAAACCTTACAAGAATTTCAAATCAAATGTTCACCTCCTATATCCATTATGTGTGATAACACAAGTGCCATCAGTATCTCAAAGAATCTTGTTATGCATTCCAAGACCAAGCACATTCCCATCAAGTATCACTTCTTACGTGAACAAGTACTAGAACAAAAGGTGAAGTTGGAATATGTGCCCCCCAAATAACAAGTTGCTGATATATTTACCAAACCTTTACCCAGTGAAGCGTTCGAATATCTTAGACAGAAGCTAGGATTAGTCTCTACCATGCAGAAGATCAGATCTACTTAAATAAAGAAGATAAATTGGATACGCAGATTTCCTGAAGGACAGAAAACTGCGTAGGGGTAGTTGCTGACAAATTGTTTTTCCGGGTCAGCATTATTCAACACACTTGTGGTTTTGTTGGGTATCTCTAGATGCACAGGTTAAGGGGGAATATTGGTCTTGTGGAAAGGATGCATTGTTGGCATTCTAATTATGTTTTAAGATTTACAATGATCTCAGGGGGAGCATGGTATTGTCGGTTCAAAGGATCTTGATCAACTCTTTTCCATTGATGTCAAAGGGGGAGGACAAGCAAAAAGGGGCTTCTATAAGACAATCAGAGGAAGAGTATTTCCATCAAGGCCAAAGGGGGAAATTGTTGGAAATATTTTCATTGATGGCAAAGGAAGTGGCAAAGAAGGAGCATCTGAAACAGTAACTAGGAAAATAGAAAAGCAAAGTAGCAGAGAAGAACAAAGGAAGAGTGCATTTATAGAGAGCAGTATCAGTCAAGGAGCATAGACAAGCAGTGAATTGAAGCAAAGTTGTCCAGAGATAGAGGAATAGAAAATCTGGCAAATTGAGAAGAATAAGTCAAGTTCTTCTAAATAGTTACATTTGTATATCATGATGAGGGATTTCTTCTAAACTCTCTAAGAATTATATGTATATTCTTGATTGAATTCAGTAGGAAGGATATTTGAGTCCTTGTGTTACTGACAGTGGGATTATGCACGTGTAGACTATTTGAATTGTGAAAGCATTACTCATGGTCTAAAAATATCATAAGCTTTGTGGAAGGAGTAGATTCGTGAATTTGTATAAGATATCGGGTTGCTAAGGCCACGATACAGTGAACAATGGGTAATGTATAACCTGATGAAGCAGCACGTTATAGTACGCGGAGGAGTCGTATTGAAACATTGATGACCCAAAGGATTGACGGAACCTTGAGCGAAGGAGCAGAACCACGACAGACGAATAGTAAACACGGTTTCTGGTTCTTATCGCACCACCTTTGCATGGTGAGCGGTATTTGAGGAGGGGGAAGCGATTCCATAGAATGGGCGACATGCATCCCTGTACGACTCCACAAAACCGCTTGTCACTGCGTGCCATTGCGCGTTATTGTTTGACCCAGGATGCTCAATGATATTTTTGAGCATCGTCGATCTGGAGGGAAGCCATTGGACGGTGGTCGTTTGAGGAAGATGCACGAAGGTTAACCAAAGTACGGTGGCCATCGCGTGTTATTGTTCGACCTAGGATGCCCAGCGATATTGTTGAGCACCGTCGATCTGGAGGGAAGCCATCGGACGGTGGTCGTATGAGGAAGATGTGCAAAGGTTAACCAAATTACGGCGGCCATCGCGCGTTATTGTTTGTGCGTCTTCGCCAAGCGATATCCGTCCGATCAAATGAGGCGGCGCGACGTGATAACAACCGTCGATTGGAGACAACTGTTAACGTTGGGGCCCATACCTGCGGACACAACTAGCACACCGGATATCGAGATGAACGGTAGAGATTGAGTGTGGGGGCACAACTAGCACACCGGATATCGAGACAAGTGCCTCCACAGTTGACTGAGTTGACTGCGGGGACAACAAGTGTGGGGGCACCAACCAAAAAATTTCATCCGTACCTTGAGAGCCCCCACAGTGACACAAGACGCTGAGTTGGTCACAGCTGTCGTCCACCTCGAATGGAGACGACCGATTGGGGCCCATACGCATGTATTGAGGTGTGCGGTTTTAACCAAGGTTTTTAAAATTAAATATAAATTATGATGAAAAGCGAATGGGCCATCATTTTGTATGTTATTCCAAAGTTGGTGGAACAAATAAACCGGGGGGTCGACATATGAAGGTCATTAATAAAGGAAGTTGATTATGAGAAGTTGTTTGGGGTTTGGGTAGACCCCACTAGATTATCTAATTGATCCCGTCCATGAATACCATCAACGGTTTGGTGGTTTTGACTCATGGTTTTAATAAAGGCAAAAATTATGTAAGGAGAGGAGGATTATAGTACAAGGCGTGCATGTGGAAGGGTTGTTAATAAATAAATCTCTTTAAGAGATATCTGGATATATGATTCACCTATGGATATGATCTAGAAATGATGAATCTCTATGATGATAGGCAAAAAGAAATGAAGACCTGATGGAAATATTGATGAAGAAATTGAAGAAATCTGGTGGATCTGAGGGTTGAAGCCTTCTGTATGAAAGTGGAAGTATTTTGCCAGTAGAAGATGGTGTTAAAATCAGGGGGTTGGAGCTCCCTTCCAGTAGTGGCTCGAGAACGAGAGAAGGTTGTAGCTTTTCTGCAGGTGGGTGCCTGCGTGCTGGTATGAGTCTGCGCCAGTAAAAAATTGTAAGACGTTTTCTTTATAATAAATATTGAAGACAGAGACGACATCAGCAGTGGCTTTCTACTGAATTGGGTTTCCACCTTAAATATTGGTGTTCATGTGCATTTCTTATGTGTGATGGTTTATTCTGTTATTACTGCACATGCTTACTTCTTACTAAACATCTGATGAATGAATGTTGCAATGATATAAGTAAAGAATTAAATGTATAATAATATCTCTGGACAAATGCAAGTTTTCTTAAAGATATCCACATTTATATGCGATTTGGGTTCAATAAAGTAACATATGGGTTTAAGAGAAACAAAAAGTGAAAAGTTTTCAGTGAGCTCTAGATACTGATTCACCCCCCCTCTCAATATTTTTCCCAACATCAAGGATTGATGAATTTCATTTTCCAACCCTTCCTTAGAAAATTTGTGTTAGTATTTTTTGATGATATACTAATCTATAGCAAGTCTTGGAACGATGATGTTCAACATGCTGATAGGTTTCTCAAACTATTGGAGGAGAAAAAATTATATGCTAAAACCTCCAAATGTTTCTTTGGAGTGCAAGAGGTGGAATATATGGGTCATACTGTATCTCAGGAGGGTGTTAAGGTAGAGACTAACAAAATTAAATCCATTAAGGAATGGAAAGTCCCCACAACCATAAAGCAGTTACGAGGCTTTCTCGAGTTAACAGGGTATTATAACAAGTTTTTTTAGAATTATGGGAGAATAGCAGCACCTCTAACAACATTATTGATGAAAGATGAATTTTCATGGACTCCTAAAGCAACTAAGGCCTTTGAACATCTTAAAGAGGAAATGTGCCTAACACCTGCCTTAGCTACGCCACACTTCACAAAAACCTTTATTGTGGAATGTGATGCCTAAGGAAATGGAATTGGTTTTGTTTTAATACAAGAAGGAAGACCCATTTCTTTTGAAAGTAGTCAAACCAAAGGAAAGTATTTATGGAAATCTATTTATGAGAAGGAAATATTGGAAATACTACATGCACTAAAGAAATGGCAACCTTTCCAAATGGGAAGACACTTCAAGGTAAAAGTTGATCATGATATTCTTAAATATTTTTTGGAGCAAAGACTATCTTTAGAAGAGCAGCAAAAATGGGTCAAAATTATGTTGGGTTATGAATTTGAAATCATCTACAAAAAAGGGAATATAAATTTTGTTGTAGATGCCCTCTCAAGAAAGGATGAAGAGGTGGAAGCATTGCTTTTTTCCATTTCTATTATCCAACCAGATTGGATAACTAAAGCAAGGGATGAATGGAAGAATGAAGAAGAAGTATGGACACTCATTAAAAATTTGCAGCAATATCCTAGTAAATTTGATACATTTATTTGGAAAAATGATTCCTGATGGTACAAATATATCTTATATATTTTTAATAATTCCCAACTAAAACAAAAGATTATTTTGGAATTTGTTACAGGTAAGTTTGGGCATCATCCCAAAACAAAGATCATTATCTATTAGGGTCTATAATACTCTAAATTAGTTGCTACATGCCCTAAAAAAGTCATCACATTTGTGGTATTCCTTCATGAAAGTTTCACTACTTAGATGCCAGCTGAAGTGCCCCATTAAGCCATAAATGCACCCCTAGACAGTTGTAACTACTTTGCAGAGCATCTACTCACATGCAAGGTTGCATTGGAGAGGATCTAGGCCCAGTTTCAAGTGTGTTGGTCAACTGGGAGCAAATTATTCATTGTCTTTTGGGAATGCTCCAACCTCTAGTGACTTCTAGAAGTTGTTCCAGCTTTCACCTCATGTGACAACCTCGAATTTGGAACCCATGAAGTCATTAAACCTATTATCCTCCCATTCCCATGAACGAGGAAACCTATTAATCCATTTTTAATTTTTTTTTTCAATGTTCATTTATGTCAAACTACCTTCATCTAATTATAACTAGAGCACTGAACATAGTGCATAAGAGAGAAAGAATTTGCATTAAGTAGAGTTATTATGGTGAGATCACAGCTCTTAGAGGTATTTTCATGTACTGTGATGCTGTTGGATTTTTGATGCTAGATGTGATGAGGATGGGACTCAAGTTGGATTGGTGACAATGAATTGACCAACTGGTTGTAATCTTCCTTCTGCTTCATAATAAAGACATTTGTTCCTTTCCTAATGCACGTTTCAATGATGTTATATGTGTATTTATGAATTTAATTGACTCAATTTGTTTAACTTGAATAAATCATATTGAATTTATGTTTATATGTCTTATGTTTTCCATGGCAGGTATCAATCAAGCGAGTTAAGTTGGCTTGAGAGATGAAAGCAACTAAGGGAGGCGAGGAAAAGTGAATAGATTACAAGTCGGTTTCTCTCCCTTTATCTATTCAATTTAAGGAAAAACTCATATATTTTTCTTTTTTTTGTTCTATGTGCACCACCACAATTAGGGAAATCATACTTATCCATAGGCTTGTATTTCTGCAAAATGAATTGGTGACCATACTGTGGATCGACGGATCATCCATGGTGGTTTTTTCCTTGTCCATCAACATCTAGTAGACTTTTCCTACTTATTTTCAGTCATTTTAATGAGTCTTAGAAAAAGTAGTGTTGATTTATTTTTTAGAGAGTCCTTTGGCACCAACACACTGTTGGTATTGACACAGTGCTCTGCATAGCACTATTGGCTTAGGGACAGTGCTCTGCAATGCACTGTCTCACACTCAGGGGTGTGTTTCCCCTGTGGCCAACCAAAATCTATTTATTTTGTATTTTTCCAATTCATGTCAGTGCTTGTTTTTTGAAGTTTTGAGTGATTGATGCCTCTAGAGAAAAAATTTCCTCTACTCTTCTTGCCTCACTTTGGATTTGTTTGATCAATTCATTATTTTCGAAAAGAGGAATTTTCATTTGAGTCTTTGTTTCTCTTCAATGTTTTGAGTGATTGTTTGTGCATTAGTTTCTTTTTAGTTCATCTAAACTTAAAAGAAATTGAAAACAAAATAATGAATTTTCATATATGGATTGTGAGTACTACTTAAGGAATATTTTAGGGAAAAAATTCATTTAGATGTGCTCACTATTGATTGCATACAATTTGATTTCTCTATCCCTTACAACTAGTTTTTCATCGTCAAAAATCAATTCAAAATGAATGCTTATCATTCTAATTGCATTCTAGGAATTTTCAATACATCTCACGGTGAACCTCAAATAGAAAATGATAATCAAGATCAACATAAAATTGATCTGAATTTATCTAAGGAAGAATTGTAACATGAATGATAACATTTAGAGGTCTAGGCTAGAAGATGTGTTCCAACGTCGTTAAACATTGCAAATGTCTTTAGTTGTCTACGATACATTCTGAGTGTGATACCTCATTCCACGTGCATAAGCATATCAGAGTTTGTCCACATATTTTTGGGTATATTGGGTGGTGTTCTAGTACGAAAAATATAAGGGGATGCTTTCACTATGCGGTTTCGCATTAGACAACACTAATATGGATTAGCCCCCCCCTGCCTTTTCGTATATTTGGGTGTACAACTTTAGCTTGGTTACCAACCATAGGTAACCGATTCGACTGCCTTGTACCTGGGATACACTAAACACAACATGCAGGGAGATTTCCTTCATGTATGATAAGTCCTTGATTTACTAGGGTAGTATATTGAATTTCAAAGCTACTTGGTAAACCTTTTGCCTAGTATCACCCTCTTTTTGTTTATTTTTTTTGTATAGAATCAATCAGTAATCATGGAAGAAGATAAAACACCTCCACGTTGTTTGCATAAGATAATGAATAAACCTTCGTTACCACCAGAAGAGGCACATAGTAGACAAAGGAATTCTCATCCTACCGAGTTCCGTACCTTCATAAATCTTGGTGCCACACCATATGATATGCCAGAGACACCTGATCCTTTGAGTACCAAGCCTCGAGTTGTTTCGACTGATCTCGGTTTATCTGCTACAGTCGAGACTAAAAATTCACAGTTACCTGAGGACACTGAAATTCAATCCAGTGAAATAGTAAATCTAGAACCCGGGCTTGTTGAAATGGAATTCGATCTAGAAGTTGGTCGCGAAGTCAAACAACAAGAAGTTGTTACAGTGAAACCGTCTAATCCTTAGCCATATGTAACTGTCGAGTCTTTCTCTTTACTGCAAATTTTACCGCTTGAAATTTATCTCGTGCCTCATGGTGAAGTGCTTCCAATTGGTTTGATTTTGATAGAGGAAGAACTTTAGGAAGATACAACCCCTTCAACTCCCACACATTTTGGGCCAAGACTTCATTTATATCAGTCTTTTCCTTGTTTGACCTACTATGCATTTGTTGACCCTTTTCACTCTCAAGTTCTCGTAGAGTTGTTAGAGTATTTGCTGGGTTATTTAACCATGGAAAAGACAATATCCTAGACTATACCATCTGTTAGCATTGCAACACCATCTATTTTTGCTTCATCTTCGATGATTTTCACAACACCCGAGGCTCATCTTTATGGTGGTCCCTCAGTCCCACTGGGTTACCAGGCTTTAAATGGAACCTAATTCGGTGTCTCCTATAGTCCATGGACTTCACCATTGTCATCATCTAGAATTCTATCTAGTTAATATTTTACGAGTACTGAATGGCCTGAACCTCAATATCAGGCTAGTACATCTAATTACCATCCATCTTATCCAGTATCTATCATATACCAATCATATGAAAGTTAGTATGTGAAATATCCCTATACTCCATATGTTGGGGACCACATATGCTCGATCAATATGGTATTAATTCATCTTATTTAGGTCAATAATATGTTGTAATGCCTGTTTTCCAATGGAAACCTACTTTTTTTGTTCAACCATAAACCATTGTGTATCAATATCAACCAGTTCCACTTGTTGCATTTGTGTCAACTAAGCCTATCATTTCTTCAATGGTTGTTCTTCAGTCTGCTCAAGCGAGTCCTTCCACCCATAACCCTCAAGTTCTAAGTCTACAGAGTCTATCTTCCCAGGCTAGTATTCAACAACCATCTCTATCGGGAATTTTGCAACCATATGTAATAGGCTTATACTAGACCTGTCTATTCACAACCAATTCTAAATTCTCTTGGCAGAAAAATGTTTTATCTAATACCATGCCATCCACAAAAACCATTCCTACAATATCAATCTTATCCAAGACCTAGTTAGCAAGCCTACCCATATCTAGGTTACTAACAACAAAATCCATTTGTTGGTATGAAAAGGCCTACTGCTTAGGAGATTCCATCTTATCCTAGTTATGCTCAACCTGACCTTAATCGACAATTTCCATTTGTTTCCACATTATAGTTACCTATTTTTTATCCACTCACTAATGAACCCATTCATTATTTACCTTGGTGGCCGGTGACTCCTGATAAATTATGCCCGGACATTCCCAAATTCAATGTAAATTCTAGAGAAGACCCATCTACACATGTGATGACTTATCATTTATGTTGTTTATCTAATTTCTTAGATGATTATTTTGTTAGATTGTGTATTTTCTAGAGAACGCTTACTCGTTCGGTTGTGAAGTGGTACATTGAATTACCACGAGCTTCATTTGATAACTTTACAACTTTAGCCACTAATTTTTTAACCCACTTCTAGTTACCCATCATATATGAAACTGGAACAGAACTTTTGACCAAATTTAAACAAACCATTTCTACTCATATATGAGCTCATATGTAATATTCCAAAAATTTAGGTTTTAGCTAAAACGAATATTATAGATCGTTTCATCAATAGGTAGGTCAATAAGTGGGTAGGGAGACCCATAAATCTCATTAGCAACAATAAAAACACTTCAAGTGTGAAAGGGGACCATCTAAGCTGCTAAATAAAGCATCTTTGAGTGTGAATAGGGGATGGAGCAGTTGAATAGATGAAATTTGACCAAATCAACAATGTTGTTATGGAGGAGTGGACATTCATTGAGGGACAATGTAGTTTTGGTCGGAGACACCTTGTATGGAGGTAGTGGCACTAATGGATGGGGCCCAGGGTGAGGAAGCTCACCAATTTTATAAGGAAGGGTAAGGCAGCCTTTTACATAAGTTTGGATATTATTTTGTTTATGATCTGCATGACTATTTTCATTCTTCAGTTGTTTAGTTGAGCTTCCAGTGTTGTTTAGCACAGGGTGTTCCCGAGCGGGGATCCCACCTCTTCCCTTGAGGTAGCCTCTTGGAAGAGAATTTTAATATCATTTTCACACATCCAAAATTCTAGCCAAGCTTTAGTCTTCAGCTACAACATAGTTTCTGTTCAGATTTGTGTTTTTTTTCAGGGTGTTGTAGTGGAGGGTTAAGAAACCCACTTTCAGAGCTAGTTTTGCAGTGGAGGAAGGATTCCTTCCATTGGGATATTAGCAAGGAGGGTCCTTGAGAATATTTCATATATATGGCATCGGGAGAAGATATTAAATCCAGTGACATTGCAGTTTCAGTCAGGATTTGTGTTATTTTGGAGGGCAGTTTCTTTCGAGGATCTATTAGCTCTTTTGGACTATTTCCTTCTAGGTGAAGCATTCAACCTTTCATTGGAAGGTACCTTTGGAGGGGATATACATAAGA
Source organism: Pinus albicaulis (assembly GCA_034641835.2). Lineage (NCBI taxonomy): Eukaryota > Viridiplantae > Streptophyta > Pinopsida > Pinales > Pinaceae > Pinus > Pinus albicaulis. Next base: position 623,111,847 of record CM076579.1, read on the forward strand.
TCCATATTATTTCAGATTTCTATTTCATGGAATTTAGTTGCAGTGACTCTTCAGTCCTAGGGTTGTATATCACCATTTTCATTTGAGCATATTTCTGAAAACCCTTTCCGTGTATTCTTGGAAAAGTGTTGTATAGACTTATTCTTCATGTAGATTATCTTTTGAGGCTTGACTTAGTCCAACTATATCATTATATAGTCCTAGCAGCAGTTATTCCATACTAGAATACGCTATAGAAGCATCTCTGGCATTTGTATAGCAGCAACATCTCACTTTTGAGAGTGTTTGTGTATGGGAGGCTTGTGTGATCACATTCTATGATTTGTGCCTCATTTTTTTGTACTTATATGCTACATATATGATCAATAAAAGGGCTCCATATTTGTCTCATGATTTCATGTGTTAAATATTTGCTTCTACTTTCATTTTATGAGTTGTATTGTTTCTTTTCCCATTTGGGAATATTACAGTGGTATCAAAGCATAATCTTGGCTCAGCTTGTGCATTCAGCCAATATGTCACCATAAGGAGAAGCTTCTCACATGAAGAGAATATGTACAAAAGGGAAAAATAAAATACTCTGGTATTTGGAGGAAGGCACGAAGAGGAGCTCTCAAAGCTTCTTTTTCAAACTATGCAGAGCATCAACGAAGATATCAAGAATATCAGAAGGGAGATGTGTAGGGAATCTCCAAGGGGGTTTGAATATTAAGAAAACCATAGATTTTTACATGATGGGTGTGAGCATTCAGCCACACAATCTGATCCACAGTGAATTTCTATGCCCATATTCACAGCAAGAGAGATGGAGGAAGAATATGCACCAAAGGAGGATACTTTGAGTGACTGTCTTCAGGAGTATGAATCTTAATCTTGGAGATTCAAGGAGCACTTGAAATTCCAAGGGTTTTTCCAACTCAAGGAGAATAGAAGGCCCAATAATCACAACAGAAGCAGAATAGGTAGATTCTTTCTACCAAATTTTGATTGGTTGTCCAAATGCACAACCAAGTATTGGATAAAGAAAATAGACTCATAGTTGCAGCTACATCAAGTTTGAGGAAAGGAATCCCTTAGGACATTAGTGTTGCATCTTGAAGGTATGGCTTATAATTGGTGGTTTTATGAATCTTCTTCATTTAATCATGAAAATATAGCTACTTATGCAGAATTCACTAAGATATTAGTGAAGATAATTGATGAAAAAAAATTTGAAACATGTTTGATTGAGATAGCCAAACATAAAAATTCAAATACCTTGCATGAGTTGGAAAGATCCATTATACCAACTCCACTCCAAATTTCTATTGAAGGGGATAGAAAATTGTATGATACCTTGCCAAAGGAAAGATCCCCATTGCGTGAAGAGCTTTCTTCTCAAAAGGAGTAAATGGATATTCCTCCTTCAAGGGAAGACCAAGATCTAGGGTTTCTCATTGATGATGAGGTATTCTCAAATATTGATGAGGAGGAAAAGAAGAGAGGAAGTAACAACACTGTCACTACAGGAGTAAATCCATCACCACATGGAGGTGGGCATGAATCTATTACTTCAATTAGAGGAGCCTTTACATCCTTGCAAAATGTTCTGAAGGAGCAGCATGTAACAGTAGTGATGGGCAGTAAGACCCTGATCAAAGGAGGAGAAGAAAAGGTGGATCAACATCAAACGATGGGGAGCATGCACCCTTCTTTATTTCAGGAGGTTTATATACAGAAGGAGGAGACCAGTTTTCGCAATGAAAGGAGGGACACTTCAGTCCACTCACCTATATAGTCTACTTCAGACTTTGATGTCGCATTACATGGAGGCATTCCACCCGGGAGGCCACCAGATCGGGAGATGAGAGACATCTCACAACAGGTTGCACCACTAATTGATCTAAGAGGGGTGAGAACCCTGGGATGATTTGGAAAAACATAGAGAGCCTTCGGTAGGCTCAAGGAGGAGAGAGACATTCTCCCAATACCATCATTACCCACTCTCTTCAACTATTCTGCGCTAGTAGAATATTTTTATAAGATGGAGGATGACACTATCATGGTGCAAGGAGACCACTCCATGGCATTGGATAACTGGAAGATACTTCCACATAGGAAGAAATATTCCCCATTTGGTAGAGGATGGTCGCCACTCATGCATGCATTGTACATACTTATGAGGTTTTGGATAGGTGATAGCTTCCTATGGAAGACTAGCCTCCAAAATCTTAAACCTTCACTTGAGCATGAGAAGCTACAGGAAGGGTAGAAGGAACACGTTAGCAGTATACCGGTGCTTGAATTTTGCATAGGAGATGTCAAGGAAGAGGGAAACCACATGACATGGGAAACATAGTATAGATCAACAACGCTGTCATTAGGGAGTTTAGATCCTTATTGGAGATCCTAGCTATTGGTGGAATACTCGAAGGATCTCCTTACCTGCAGGATACTTGATGACCAGTTTCCAGATGGGGGATATCCAGTGAGAGATGGTGTCATATTTTATCAGGATAGGATATTCTAAGCTAGAGCCTCAAAGCTCAAGGATAAACTACTACATGCAACCTATGAGATATTGCTTTACAATCCCACTGGTTTCATTAGGGCATGCCAAACTATATTGGATGGATTCATGTGGGAAGGCTTCAAGGAGGACATGCACTATCATATGAGGAAGTGCATAGATTTTTTCGAGGGTGAGGAGAAACATAAATCTTGGGAAGAATTATCATCACCAGCTCCTTACTCATTGGGTGTGACAGGGAGCTCATCCTTGAGCTAACTCACTAGTTTGAGCCAAGTATATGGTAAGGATTGTATTTTTTAGCATCATGATGTATTTACTATATACTTTCATTTTCTTACCACTCATGTGAAGGCCGTTGCTCCAAGAGAGGGGACTCTTTCTTATTGCCTTCATGAGCTACTTGGGGCCATAAGAAGTGATGATGTTGGCCAATCCCTAGAATATTTTTGGGAGATTATGTATTCTTCATGGTGTGCTTCTTTGACACCAAACATCATACACCTTCTCCAAACCTGCAAGAAGAATGGGGTAGAAAACAAGTGGTGGGGGAAACACTTGTTATATCATATTCTATGGCAGTTAGGAGAAAAACTGTGTTCTTTGCACTTGAGGGACCATTTCCCTTCCCCAGTACTACACATGTAAGCTAGCATGACTTTGATTGTGATCCCATATGTTGATGATTTTATTATATTTGTTGGGAACATGATTGGAGGGAAGGCACATTGGTTGAATGTGTCCATTTGGAATGACCCTTACCACACTTTTTATGCTTCATGCTTCAAGGGGAGTATGGGAGAGGACATGGCCACTACATTAGATCAATTGTTTCTTTATGATGTGAGCCATATGTTTGTTTGAAGCACTTGGGAGATGCCTCTCATGAACATTTGGGAGGAACTTTTCTATGAATTACCATGCTGGAAAGTGATTCATTTCATTTGGATGATAGCATGAAGATGGGAGTCTCTCATTGGGAATGAGATCCCTTATGCTTTTCATCACTCCTACCTTGAAGAGGCCATTAAGCAGCAAGGAGCTTTCCATATAGACCTTCCATTATATCATGATGAGAGTCATTTGGTTTGTCCACCAAAGGGAAAATTGCACATTTGGGAGGAGCCATTGGGAGAAAGAATTGTTGGATAATATCTGAAGCAGTGGTGGAGACTATTTTATGAGGAGGCCACAAGAGGAGGAGGGGAGAATTTTTCTCAACCCTTACAGTTGCTTGAGGATGAGCAACATTTTGGAGGGGGGGCTGTAATATTCCAAAAATTTAGGCTTTAGCTAAATGGAATATTATAGATTGTTTTATCACTAGGTAGGTGAATAAGTGTGTAGGGTGGCCCATAAATCTCCTTAGAAACAATAAAAACACTTCAAGTGTGAAAGGGGACCATATAAGAAGCTAAATAAAGCACCTTTGAGTGCAAACAGGGAATGGAGCATGTTGAATAGGTCAACCTTGACAAAATCATCAATGCTGCTATGGAGGAGTGGACATTTAGTGAGGGACAACACAGTTTTGGTTGGAGACACCTTGCATAGAGGTAGTGGCACTGATGGATGGGGCCCTAGGTGAGGAATCTCACTAAGCTTATAAGGAAGGGTTAGGCATCCTTCGAAATTAGTTTGGATATTATTTTTTTTATTGTTTGCATGACTATTTTCATTCTTCAGCTATTTAGTTGAGCTTGCAGTATTGTTTAGCACAGGGTGTTCCCGAGCAGGGATCCCACCTCTTCCCTTGAGGTAGCCTCTTGGAAGAGAATTGCAATATCATTTCCACAAGTCCAGAATTGTGGCCAAGCTTCAGTCTTTAGCTACAACGTAGTTTCTATTTAGATTTGTGTTTTTTTGTAGGGTGTTACAGTGGAGGGTTGAGAAACTGAATTTCTGAGTTAGTTTTGCAGTGGAGGAAGGATTAATTCCATTGTGAGAACAGAAAGGAGGGTCCTTGATCATATTTTAGATCTTTGGCATCAGGAAAAGCTATTATGTCTAGTGAGCATGCAGTTTCAGTCTAGAATTCCATTATTTTGGAGGGCAGTTTCTAAGGAGGATCTATTAGCTCTTTTCGAGTGTTTCCTTCTAGGTGAAGGGTTCAGCCTTTCATTGGAAGGTACATTTGGAGGGGATCTACATCAGATCCATATTATTTCAGCCTTCTATTTCATGGACTTTAGTTGCAGTGACTCTTCAATCTTAGGGCTGTAGATCACCATTTGTATTTGAGCATATTTCCGGAAACTCTTTTCGAGTTTTCTTGGAAAAGTGTTGTATAGTCTTATTCTTCATGTAGATTATCTTTTGAGGCTTACATCAATCCCATTTTACCATTATATAGTCCTTGCAGTAGTTATTCCATATTAGACTTTGTTATAGTATCATCTCCAGCATTTGTATAGTAGCAACATCTCACTTTTAAGAGTGTTTGTGTATTAGTGGCTTGTGTGATCACATTCTATGATTTTTGACTCATTGTTTTGTACTTATTTGTTGCATATATGATCAATAAAATGGGTCCATATTGGTCTCATGGTTTCATGTGTTAAATATTTGCTACTACTTTAATTTTATGAGTTGTTTTGCTGCTTTTTCCATTTGGGAATATTACATCATATACATGAGTGGCACCATTGTCGTCGAATGGTTAAATCAATTTTTCATGATCAAATTTTAGCTGAGTGGTTTATTAAGTTGTTATTTCCATATATCAGTGAGGATGTTTCCAAATGTGGTGTTGTCACTGAAGACAAATTCATTGCTCGTTCCTAGTATCTAGATCTAATTTACACTCAGTCTCGCATGCTGATATATGAAAAAATTCCAAATGTGCCACGATCAAATTTTATTGTTCCTCCTACTCCATTTGGTCAGGACATTCATACCGGCGATGGTGTGATTGGTTGTGCTAGCGCTCTGGTAGCAAGTCGACTATATGGTCCTACACTTGCTGTTTCAAATCAAAACCCTACTATATCTGATCCTGCATCTTCTTCTTAAATCTAGGCCATGTCATCTGACAAAGGAAAAAGTGAAAACCAACCTAGAAATAGGAAGAAGGGGAAAGTTAAGATGAAATCAAATTCACCCCCGCACGAAAAATCATCTGATTCATCTGGTTCTTTTTAGAAACCTTGTTACCCTTTCTTGATATGCAATGAGGAGCATTTTACGCAAGATTTTCCTCACTGGTCGGAAGTCCAATAGCCTCTTAAGAATTCAACTACATATGCAGTGTTGACAAATCCTTTTCTGAACCTGGAAACACATATTGTTGCTACGTATCCCGCTTCTAGTTCGCAAGTACTTATTCTAAATCCCCTCTAGAAGTGGTCATGCTGCCTGTGCGGCAGCCTATGTGAGCATCGACTGTTGCTAACCAAGGTAAACCAAGTATCAAGGGGTGTGCATCCATCCTACTTTTTGGGTTAAAGAACTAAAACGTTAGCTGGATACTCCCATGAGTCCATAGAAACTAATATGTCTTGTAATATTCCTTCTAGTCTAATAACATATCTGTTAGCAAGTTCCACCAAGGTAGTTGTGGGTTCTAATGTTCTTATGCCTAACTTCTCGCATGTCTTTATAGTTAAGATGTTAATAGCTGCCCCTAAGTCAATCAATTTTTTCAAAAAGGAGTGGCCAAAGATTTGCACAGTTACTATGGGGTTCCCTGGATCCTCATATTTCACGGGTGTTTCCTTACCCAATAGTAGGTCTGATAGTGCCCCTACCACATGAACAGTGGGTACAATTTTTACTTTCCTCTCCTGTTTTTTTCCGCACAATTCTTTAATTTTCTTGGCATAGATAGGAATGTCTTGTATAGCTTGCAAAAGAGGAATTTTGATGCAAAGGTTTTTTAATTCCCCTAGGATATCGAAATATGGAGAGACTATAGGTCTAGGCGGTGTTAATATTTCATGGAATAGAGGAGGAGAAATAATAAGGTTTTGACGATTCCTTTGATCAATCGTTTCCCTTCCCTGTTCTACCTATCATTCATTAATAGCTGTTTGTGTAGGCTTTGTCGTAGTTTCAGATCAAGTTGTGGCAGGGTCATGCCTTCTGTTGGTGAAATAACACGTCCTAATCTTAGCCTTAGTTCACTGCATTGCTTCTGTTCATTTTCTGGGTTTGGGTTTTCTACAATCTGAATTAGATGAACCGGCGTGATGTTAGGATTAGGATTGGGTTGAGCCGCAATTGATGTTGTATGATAGGCTGAGGGTTGTGTTGGACTGACTATGGAGCTAGTAATGTAGGTTTATTTTGAACCCCTGTCCCCATTGGTAGGTTGGTCATTCCCAGAGGTCGCTACCAGTTTTGAGGCCAATTTGTGGTTTGTGAAGTGTAGGTTGGCCACTGGGATTGATAGGGATTGCTTTTCTAGTAAGGGAGAGAACAAGGAAAACTTGGAAAATTATCACCTGAAGAGGGTTTTGTTGGCCAAAGGGGCATAGGAAATGATTGAGGTGGCCAAGTAGAGAAAGGTGATTGGTTCTATCAAGCTTTTGCAGCTTTTTTCTAGTTAAACTACAGAGAAGAAAAGAACTTAGGTAGGTCTTGTGGAATACCTGGTCGTGCTGCCATTGTTGACGCTGGTTCATTAGATAGATTGGTTCTATCTCTTCTTCTGATTATTTAAAAACTTCTTTCAACCCTGTAAGTGAAGGGAAATGGTCAGTGGTATGGTCCTTGGTGCAAATATCACATGTATAGGCCACGTATAATGCACATTCCCTTTGGCTATGCTTCTTCTGACAGCATGGGAAAAAGATAGCCATGTTTTTTTCTGCTATAGCTTGCTTCTGATTGCCTTTCAGGACATCTAGCTGTGTTGTTAGTATCATTTTTGTAATATTCTAAAATATTACCGAATTCTACTCTTGTCACATTGCCACCGGATTGCTTAGGATTCCTTGTAGCCGAGTCTTGACCGATTGGCCTACTTCGCGTACTACCCGGAGAACACCTAATACACAATGAAATAAAATAATCATTTTATTATTGGTATATGTCCCCTTTCCCCATTATGTTTAGTGTTTCAACCCATTCTTCTTTCATTCCCTTAATCATAGCCGCTTTTAATATATCTTTGGAGAGTGAAGTATATGGAGACCTTTGTAAGTTCTATTGAAACCTTTCAACATATTCTTCTAATGTCTCGTTGTCTTTTGAAGACATATTGAAGATTTCATCTTTTAATTCTCGAGTCTGGAAATAGTCTTGATATTTGTTAAGAAAAGTGTTCTTCATCTGGTCCCAGTTATTAATGGTTCCTCCACCGAGCCCCTTGAACCAACTTAGTGTTGTCCCCTTCAAGGTAGAGGGAAATAATTTCAATTTATGAGGGTTAATGGTGTAGTCATATCCCCTACATAAGACATCGAATTCAAATAAAAATGCATCAGGATCTTCTGAGGTCAACCCATGTAAGGTGGGGATGTTTTGTAATCGAATGGATTTCAAAGAGGCATTTACAGCATGATCAAAATGGTATAATCCAATGTTGATATCTGCCTCTGATTTTGGTTCTGATTGTTCACCATTTGATCAAATATATGCTAATAATCTTCGAGGATTTCTTGTTATGGAGGAATAATCTTAGTGGAATTAGGGAGTGGAGGAAGCCTTACAACACTTCCTTGATTTGGGATACCAAATTTCTCTGTCTCGATGACTCTATTAGGGGATCTAGGCTCTGGAGTTTTTACCTGTAATACACTACTGGTTTCTCCTTCCCCTTCCTGTAAATTGTAATAACTTGCCTCTCTCGAAGGGTCAACCATTACGTGGTTAGTAGTATGAAGGCTTTGTTTAGACCCTTTTTTTTCACTGTTAATCTCGGTGTGGGTTGTAGATGGTGAGGCTGCTTCCTGAGGGAATGTAGTAGAAATTTGAGTAGGAATAGTTATGGGTCTTACAGATTCCTGGGATTCAACCTTCTTAATGATTTCATCTATATATGTTTTTCTGCCAAGGATCATCGGTCCTTTGGCTTTCGTGGATTTAAATGGGTGATTTTTATTTGTTTCTATCTTTTTATTCCTAGTCATAAAACAAGAGCACCTATCCTACTAGCCTCTGCACAATTGCTGAGAAGCGGGCTGGAGAGAAAACATATTGCTTGCCAGTACGAAGTTTCTTACCTGTCATTTTCAATACCCAATTCTTTGTAGCAAAAGAAAAAAAGGAGTAAACGACATCACTCTTAAACACTCTCCCCAGAAGCACAAAAAAATTTGGGTCATAAAGATGAATGTTACAGGAAGTTTCAATGCTCTCGTTTAATTATCAACCCAGGGCAAGTCTTGTTATTTCAAGACTGTATGCACAATATATGCGAGTTCCATCAAAGGAAAACTACTCTAAATTACCATAAGGAAGACTATCTAATTCTCGAAGTTCAATCAAAGAAAAGTGAAATGGAATTATAACATGATTTTGACTATTCTATCTAAGTAAGCACAAAAAAAAGCAAACTACGATTGAACAACATACTGCGATGAATTGAACAACAGTCCTAATAAATTGAACATCACTTGTTTATCTAATTTTGCAATGGAATTCTCTTTTAAATTAAATATATGATATCTCTTTGAATCAAACAATAACTAGACACCTCGCAAATGAAGGAATCCAACTTTATCTATATACAAAATTGAACAACAGTAATGCTAAAAATAATCAAACAAGTATAAAAGCATTGGGAAATGATGAAAGCATCTAAAAAATTATGAAAAAATTGATTGTAAGAAAGAAAGCATGAATTATGAACTATTCTAATGAAAGAGAAAGTCAGAGCATCTTATGTCCATAATTCAATCAATTAAATGAATGGAAACATAAATTTTGTAATTAATGTATAGCACAAAAGTAGCGAAGAAACTCCGAGGGCTGGGCCCAAAGTCACCAGAAGTATACCACTAAAGAAAACTCAGAGATTGACTATTTAAAAATGCCAAAATATTTATTAATCTAGAGATTAATAAATTAATACAACTGACAATTCTCTCCTGATACGTCTATTACAAAAGAAAATCCCTATTCAAATCTATCTATCTTGTTGATATTTGGTCTTTTAAAGGTGATTTCAAAAGTGGTACTGAGTCTTTTCCATATGGAATCCTGCTGCTCGTGGCTGTCATTTGAGTTATTCAAGAGTGGATGTGCCTTTCCGTCTTCCGCCAGCCCATGGGAGCCATCATGATCCCATTTTCTTCTCTTGTCAGTTGTCTTTCTGTTATCATTATTTCAACTACTTTTTTTCCCTGTTAATAAATATACAAGTCAATTTTCCATTGTTCAACATGCCTTTTATCATTAGTTCATTTTTTCCTGACTTTACATTAATTCCCTTTCCTTTATTGTCAAGATGAGGAAAATTCATAAAAGTGCATAGCAATTTGTGGTGAAGATAGGATGAAACGTACCTTATTCTCGGCCCAATAAACATAGCTACAATTTTAAAGAAATTACAATCAACTCTCATAAATTCATAATTTAAAAGCATATGAATAAACCCTGTAAAAATTGGAATTCAAACATTCTGCCTCATTTTCATGAAATGCAAACCTTTGATATAGCTTCTCAACCCTATTAATATTGACACGCAGTTAGTATTCTCTGAAAACCAAATCTTCTTTGAATCTCCTTAAGTGCTACCACACTCACAGTATGATCATGATCATTATATTATGCTCCTTCTATGAATCTCACACATAATGTATGCCTACATAACCATCCATTTCTCAAAATAATGAAATATTAAAGATAGTCTATGAATTTCTCTCCATTGTGTTATTTTCCCTAGTATTATCCCTTCTTCATCATCAGTTCTTACGATGCTCAATAAATAAGGCACATGGTGCATGTTTCTTTACTTCTGAGCTCTTAAAAATTTAACATCAAGGATAAATTTCACATCCTAGTCATTGATAACCTTTTGGATGAACTCAAGGCTGCTTAATTCCTCACCAAACTCAATCTTCGCTTAGGCTATCACCTAATTCACATGAAAAAAATAGATATTCCTAAAATTGTTTCACTCTCATGAAGGCCATTACAAGTTATTGGTGATGAATTTTTCTCTTTGCAATGTACCTTCCACCTTCCAAAGCCCGATGAGTAAAATATGTAAACCATTTTTGCACCATTTTGTCCTTGTTTTTTTTTATAACATCTTTATATATATGTCATCCTTGTGGATTAAATACATTGGTTCTCCACTTAGTCAACCTATGCCACAGTGCTTGTGCTCATGGGATATTAGATAATATTTATATTTCCACTAGCTATTGATAAAAGAAACCCAAAGTTTTTTTGTTGAACCACTGTCCCAATATATATTTATAATGAAAATAGACATTATTTTTAATATATATACGGTATTTTAAATAAATACCCCTTTTAATAACCCCTAATACCTATAAATATACCCACAAAAACACACAAATGCATCCCCTACTCCCACCTCTTCCCCGACAGCACCTCCCAATATCTACAATATATGGACTCTATTTTCACAATTGTAAAACCTTGTCTACGAATGAACATGGAAATATATTGGTCAACGAGGTGAATCCTCCATAGTAAAGTCTTATAACAATTTTTTTTAGCATTGAATCTTTCTTAAGAGGTCCAAATGTTCCATTGGTGTCTTTAAAGTGGAATATTTGGGGTGTATTTTTAGTTATGGTTGTGTGTCTCTGAATCCAAAAATATTGAAGTGATGATAAATCAACCTTGCACTAAAACTCTTAATATTTTTAGAGTATTCTAGAAACTACATTTTGTTTTTTAATCTCAATACGCTTCAACGCTACTCTAAGGTCATCTCAAGACTTACAAAACAACTAAAAATTAATGTCCTTTAATACAATATTAATAGTCATTGCTTACCATGCATAGTAGTAGACCTTATTTAATGGGTAAAACAATAGTTTTGGGTAATATTTAGGTAAATTTTAAGCATGAAAATTTATCTTAAAGTTTACAAACCTTGGCAAATTTCACTAGTCCATGATATGCAAAATGTAAAAATTTTGGTGATATTTTTGCAGAAATATTTAAATTTCCAATTATTTTATTTTAATCTATATAAAATCTAGGTGATTGTTAAGGTAAATTAATTTTATATTGTGAAATTTTGGCGAGACATTTTTAGGAAAAAATAAAATATTGGCCAATCTTTTTCTTGAAAAAGCATGAAAAATTAGCCCCCATGTAAATATTAGCCCCTAAAACCTAACATGCATGGATATACTTATCTCCCCAATATAATGGTTTCTGCATGAAGAAATAATACAATCCACACCTTCAAATAGTTTGGGATTTGAAAAAAAATGTAGAATCAAATATATTGTCAATTGTATTTGGGAGGAGATAACCTCTAAAGAAACTAGAAATAGACTTCACAACCTTCACATGTATCATAAAAATAGAGAAATATATATTTATAGAAATAAATAATTATTAGAAATCTTTTCCAAAATTTTAACTAATAAAAAAATTGATGATGATTTACCTTTCAACTTTTTTTCACTTTTTCAATCTTCTTATTAAATTTTTTTTTTTTTCACTTTACCTTTTTCATATCATGAATCTTAACCATCCGACCTTCTTTTTCACTTTTTCAATATTCCAACCTCCATTTCACTTTTTCAATTTCTTATAATTCTACCCTCTTTTTTCACTTTACCGTTTCATATCCTATTTGATTCCTTGTTTTTTGTTTTTTAAGAGTAACTTTCCCTTCTGATAAAAAGTTTCCTTTCATTCTTTTTCTTTTCTTTAAAAAGAAATCAATTTAATGAGCATTTAGGTTATACGAGATTTTGTCCTTCAAATACTTTAAAATTTTGTATATGCCATATCTCGTGATATGTTTCATAGTGTGCAAAACTTATTTTCGATGTTCTACAACAAACATTTATATGACTGATATTGTATGGTTGTGAGGTCATAACATTAAGCTCCATGGATAAAAATTAAAACTTGTTGTGAAGCGAATTGTGATTTACTCACAATTTTCAATTTGAAACTAATACAAATTCATACAGGTGCACATTTTATATCACATTAAAATACTATCCATTCATATGATGACATGTGATATAGGAGAATTCAAGGCCAAATTCATATTGAATGTTGTTTTATTTATGTCAAACACTCCAAAATTTGTGACAAACCTTAAAGCGATTGTGATTGTTTTCATTGTAACATAAACTAAAAATTATTTCTTTTACCTCTATTATTTTTCAATTTTTTATTTTTTATTTTTATTTTTTTTGGAACAAGGAAAAAAATGGATTATATTAATATAAATCAAAGTTTACATACTTTAACTATAGGTTTTTTTTTGTATGCAATCAACAAACATAGATCATTTATAATATCCTAACAAAAAGAAACAACAACAGAACACAATTATCGTGGAAATTTTGTAAACATAACACTCATTGTTGGAAACTGGAAAAATTTAAGGGGCTAATATTCACAGGTAGGCTATTTTTCCAGGCTTTTTCTAAAAGAATGATTCACCAATTTCCATCGCCCAAATTTTATAGTATACATTTATTTGACCCTAAAAATATCCAAAATTTTATATGTACTAATATAAAATCATTGGAAAACTAAAAAGTTTTAAAATAGTAACATCAAAATTTTTGCATTTTACATATTGGGGACTACTAAGATTCGGGAAGGTTTCTAAACTTTAAGATAAATCTCCATCCTTGAAATTTTCCTTGGTTAGAAAGTCCATCAGAGAAAAAACACCATGGAGGCATAATGGAAACATAGTAACCACCATCGAAAATACCTCCTAGCTTCGCATGGTTATTTGGGTGTAGAATACTTACGTTGGCCCATGAAGAGGCCCTATGCCGCAATGATAAATAAGACCAGAAATCATTGTATAGATAAAAATGGATTACAGTATCTTGCTCGAAAGAAAATACTGAAATCTAATGGGCCCAAGGTCCATATTCAAACCATTCTTCGGCATGGAATCCATGTCTTGGTTGAGCACTCTAGGAACTTGGGAGAAAGAAACTGATTAAAATAAACCCATAATATTATGAATCCTTTGCATCCAATGTCCCATACAAAGATGGGAAAATGAGATGTGTTTATTAATATAGTCAATCGTAACTTGAAAATCATCAAAATTTGAATGTCATTTAGTTTCAACCACCTAGCACAATATAGAGAACCCTAAAATATAATGACCTTTACCCTACTATCATTGCTCCCAACATTTCAAAAAAAACTTCCAAGTGATATCTGTGTCCATGTTGATCATCACTCCGCATCACTAAATAATAAATATCATTCTCAGAGCCCCATCAAAATGAATAAATAAAAAAATAGAAAAGAGATTCTTATATGAAATAAAGTTGTTTGTATTCCATATAATAAGCACAAATATATGTCGCCACAAGCTCTTTTCGGAAAGTTATCATCTTCCAATTTTGTTGATGTAACTTTTTCAAAACGTTTAACCCAGAAGAAAAATGACTATGAGAAAAAATCCATACTTTAGCAATCCAGAATTAAAACCATATTGTTTTAAATCCAAGGACTACAAATGGCCGAGATTGGAAACTTGGGTAATTAACGCTAATATAGTTAAGAATTGCCACAATATAGTTTCTATTAAGAGGACTACAAGTGTGCTGATATTGAGAATTCGTTTGACGAACACTCAAACCATGCACTAAAACATATTAGTTTGATACCTTGTTCTGTAAAGTTTATATGGATTGAAATACGACAAATTTTATCCCATACTCGAACCCCGTTGTCTAAAATTTTATGGTTTCAAAAGGGAATGTGATAACATTGATACATGGGAATTCAATACTGATTTTCAAGGATTGCAAGAACCTCGGGGCCATGACCAGATGAATCCTTGAGTGCGAATGGTACCCATGCTGATGTCAATTTTGGGGGTGTGTAGACTAATGACATAACTGAGATTCCAATGGCTATGTAAAATATAATTTATATATATATATATAAACGATTGATAGTAAGTGAGAAATTTTAACTTTTTGTGTAAATTTATTTTTCCTATTCACGTAAATGTTTTAACATATATTTTGATAATTGGTATCATTTTAAATGTGCTACGTAATAATATGTATGGGTAAATAAGATATATGGGGTACGATTAATGAGTGAGTTATTTATTTATTTATTTATTGCATTTTATAGTTTTTTATTAATTTGTATTTATCAAAAAAGAAAGCAGGTTGAAATATATAAAAATTTGGTAGTTTCAACATACTCAAAGGAAACCAGGTTTGTTGGCCACCTTAAAACATTAAATGCCATCCAGTATTGAAATTCTCTCTTTCTTCTACTAGCCAATATGTCCATTTTACTGTAAAAAGTAAAATATAGATGAAAACATGAAAAGTAAAAGCTAGCCGCAAAATTCATGGAAACATAGAACATCATTTGTTAACCGTCTGAAGAGTCCATAAGCACCAGGTCTTTTGTAGTTGAGCCTGAGAGCACCAGGTCTTTTGCAGTTGAGCCTGACATGTCGACTAGCTGCATAGATTGAAGCTGCCTTTCGATTCTGCCAATACAAGCTGTGGCATGATACTGCGATACTCTGGTATCCTGAATTTATTTTTTGATTTCCTGTAGAATTGAGACGACTGTGGGACTTCCTTCATTTTCCTTTAAACTTTGCAGGGCTTTAGCCATCACACAATTAAGAGTCCAATATGTATGTATTGATTAGTGAAATATGAAAATATGTGAGTTTTTATTTAAAGAACAAATCATAGTAAGATATTTTGTGGATGGGATTCTTTTCAATTCTATAATTAGGAACTAGATTAAAGTGTTTTAGAAATGTCATGGGTGGTACTGGTACAAAATCCACATCATGAACTTCACCAAAGGTTAGCTTCTTCTTAGTTAATTTCAATGAGAGATATTATGTTCATGGAGTCATTGGCCATGATCTTCGGGTATATAGGAATATTCAATATTTTTTTAATAGTGGGAGGAGGACCCAAATTTATTATCTTATGCAAATACACTTCCCTGGCCTTCACATGTAAAAATAACACTTCCTTGAGTACGTTTATGCGTCAGTTAGAGGGTTTATATGTCATGGGCCTTTGTTGTTTTTCAACCTTATTCCATAGAAAAGGATTTCCTTCATGTCAATCTCTCTAAAGACTTTGAGTATTTTGTCTTTATCCATGTAGGAACAAGGTGGTGAAACATCTAATCATACACATTAACCTATCAAGCACATGTTTCTATTGACAAAATTTATTTTGAAATGGTATTTAAAGAAAAGAGAGAGAAATAAATTTATTTTGGAAGTGATATTTAAATAAAAGATTAAGAGACATCTATTGAAATCTAAGGTGAGATCCAAGCTTTCTACAAAGTATTTCCATACACAAAATCAAATCTTTCCTCTATAGAAACAAGAAGGAAATGAAAAATCAATTTACATGTTGAATACTTTTTATTGAAACATTGACAATTGTAGTTGTTAAAGTATTATAATTCAAATATATTTAATTTTTAGTTGATTTGTGTACAATAGAAGGGAATGACATTTCAATGATACACCAAGGTAAAAAATATTTGTTAATTTTCAAGGAAATTTTTAGTTACATACAATATGGAACCCTATTAGAGTGAGTTTGTTACAATTTTATTCAATGTTTCTTTAATATATATATATATATATATATATATATATTGCTAAACTTTGGTGATAAATAGAAGGAATGTTTTGATCAAACCATTTTTTTACCACATTTAATAATTAGAAGTTTTTTCTCTTTGAGAATGTAATAATGAAAGATGAAACAATAACATAATACTATAATATAATGTTGAGAGATGATCTTGTTAATATTAAGGTATATCTCATTATGGAAAGAAATGCTAAAATATATATGGTCAAATGTATATTTTTTCTTTAAATCATATAGTATATATTATATTATGTAAATCATAGCATAATTCATACTAATTAATCTACTTTTGAGTTCTTATTAATAACATTAAGAGGTTTTACTATGTTGGCCATTATATATGTGTGATAAGATCTTCTTAGTCATATCTCGTATGTACTAATGTTACAACATGTCAGTAAAAAAATGATTTTAGGGTTCCACAAATTTATTGTGTTTCATGATTTCAAGCGAAGATTCAAGATTTAATAAATCAATTGTGTGTTATGGTTGATTATGATAAATATGTGAAATTTTAAGATAACATACAATATGATTTTTTAATCATAAATAAGTGTTAATTTATTATGATAATCGAAGAGAAAATTTTTAAATATAACATTTTCTTGACCAAAAGTATAAAGACCCAAAAATTCAAAATGAAATTACGATAAGTAAAAAAAAAATCCAAATTCTAGGGCTACTTAAAATAATATATTTATATTAAAATATAAATTTGCATATATCTTTTCTTTTAATAAGTTCTTGAACAACCATAAAACATATTTATAATTTAAATTTATTCGTGATTAAAGGGTGAATATTAAAATAAAGTGTAAATGTCTTCTCACGCAAACAATACCATGCGCTTGATGGAATCCAACATCTGCATTATGTTTTTTATTCCTTCACCATTATACATTTGGAAAAGATAAGCACTTGACTGTATGATTTTCAAATATTATTCCTTACCCCATTTTCTGTCATTAATATTTTATTTTCCATATTGCTATTCATATTACAAATTTATTATTGAAATTTAACGGGTTCTTTCTTTCATCAGTGATCAATTCATACTTAACATAATCCATATCTCTACATTCTGTTTCTGCACCAACAATGTCCATTGTTATTCCATTTTCAGATATTTTCAGGTAAAAACCAGAACAGTGAGAAAGTAATATATAATGGGCACTCATTCATACCAGAGAAGAATACTTGGATATTGAGAGGCGAGCATTATCATCATTGCAGCTTCATACCTAGAAGATCTCTAGGTACGACGGAGATTAAGCATAAACTGAACAGTAGCTTCTTCCACACCCATGCCTTGCAATCAACCGTGTTTCCAACGTTGGCTCAATAATAAACTTCTTTCACATTGAATTAGTTGTATATTTCATTTTTATTTTTTATTAGAATAAGTTAAATGTAATTACATGGTAGATTGAAAATATTTTGAATACTAAATCACTTCATTCATGTTCATCCAATTTCAAAATATTCTTAAAATCTTCGATCAAAATAAGCACACAGCTATGCAGGCAGTCTCACTACGGTCATTCACTTATCATTATGTACAAGTCAACCAACGTGAGGAATTTTTTATTATTATTTACAATGTCATACCCACTGTATTTAAATATATACGATTTGAGAGGCATTCCCCACAAAATTTTGTGCTTATCCAATTACCATCGCATCCAAAACTAACTGGAAAAATCGGGGAAGTAAGAAAGTGATGAATAAATCGAAGGTGAAATGACTTCTCAGTGTGGAAATTTGCTGCCCTACTCATTTATTCAATTATTGGATTAACGATGGGGAGGAAGATGACAAAATATCATAGTTCGTTACCTACATTATTGCCCACTTCTTCGAGTTTGTTCAAAGTTTGACCAAGTGGGTGATGGAATTTGGTATTCTTGCTCTCTGTTCGTGTTGGAAGTGGATCACCTACCCATATCCAGATCTCCAATGTAACTTTCAATAGGTATGAGGAGATAAGATTCATTTCCGCGTTTACAAATATTATAACAACATTCATGGGTAACTATCATTGTTGCTATCGATGGTTTACTTTTCCATTATGGAAAACCTAACGAATGAAATAGGTTCATGTGGGCAAGGAAGAAGACTATTTTATATAATATAATTATATTCTAACGAAAGTGTATTTTTATGTATTTATTAACTTTTGTAATTTAGAGAGTTGCAACATTTAGTACTTTCTTGTTCTCAAAATCTTTGAAACTTTATCTTTTATTGTTAGTTTACAAAATTCTTACATAAATTTGAATGTTGAGAATTTGAGAATTTTAAATGGGTAGGAATATCCAAGTGTCTCATTAGGAGTTGTCAAAATGAATAGATAGAAAGTATATGTCTTACCTACACCCTTATTTTGATCGTTCTCAACAAAATCCTTGCATCAAGTTGATCATCATGGTCTTACTCTCTAGTAGGTTTTTTTGGTGGAACTGCCCACCCCATTACTTGGTATCTAGCTCAACAAATCCAAGACGTAGTGTTGATCACATTTGCACCACTCTCTTGTGACCTTTTCATATGGATCCACAACTACATGCCTATTTCTCAAGGCATATAGTTGTCCACCAAAGTCTCTTGATTGGAAATTGTATGTAAAAAGTTGCAACACAAGATAGACTACAACCACTCCTATGCTCAACAAAATCTTGATGACATTGATGATAAGTTGGCTAGCCTAGATTCACTACCTCACTAGGTGTCTAAACTCATGGTGCATCGTGACTTCACAATCTTTGGGCTATTAATAGTTGGACTAGGCATATCAAAATGAAAGGGATGAATCATCCAATCCTACTAGGAATTAATATATCCCACTTATTCATTATCCATTGAATCATATGTGGCACAAACGTCCCAAATATAATATCAAAAAATATTATGGATCTAAACCCATAAAATGGGTTTCTTAGATGGAAAATTAATTTAAGTTACAGGGAATCATAAATGACGGGATAAAATTTCACATGGGTGTCTTATATTTGGACCTTCATCATTTCTAGTGATGGAAATGACATAGGAAATCCAATAGGGGTTATATCACTTTGACACAATTTATCTTAGACATTTTTTTTACATTTTGAAAATGGCATTCATTATTTGGGATGATCGACCATAGTTAAATCATCTTGCACAATAAAATATTTCACCTCTACTTTTGAGCAAATGACCATCTACAATAAATTTATGTTTTAATTTTTTTTTCAAGGAATGCATCTATCATTGGTATGAAATAAGAGATATGTACAATTCTTAATGGGTCGTTGTAATACTTGGTTGGAAGCTTCTCAAAAATCCTAGAATTCTAAAAGGTGGTGAATGTTCAAATTAAAAAGACATTCTTTATTCTTGATCCTGTTTCCATTATTTCCCACCTACTAATACCTCTCTATACTCTCCACCTCTCAATATCCATGAGCTCACCTAATCCAAACATGGAAAGTGCCAACTAAAAACCATTTTCTACAACTGTGATGAGCAATATTTTATTGAGTAAAAATGTAAGGAGAAAAAAATCTTTGTGGCCACTTCGGAGGACATTTTTTATGATGACGATGAAGTTATATATTTATAGGATATTCATCCATGTATTAAATAAATTCCCTCATATGACACATAGGGTCTAAAACCATATATCTTCCTACATGCCTTCATTAGTATTTATGTTCTCCAAACCCTTAAATTTACTGGCTACATCAAACATCAAAAAGTCATTGTCCTAATTAATAGTGATAACACTTGTAACTTCATTAATCACTATGTAGCCCAATAAAACCATCACTAAATTCATATTTTGAATAAATTTCAAATCATGATTTTTAACGAGGGTCAATGAAATGTGGTGGAAATGTGAAACTCGAAATGGGTGACTCTTACCTCAAAACCCACATGTATGTTATTGAATTGTGTGTATATGAAGTTGGCTTGGGTGTTAAATATTTATAGTTCCATTATACCCCATCAACATGAATTTCTACAAGTTATACATCAGTTTCTAATGTGAGGGGTGTTGTTGATCCTAGAAACAACCTTGAGTTGTGAAAGACCAGTGCCTAGGACATCTTATGTAGAAAGGAGAAAAATGATATAGCAGGGATAATTGGTAAGATAAAGCTCTCATGCTATTTCTTGTAACAAGAAAATTAATTGGAGCGAGACCAAAACTTTCAGAAGTTTGATACAAAGAGAGAGCAATACTGCAGAGGCAAGATGTGAAACTTTAACATGAATAGTATCAGACAATTCAAAGGTAGCTTTACTGCAAGGAGGGCTGGATTCTAAATACTTCACAGAGATTGATAATCATAAAGTATCTATTGCATACGTAGAATAGAGAGAATACTGACTATTGTTAAGACAACATCCAGAAATATATACCTGCATGTAGTGGGCTTATAAAATTAAGAATCCACACATGAAGATAACATTTGTAAATAACATCTCATAACAGCTAGGATAGCAGAAATACGGATGAATTGAAAATGAAAAAATATATCACACCTGAGCCATATTTAAAGTTCCAAAAAGCTTATGACATAAGTATCAACAAGGACAAATTTATATAAAAAACAGTGGACTACTCACATTCCAGAATGTGATACAAGATAAATGGATGTAAATGAAATGGAAAGCTAAGTTTACAACACATAGGAGAAAATTACACACTATAAAGCACCGAGACCAGAATCCTCATTAAAGATCAAACTCCTTTTCATTGAAACCCAACGGGCTCTTCACATTTGTATTAAAGCTTTCACAAAAATGCATACAAGAAATTCTTCTATAGTCAATTCTTCAGAAAATTTGGAACCTATTTTTCTCTTTTGATCTTTCTTATATAGACTTCTTCATACGTGAGCGAGAAGATATTCTTTGGGAAAAATATCTTCCTCGCATGCCCCAAAATTTGTTAAATGTCCTTATCAAAATAACCAAAACTTATGATGAGGAATAGAGGCCTGTCATTATTGGAAAGTAGGCACTCGACCGGTTTTAAAACCAAAATATTAAAAGATAGTCTGATAAAGAGTAAAATGCTGAAGTGGAACATGAAGCCCACTTGAAACTTAAAAGTAGTTAACTAAGTAAAAAGTAAAAAGGCCACTAAGGCCAAATCATGAGTTGACAGTATTTGACAGATGCGAAGGGGTTGAGGGGGTTGCAGACGCTGGTGGTGGAACATTTGCTGACGAGCTGGCTGGCGAATTGAGTGCATCT
This sequence comes from Pinus albicaulis, assembly GCA_034641835.2. Taxonomy (NCBI): domain Eukaryota; kingdom Viridiplantae; phylum Streptophyta; class Pinopsida; order Pinales; family Pinaceae; genus Pinus; species Pinus albicaulis. Next base: position 623,133,354 of record CM076579.1, read on the forward strand.
TTGTTGGCTGTTAGCTGAAGGTTCGGGCATTGATGCAAATCCCTCCATATTGACATAGGCCTCTCTGAGGACATTGAAACCCGCCTTGGTAGGGAGCTTGTGTTTTACCAAATGGAGGATGGAAAACTCTTGGCGAAGGGACGAAATAATTGTTTCAACCTTTAGTCAAGCAGTTTTATCTGACAGAAGGTCCGTCCATTCTTTTTCTTCCTGCAGAAGTGTCTTATATTCTGTCAGCAGTCGTAGCACATAAGGAGTGGTTGGGTCTGAATGTTTGTAGCAAGGAAGCTGGGGATATCTAACACTACCCCCTTTTGAGACATTAACAACAAGAAATAAGCACATACCCTGGTGGTTTCCCCCAAAGCGCCTACTCCTAAAAGACCAGCGATGACGGCAAGGATGCGCTGCACTTCCTCTTTGAAAAGACTCAGCGGGAAAGGTTCTGTAACAGGAAAAGACGTAGCCTGGTTGCTGGTGATGGAGGAAATGAAGTCGTTCTGGCGCTCCCATGGCAGTTTGGTGAACTGGGAGGTTAAAGCCACTTCGTTGAAACTGATATAGGTGGTGCTGGTGGGAAAGTGGAGGGCTTGCTTGATAATGTCAAGGGAAAGAGAAAAAATCTTATTCCCCAGAGGAGAGGTAAACGTGCCTCGACGCTCGTCGTAAGCATCTTTGAGCCAGCAAATAAAATCAACCACAAAATAGACTTAGGGGGTAATTTGATGGTATAAACCAGACACAACCACCCGGTATCGCTCTCTATTCTCAATATGCTGTCTAAAAAGCTCGAGTTTAACACTGCTGATGTGAAAAGGGTATTGAGGATCACGGATTTCGGCTTGTAGGTCGATGAAGGGCTCGAACCCGGGTGGGTTTCTGGTTTCTCAGACCTGAGGGGTTTCTGGTTCGGATTTCTTGGGTGTGCCCCTTCCCATGACTGACATATAAAAATTTTAAAAGATGAAAGGAAAGCAGAGAGAAAATGAGGGACAGAATACCTGTGCAACAGGGAAATATTCTTAGGAAAATGACGAGGGGGTGTTGATAGCGACTGGGTAGACCTTGGCACTGGTTCCCACTTAGTATATACCGTAACTGGAAGCTTGCGACTTTTACTGGAGTAAAATACAAGAAGACTGTTATCTTGCAACTGAGCGTTATGAGGTAAAAAGGCGGATAGGTAAAATAAATAGGGGAAAGTGTCGTATGGACACTGACAATGGAGCACGCAGCGCGTAGGGATTGGGTGTCGGCTGAGAACAGGTGAACGTCGCATGCTGGGTTTAATACTGGTACGGGCCTCAGTACCAGCTCGCCTAGAAACTTACCTTACCTTTTCGCTGCAATAAACCATACGGTTCTTGGAACATCTCGCTCGTAGGATGGGTAAAATAAACAGTGTATCAGTCTTTAGGGCCCACATTCCATTCTGCCACGTTACCTAAATCCCAATTGCTTTGATCTACCACGTCGCTCTTTAGCTTGGGCCCAGACCGTGATGCTTCAATATAATTCCGAGGGGGTATGGGTCTGTCCTCCCTTCTGCCTCTCAACCCCCGCAGAAATTCCCATATGGAGAATTCCCTCACGTGCACATTTGAGGCACGGGAAGATTTTAAATTATTTCAGTTTGCATCCTTCGTACTGTATCTTTACGCTTTTTGAATTACCCTTCCCCTTTCTGCTTTATATCCTTACCTTTCCCGTACACATGTTTCGTCTTAAGCATGATACTTGCCTCATCATCATTTCTCATTAATCAACTTTTTTCAAACGTTTCACGATTAGCCATATCATTCAATACCTGTCTATCCCAAGGTTAACTCGGAAGAATGACTAATGTTAATTCATGATCAACATTGGCTCCAGCTGGGGACGGCACACTCGTCCTCGAGCGTGTCGAGAACTTTGCAGACCACCTGTTTATCTTCTATGAATGCTATTCCTCTTCATGATTCATAACCACACACATTATTTAAGAAAAGATGAAAACAAACACTAATATACAATATGATACATTAGGCCCTCTTGGCCTGACTCAGAACTGGAAATAAGGCTTCAGAAACTAACCGTTTACAGGGGCGTCGAGCAGATCTCCCTGTAAATTTTCCAGTCTGAAGGTATTGTTGCCTCCTTCTTTTGCAATTTTAAAGGGGCCGAACCAGAGGGGATCAAATTTTCCATGCTTACCTTTATCAGCCCTTCTAATTTCCCATCTGAGCACTAGATCTCCAATCTGTAATTTTCTGTCCTTGGCACGTTGGTCGAAGAGATCCTTCATTTTCTCTTGGTATTCAACTAGCCTTTGATTCACCTGATTCCGCGTTTCTTCTAGCTCCACCAGCTGGTTGATTCTCTTGGTTACGTCATCCGGCTCTTCCTGACTTTCTTGCATGAATCGAGCCACTGGTAATGCTAGTTGCACAGGGAAAACTTCTACCCTCCCATATCCTAATTCGTATGGGGACTTCCTAGTTGCTCTCTTGCTCGTGATCCTGTTAGCCCATAGAGAAAATTTTAACTGGGAATCCCAATTCTTCTGATTTTCACTTATAGACTTCTTCAGTGCCCTCACCAAAATTTTATTTGATGACTCTCCTAGTCCATTTCCCCATGGGTAATTGTTGGGAAAAATACTGAGAGGGGGGGTGAATCACTATTTACTGCAGACAATAAAACTTTGTTATTTCTTTCTTGAAAACCCATACGCTACTTTCCTTCATCTAACTAGCGTATATACGTGGATTTTATTTACAGAACTCGCGTATATCAAGTGATCTAATTATGCATTTAGTTCTTGACTTAGATCATTGCATTACTCATTCACCAGATGTTTTAGAAAACAGTAAACAGATGTAGAAAGAACAGAATAATTATCACATATAAGCAACACACATGAACACCAGGATTTTTAGGTGGAAACCCAATTCGGGAGAAAACCACCGCTGTTGTCGTCTTAGTCTTCAATCTTTATTATTAAGAAAAATTCTTACAACATGTACTGGTGCAGACTCATACCAGCACGCAGGCACCCACCTGCAGAAGGTTACAACCTTCTCTCATTTACCAGCCTCTTCTGGAAGGGAGCTACAACCCCCTGCTTCTCGTTTACCAGCCTCTCCTGGAAGGGAGCTACTAACCCCTACTATAAGCACCAACTTCTGCTGACAGAAAGCTTCTACATACATACTGAAGGTTTCAACCCTCAAATCCACTACAGACCACGTTTCATCAATTTTCATACTGGATCAAACAACTTTAACACAACCCTTCACTTATTTATAAACATACATTGCCCAATGCTTCAAACAGAACAGTGAAATCACTGTAACCAGAATATCAGAGATAACCCAGAATACAGAATAGATACCCAGAATCACATTCAACCTTGAGAAAATATAAGTTTAGATACCATACGCGCCTTTGTTTAAACAGATCCGCGTATACACGCGCTTTTCACGAAATGAACCCGCGTATACATCTGTGCATTTTTTAGAACAACTCTAACTGCCCATACGCGCCTTTGTTTAAACAGATCCGCGTATACACGCGCTTTTTATGAAATGAACCTGCGTATAGATCTATAAAAGATAATCTTAGCATAGCAGACTAGATCTATGAACTTACCCAGATTTCTTCAATTACTTCAACAGATTTTGTGCCAGGTCTTCATCACTCTTTTTCAGATCATCCAAGAGATTCACCATTTCTAGATCTAGAGATCTTGAAACTTCATCATGCTCATAGATACATCATAGATTCAGATCTATTAATTAAGAGCAGAGTTCAACCATGCAGATATACTTCAGAGTGAGTTATTCATTAAAGCCCAGACACATGCACACCCTTTGCACAATGATTTTCTTCTCCTTATATAGGTTTACCGTTTATCAATACCATGAGCCAAAACCACACCACTTCCGATGGTATTCTTGGACGGGATCAAATAGACAACCCAACGCTCAATACAATGGGTCAATACCATGGTAGTAACCCCTAGTTTTACACTTTTATAGCGCAATTGAACATACGCGACTTGGAATGTACTTTCCCGCGTGCATACGCTACTTCTACTAGACAAACCCGCATATGCCTTGAGACACACTTTTCATCATTGGTCTAGCACATCCTGGAATTTCTTTCATCATTACATCTGAGCTGCTCTGTAGACACATTAGATTTACATCATTAATTAGTATATCAAGTCAGTTTCCATCAAGTACAACTTTCATCAAGTAGGTTGCCATCATCTTTATTAAGTGGGTTTCCATCAAGGACAACACTCTGCATTATATTGCCAACAATCTCCCCCTTTGGACTTTATGGCAACCATGATGGTGTTTGATCACAACAGATAGATACATTAAGCATAATGATATTCTCCCCATATTCAAACACCATGTCACTCTCCCCCTTTGAAATCAAGAGCAAAGGGTGGATCAACACCAACACAAGGTTTTTCTTCTCATGTTGAAAAAGGAGTGCTGTAAATCTGATGTGCACTGAAGTTGCCATGCTCCCCCTGAGTTCATGCCAGATCTTCAAACATGTTTTGCAATGAATTTTATGAAGGACTCATACTTACATCAAATATCCAACCGGGTGGATTTACATATGAGACTCAAGTACCCAACCAAGTGGGTTTACACATGTTGACTCAACTACCCAGCCAAGTGGGTTTACATATTTGAACAAGTCCTTACATGACTGAATATTACAATTTTTACATCATATGTCTCAACATGACCTTTTCATCAAATTAGAAATATGACTTTTCATGACCAAAACCAGAAAGACCTCAAGAGAGAGATCATATTACAGAACCATCATAATTTCAACAATGCATTATACTCAGCAAGGCTAATGCTCCTCTTGAAACTATGCATCCAATGCATCCTTTCCATATGACCAAAGCTCCCCCTTTGCTTGTGCATCCTGAGCACTTTCAACATCAAATCATCAAGGCATATTCATCCAAAATCAGAGAATGAAACAGAAATATAAGAGCCAAAATACCACCAGAGACTTCAAAAAGCATCAGAGATACCAAACAACACCATAGCTTGTGTTGAAGAAATGTTGACCCAGAAAAATTGTCAGCAACCACACATACATGGTTTTCTGTGTATGGACTCGCGTATATACGCGAATGTCTTTCAGGAAACCTGCGTATCCAAATTAATCTTCAGAATTTTAATCAGATCTGATCCTCTGCATGGCAGAGACTACTCCCAGCTTCTGTCTGAGATATTCGAATGCTTCCCTGGGCAGAGGTTTGGTAAATATATCAGCAACTTTTCCTTTGGAGGGAACATACTCCAACTTCACCTTTTGTTCAAGCACTTGTTCACGTAAGAAATGATACTTGATGGGAATGTGCTTGTTCTTGGAATGCACAATAGGATTCTTTGAGATACTGATGGCACTTGTATTATCACACATAATGGAAATAGGAGGTGAACATTTGATTTGGAAATCTTGTAAGGTTTGCATCATCCAAAGAAGTTGAGTGCAACATGATGCTGCAGCCACATACTCTGCCTCTGCTGTAGATAAGGCAATAGAGCTTTGCTTCTTGCTGAACCAAGATACTAATTGGGACCCCATATAGAATGCACCACCACTAGTGCTTTTCCGATCATCAACATTTCCAGCCCAATCTGCATCAGTGTAAGCATGAAGAGTAAGATCAGCATTCTTTGGATACCATAGTCCAAAGTCTTGAGTTCCTTGTAGATATTTGAATATTATTTTCACAACCTGAAGGTGATATTATTTTGTATTAGCTTGGAATCATCCAACAATCCCAACTACATGCATAATGTCCAGTCTAGTCCCAGTGAGATAAAGAAGACTTCCTATCATAGATCTATAATTTGGTTGGTTCACCATGGGAGAATCATCATGAGAACTGAGATTACATCCGGTTATCATTGGTGTACTTACAGGTTTGCACTCTTCCATGCCATACTTCTTCAGAATTTTCTTAAGGTATTTTTCTTGTGATAAGAATATACCATTTGCAGTTTGATGCACTTGCAAGCCAAGAAAGAATGTTAGTTCCCCAAGTAAAGACATTTCAAATTCTTGCTGCATGACAGAAGCAAATTTCTGACTCATAGATTCTTCATTACTTCCAAAAATGATATCATCAACATATACAATGACAGTCAATAGTTTATCATTTTCAATTTTTGTGTATAAGTTGCTATCACCAGACCCCTTTGAAAATCCTTGTTGATGAAGATATTTGTCAAGGCGATAATACCATTCCCTTGGAGCTTTTTTGAGACCATATAGAGCCTTTTTAAGTCTACAAACAAGATTTTCATCATTTCCCAAAATGAATCCTTCTGGTTGTTCTATATAAACTTCTTCTTCTAGATCACCATTGAGAAATGCAAATTTAACATCCATTTGATAAACTTTGATTTGTTGAAAACTTGAAAAAGTAAGAAACATTCTTATGGCTTCAAGTCTAGCTACAGGAGCAAAAGTTTCTTCAAAGTCTATACCTTCTTGTTGAGTATACCCTTTGCAAACAAGTCTAGTTTTATTTCTTATGACATCCCCATTTTCATTTAACTTGTTTTTTAATATCCATTTAGTTCCAATGACATTTTTGTTATGAGGTCTTGGTACTAATTCCCAAGTGTCATTTTTTTCAATTTGATCAAGCTCTTCATTCATGGCTTGAACCCAACATTCATCTTTGCTAGCTTGATTGACATTGTGTGGTTCAATGGTGGATAGAAATGCCAGATAGCTAGAGGATCCTACAAGATTCCTTCTTGTTTGTACACCTGATGCCTTATCTCCCAAAATCTGAGATTCTGGATGATTGTTTTGAACATATCTGGAAGGATCCTTTTCAGATAAATCATCTTCAGGTTCTTCATTGGATCCTCTGTCTATATCATTCCTATTTGATGTAGAAGGACAATAGTCACCATCATCTTCTTTTGTTGTTTTTTTTTCTTCTTTAGGGGCTGCAGGAGACTCATCAATGAAAACATCAATACATTCAACAATGTTTCGAAGCCTTTTATTGTAACATTTGTATGCTCTGCTTGTAGATGAGTAACCAAGAAGTATCCCTTCATTTGATCTAGGTTCAAACTTGCCAAGCTTTTCATCATTATTTTTGATAAAGAATTTACTTCCAAAAACTCTAAAATGCTTCACAGAGGGAGAGTTACCATACCAGAGTTCATATGGAGTTTTGTCACTATTTACCCGGACATGTGCCTTGTTGAGAATTTTTGTTGCTGTATGTGCTGCTTCTCCCCAGAAAATGTCAGGTGTTCCAGAATCATCAAGCATAGCTCTAGCCATTTGTTGAATTGTTCTATTCATTCTTTCTGCTACGCCATTTTTATGTGGAGTGCTAGCTACAAAAAACTGTCTTTTTATGCCATGTTGTTCACAAAATTCAAGAAATTCATTTGATGTATATTCTCCTCCTCGATCGAATCTAAGACACTTGATTTTTAGATCTAATTCATTTTCCACCAGTGCTTTGAAAATTTGAAAATTTTCAAATGCTTCATCTTTGTGTTTAATCAACCCAATCCAACACATTCTAGAGAAATCATCAATAAATAAGATATAGTATTCTTCCCCACGTGGTGAATTTTTCCTCATAGGTCCACATATGTCAGTATGAATGAGTTCAAGAGGCTTACTTGATGATCCTTCTTTGGCATTAAATTGTACTTTGGTCTGCTTACCGAATTGGCAAGATTTGCATATGATACTCTCTGGTAGAGTAATATTGGGAAGACCACGAACAGCTTTAAGTCTGCTTGATTTGTTGATTTGAGAGAAGCTCAGATGCCCCAGCCCTCTATGCCATAGCCAATTTTCTGAAGATTTGCTCAAGTAACATTTATCTTTGCAGTTCTTCAATACATACAGGTTGCTTGGAGTTCTTTTTCCTTTTATAATAGTTTTACCTATATCAAGATCACGAACCACACATTCTTTTGAACTAAAGACAACTTCAGTTCCTTGATCACACATTTGACTTACACTTAATAGGTTATGTCTTAATCCATCCACATACATGACATCATTAGCCTTCACCTTTTCTTTTAGAAATACAAACCCTTTTCCTTTAATTACAGCAGGGGTATCATTTCCAAATGTAACTTTCTTTTCCTTTTCTAGAGCATTATATGCAAGAAGTTTGCTTTTGTCACCTGTCATGTGTCTTGAGCATCCACTATCAATGTACCATTGATTTTCTTCACCTTCTGCAAATAACAATATCCCACAATTTTCAACCTGTAATTCCTTCTTTTTCCATACTTTGGAACTTGAAGGAAAATCCCGTTTTGGCTGGACTTTGCTCCTGCATTCAGATTCTAAATGGCCAAAGTTATTGCAATAAGTACATTCAACTTCATTTTGAAGAGGAGAAAAGTTGTTATAGGTGTTATTCTTTGGTTCAATATCCATCCTTTTCTTTCTTGCTTCTCTTGTCATGATGGTTTTATAGGCAACACATTGAACAGCTTTATGACCAAAATTGTGACATGAGAAACATTGTCCATTGAAGTAGAAATTTTTGCGATCATGAAATCTTCTATTTGAATTTACCTGTTGGTTGTAGCTTCTTTGAAAGACATCCCTGTTAGTGTTCCTTGAATTGTGATGATCATGCTTTACCTATAAAGATTCTTTATTCCCTTGCTGAGTGGCTGAATGTAGTAAACCAACTGTAGCTGATTTTAGATAATTTGGTACTGAAGCCTGAGAGGATTCTCCGGTATATCCAAGACCTGTCTTTATAAGAGGAGAACATTGTACCTTGATAATATCATCTAAGGTTTTAGATCCTTTAGCAAATCTAAGATTCAGAGCCTTTACTTTCTCAGATTCTTTTCTTTGACTTACCACTTCACATTCTAATTTCTCAATGTGTTTCTTTTCTTCTTCAACCTGCTTTTCCAGAGTCTCTATGGTTATTTTCTTTTCTTCTAAGAGAATTTTACATTCTTCTAAGCGTATTTTAAGTTGATTGTTTTCTTCAAGGAAATCATTGTCCTCTAGAGCATCCACAAAAGTATCCTTTTTCATCTTTAGATTCAAATGCCATGAGAAGTCTAAGATTTTGTTCACATTCTTCCTCACTATCAGAGAACCCATCACTGTCTTCATGAGTGTAGTAACTTTTGCTAGACCGATGCTTATTCCTTCTTGCTAGTTCCTTCCCTTTTGCAGATGTTTCTTTATAAGGACACTTAGCAGCATAATGACCAACTCTTCCACAATCAAAACATTTGAAAGGAAGCTTACCTCTGAACCGTCCTGTGCCAAGTTGAAGTTTCTTTACAAAATTTGCCTCATCTTCTTCTGAGATATATCCAGATCATTCTGCTTTTTGAACTTCTTTCCCTTTTGTAGAAGCTTTAAAAACAACTTCTTTGACTTCAGATGGTCCTCCTCTCCTCATTTCATATGCAGTCGGTATGCCATGAAGTTGCACCACAGTAAGAGTTTGAAGATCCTGTTTTTCTTCAAGAGCAGAGACTTTGATTCAAATTTTGCTGTTAGTGATCTTAAGATTTTCTCAACCAAAGTAGATTCTGCTATTGTTTCTCCCAGGTTTCTCATACGATTGACAATATCATCAAGACGTAAAAAGAAACTAGCAATACTCTCATCATTATGCATTCTCAAGTTTTCATATTTAATTCTGAGAGTTTGGAGTTTTGCACTTTTTACCTTTGCATCAACTTCATAACTTAGAATGATTTTGTCCCATATTGCCTTTGATGTATTTAGCTGCATAACCTTGACAAATTCTAATCCAGTTAGACTTCCCAATAGTGCATTGACCGCCTTTGCATTTGTTTCATAATTCTTCTTTTCCGTCGGATCTGTTGGTACTGTGGCTGGATATTAATATCCTTGTTCAAAAATGGCCCATATATCTGCTCCCATAGACTGAAGATAGGATCTCATCCTTATTTTCCAGAAGATTAAATTACTTCCGTTAAAGAGCGGAGGCTTGATAGATGATGTTCCATCTTGATTGCTCATCTTGCTTGATCTTCCTTCTAGCAGCTAAGCCTTTTCAGAAGGACCTCCTATGATACCGATTGTTGGGAAAAATACTGAGAGGGGGGGTGAATCAGTATTTAGTGCATACAATAAAACTTTGTTATTTCTCTCTTAAAAACCCATACGCTACTTTCCTTCATCGAACTAGCATATATACACGGATTTTCTTTACAGAACTCACGTATATCCAGTGATCTAATTATGCATTTAGTTCTTGACTTAGATCATTGCATTACTCATTCATCAGATGTTTTAGAAAACATTAAACAGATGTAGAAAGAACAGAATAATCATCACATATAAGCAACACACATGAACACCAGGATTTTTAGGTGGAAACCCAATTCGGGAGAAAACCACCGCTACCATCGTCTCAGTCTTCAATCTTTATTACTAAGAAAAATTGTTACAACATGTACTGGTGCAGACTCATACCAGCACGCAGGCACCCACCTGCAGAAGGTTACAACCTTCTCTCGTTTACCAGCCTCTTCAGGAAGGGAGCTACAACACCCTGCTTCTCGTTTACCAGCCTCTCCTGGAAGGGAGATACTACCCCCTGATATAAGCACCAGCTTCTACTGACAGAAAGCTTCTACATACATATTGAAGGTTTCAACCCTCAGATCCACTGCAGACCACGTTTTATCAATTTTCATACTGGATCAAATAGCTTTAACACAACCCTTCACTTATTTATAAACATACTTTGCCCAATGCTTCAAACAGAATAGTGAAATCACTGTAACCAGAATATCAGAGATAACCCAGACTACAGAATAGATACCCATAATCACATTTAACCTTGAGCAAATATAAGTTCAGATACCATACACGTCTTTGTTTAAACAGATCCGCGTATACACGCGCTTTTCACGAAATGAACCTATGTATACATCTGTGCATTTTTCAGAACAACTCTAACTGCCCATATGCGCTTTTGTTTAAACAGATCCGCGTATACACGCGCTTTTTATGAAATGAACCTGCGTATAGATCTATAAAAGATAATCTTAGCAGAGCAGACCAGATCTATGAAATTACCCAGATTTCTTCAATTACTTAAACAGATTTTGCGCCAAGTCTTCATCACTACTTTTCAGATCATCCAAGAGATTCACCATTTCTAGATCTAGAGATCTTGAAACTTCATCATGTTCATAGATGCATCATAGATTCAGATCTATCAATTAAGAGCAGAGTTCAACCATGCAGATATACTTCAGAGTGAAGTATTCATTAAAGCCCAGACACATGCACACTCTTTGCACAATGATTTTCTTCTCCTTATATAGGTTTACCCTTTATCAATACCATGAGCCAAAACCACACCACTTCCGATGGTATTCTTGGACGGGATCAAATAGACAACCTAGCGCTCAATACAATGGGTCAATACCATGGTAGTAACCCCTGGTTTTACACTTTTATAGCGCAATTGAGCATACGCGACTTGGAATGTACTTTCCCGCGTGCATACGCTACTCCTACTAGACAAACCTGCGTATGCCTTGAGACACACTTTTCATCATTGGTCTAGCACATCCTGGAATTCCTTTCATCATTACATCTGAGCTACTCTGTAGACACATTAGATTTACATCATTAATTAGTATATCGAGTCAGTTTCCATCAAGTACAACTTTCATCAAGTAGGTTTCCATCATATTTATTAAGTGGGTTGCCATCAAGGACAACACTCTGCATCATATTGCCAACAGTAATAGGTTGTTGAGTGGCCTAGTGCAATGTTGTAATGCTGACAAAATCTGATGAACTTTGCAGATTTAAAGGCCTGTGCATTATCGGCCACAATCTTATCTGGGCAACCAAATCTGGATATGATTTTTTCTTCTATGAATTTCATCACCACAGTGTCTGTTGTGTTTCTAGCGGGTATAGCTTCTACCCACTTTGTGAAATAATCCGTGGCGGTTAATATCCACTTATGCTGACCGCTGGATGGGGTGTGTATTTCTCCAATGAAGTCAATTCCCCACTGCTGGAATGGTTGATATACGTGGACAGGTATCATGGGGAGAGGTGCTTGCTTCTGTCTTTCGGAAAAATTTTGGCACTTCTCGCAGGCTCTAATTCGAGTAAATACATCTCCAAATAGTTTAGGCTAGAAGAAACTAGCCTTCAGGATTTTGTGAGCAGTAGCCCTCCAACTATAGTGACCCCCATACATTCCTTCATGAAACTCAGTCATTATACCCTCTATCTCTTCCTCTGTCAGGCATAGGAGCAGGATGCCTGAGGGGTCCCTCCAATAAAGCCGACCGTTTGCAACCATATACTTCTGTGACTTCAACCTCAGTGTTGTGTATTTAGATTTTTCACAGCTAGGTGGGCAGCTTAGTGTTAGCAGATATTCCACTATTTCCTTGTACTAGTGGCTGGTGAGGTATTTCATATGTGTCTTCTGGGAAGCTATCCCTACTCCCTGTGGTTCTTCTTTCCCTTCAGATGCCTCGTTCGCCACCATGGAAAAATTTATACCCAAAGCCTGGCAATTTGACTCAGATAAGATTTTGGCTAACCCTTGCCCCTTGATTAATTTAGTAGGGCGGATGTCGAGCTCATACTCTTGTATTTTGGATATCCATTTCCCTCTTTTACCTTCACTATCTCCGTGGACAAGGATATCCTTGACAGCTGCTGTGGGCACAAATGCAGTGATGTGGGACTGGAGGACATACATATGAAAATCTTTGAGGGATTTTACCAGCGCATATGCCTGATTTTCCAATATGTCATATTTCAGCTCAGCATCACAAGGAACCTGACTGAAAAAGGAAATAGGCTGCTTGTACCCATATTCATTTTTCTGCAACAGAACTCCTGCTACTGTATGAGGTGATGCAAAGGAAAATATCATAAAAGGTTTGGTATAGTGTGGCCCAGCTAACAAGGGAGCTTCAGCAAATGCATTCTTAACCTTGGCAAAAGCTTCTCTTGATTCTTGTGACCACTTAACCTCATTGTTCTTCTTTAGCATGTCAGTAATATGCCTAACTATCTCAGCATAGTTAGGAATGAAAATTATCAGGAAATTTATACGACCCAAGAATACCTGAACTTCCTTCTTATTTATGGGGAGGGAAATACCGTTTATGACTTCCACTCTCTTAGGATCTATCTTTACTCCATCTCTAGTAACAATATGTCCCAAGAGCTTGCACTCTTCCAGTGCAAACAAATACTTTTGTGGATTGAGGGAGAGGCCATACTTTTTGCACTTCTCAAAATTTATGTGCAAGTGTTCAATGTGTTCTGCATCATCTCTTGAAAACACAGTAATGTCATCTAGGTATACCACCATGAACTTATCCTGCTCCTCGATAAAATCAATATCCATGGCCCTCTGGAAAGTGGACCCTGCGTTGATCAACCCAAAAGGCATCCTGGCATACATAAACGTCCCCCATGGAGTGGTAAAGGAAGTCTTCTTTTGACATTCTGGCAGTAAAACCACCTGATTATACCTAGAGAATCCATCCATCATCGACATCCAGGAAGCTCCTACCACTTTCTGCAAGATGTGATCCATCTTGGGAAGTGGATAATTAGCCTTTAAGGATGCTCTGTTCAGGTTCCTGAAATCGAAGCATAGCCTTATTTCTCCATTCTTCTTCCGTACAGGGACTAAATTTTCCACCCACTCAGAATATCTCAATGGCACAATGATTTTAGCCTTCAGCAGTTTCTTAATTTCTTTCTCAATCGAGGGTAGGAACAGTGGATTTATCTGCCTCAGCTTCTGCTTATGTGGTTTGGAATCTCCCTTCAATGGAATTTTGTGCTGCATAATGTTGATATCAAAATTTTTTAGGTCTTGGTAAGTTTAGGCAAACACATCTTTATAGGACTGCAATAACTTCTGATACAGATGTTTATACTCTGCTGGGACCTTCTTGGATAGCTTCACGATTTTAGGGTCAGCCTCAGTGCCAAGATTCAGGTCCTCTACCTGATTCTCCTCTACAACTTTGTTTGGCTGCAATGGAACATCATTCTTATTAAACAGCCTTTCTAAAGGCACTAGTACTAGGGGAATGAAATTCCCTTTCAACTGCAGGAATTTGTGGCCAGCTAACTTTTCTTCCCATTTATCTCCTGAAGCATCTTCAGTCTCTTCCTCTTCACAACTATCAATCTCCATGTTGGAAAATTCTCCAACTGTTTCCAAGAATCTCTTTACCTGCTCCTAATCTTCAAATACTTGCCAGTGTTTGATATTTTCCAGGATTGATGGCCGATAACGTACCTCAATTTCATACCTCGAGAGAGGATTTTGAGGTGGATGAAAAGTACTGGAAACCACTGCAAGGGAGTCTGCCATTATATTTTTCTCCTGAGGCATGAACTGAATATTAAATTCCAAGAAGAAATTCTCCACTAGATCCCAAACTTCATTCCTATAAGCCCTTAGCCTAGGATGTTTGGCTTGGCACTGATTTCTCACCTGTCTGACTACTAGTTCTGAATCTCCCAGAACTTTTAGAATTTTTATGTTCATACTCCTGGCTGTCTGTAGCCCCAGTAGAAGTGCTTCATACTTGGCCACATTATTTGTGGCTTTATACTCTAGCTTGAAAGATAAAGGGACCCATTGGCCTGCAGGAGAAATCAATAACACTCTAGCCCCATTACCTTCCCTAGAGTTAGCCCCATCAAAATGAAGTGTCTAGATTTCTGATTTAGGAATTTCTATGGATTTTTCTATCTTGATATGGAAAAATGATGGTTCATGTGTGTACTCCTGATCTTCCTCCAGCATTAAACATGAGAAATCCCCCTCTCTGCTATAAACCGGAGAATTAACTGAATCATCTATCTTGGTAATTGTCTTGAAAAATCTAGTTTCCCGGTACCGCCTCCTCTCTTGACCACCAAATACAGGGATAGTGGCATAGGTTAGGTCCAGCTTGATCGATCGACCAATTTTGGTCCCCCGGGATCTTGACAGTAGCATGCCAAAGCAAGTTGGAATGTTAGCCACGACTATATCCATCACTACACTTTTTTTTGGGATCTGAGCCAGGTTAACCACTAAGTCCTTTATCATGCCCAGGCACTTAACTCTTTTGGAGTCAAATGAGTATAGGTATTTGTATGGGCGGGTGATCTTTAGTCCTAGTTGCTCCATGATCGAGAGGGGTAAAATATTATGAGAGGCTCCCGAATCTAACATGTAGTTATGCAACAGCAGGTCATGTATTACTAAAGACACATAGAAAGGGGGAGTGGCAGCATCCAATTCTTTGACATGTGGGCCAAAAAAAACCATAGGTATTTCTTCCTGAAGGTTCAGACTGTCTAGAATGTTTATTACTTCTGGAGGAAGCATAAAAGACGTGACTTGGGACTGATATGCAGGTTTTTTTAACAACTCGGTCAAGGGAACTAGTATTTTCACCTTCTCAAGCTCCTTCTGTAGACTGAAAGCAGAGGAGGACCTATCTACTGATACTTATTTTGGTTATTTATCTCTGGAACCTTTTTTATGAGGGGAATATTTGACTTCTTTTAAGACTGGTTTGACACTGGGGGGTGTAGCCACTTGTGAAGATGAAGGAATTTGATCAGCACACTGTAAATATTAGTTAAGGGGCCTCTTACCTTTGTCCGGGGTCTTTTGAGGAGTTTCTTTTTCCTGAGCAGGGGCTTCTTCTTGGGGTGTGTCCTCCTCCTGGTCCTGAGTGCGAGTTCTCTTTCTGGAAGATCTGAGGTCATACCTTCTATTTAATTGGGCTTGCATGAAATTGACGCACTGCTTGCAGTGGTCATCAATCTCAAGATATTTAGTATCGTCAATAGCTTTCCCTTCTGTGTGTGCCTGCACCTCCATTTTGTCACTTTCATGTAAGGGACATTCAACTTCATCACTGTTTTAGAAAGCAAGGTATGCCTCTTCTTGCTCATAAGCAGTGTCTTTGGTAGAACCCTCTACTTGCCCTTCCAAGTATAGGGGGTGTGGTACCTGATCTTGCTGCTCCTTTTGTCCCCTTTGCACTATCTGCAAGGGTGGCTTTCTGTATTGAGGGTTAAAGCCTCTATTAGGAGCATTTTGGAAATTATTGGAGGATGAATTCTTTTCCTCCATTTCAACCTTTACCAACTTGCTTGAGAGATTCTTGATCATCTTGTTCATCTCCTCAATCCTGTCATTAGATGAATCTCTATCTTGGCTTGAGGTGGATACCTCTTCCTTTCCCCTTCTTCTCGTATCCTGCTCAGATTTTCCCTTGGATTTACCAGTGGAGGCAAAGTTTGCCTCAAGCTCCAGTGCATCTATCTAAGCATCATCTAGAGTGGTTGGCTTTCTTTCTCTCAGAGAGAAGCCAAATTCCGGGTCAGAGGCTGCCACAAACACAACCTTGGAAGCAGTCTGGTGTGGTTTCCTTTCGGTGGGAAGGCTGAGGTACAATTTGTTAAATCTCTTAATGAAATTGGCCACTCCTTCATTGAGTCTTTTCTTGAGTGTATTAAACTCAGTCAGAAAATGCCTGTGGTCTTTCTTCTCTCCCCATTTCTTGAGAAAAGTGTCTTCCATTGCTTCCCACGTGTTTATAGAACGGTCTCCAAACGTCTTGAACCATTTTTTGGCTTCACCGTCAACGGATTGGACAAATAGTCTTAGGACTACGTCAAGATGTTCTACATTGAAATTTTCTGCGAAGGAGAAGAAGACTTCAAGGTGCTTTTGAGCTTCAATCTCATTCTCTCCATTGAAACAAGGCAATATCTTTAGATAATCCTGTGGCAGGTCGTTGAGTACTTGGGGTAATGGCAGGGGGACATATTTATTCAGCAGGAAGCCCGAAACGTTTGCCATTGCAGGAGGGGGTGGAGGTAACAAGAGGGTTTGATGTGTAAGCGGAGGAGGAGGTGGAAGTGAGGTGTGGATGATGATGGGGATATAGTGAACAACAGCTTGGGCGGAGTATTAACAGCAGATACTTCAGTGGCTTCTTTTACTTCTTTAGCCTCTGGAGTGGGGTGGAGTATGTAACGAGTGGTATCTATTGACTCAGCCTCGTCCTTAACTCGGACGTTTCTAGGAGGTAAAGTGTCTGAGTAGTAACCGGTTTCTCCCACAGCGGAGTCAGAATCTTGTACTTGGGCCACTTGAGAAGAGGAGGAAGGGAAGTATTCGAAAGAGAATTGCGGGATCTCAGTATGGGTAAAATGTCTCTCCCTCCAATTTCTTCTATGTAATATTCTCTCTGGGTCAGACACAGAGGGTGTGTTTGACTGAGATGTATCTAACCTAAGGTATGGCTTCCGAGGAGCCAGGACTGCAATTAGATTTATCTGAAAAACGAGTGTGGAGTTTCCAAGGTGAGGGATATAAAACTCCCAACTCTCCATGCTCACCTAATTGAAGAGTAATTAGGGTTTTTTCGAGGCCCAGGGATTTCAGTTACTCTCAATTTCGTCCGCGGTAATGGTGCCAAAAAGATGTTGTCGATCCTAGAGACAACCTTGAGTTGTGAAAGACCAGTGCCTAGGACATCTTATGTAGCAAGGAGAAAAACGATATAGCACGGATAATTGGTAAGATAAAGCTCTTATGCTATTTCCTGTAACAAGAAAATTAACTAGAGCGGGACCAAAACTTTCAGCAGTTTGATACAAAGAGAGAGCAATACTGCAAAGGCAAGATGTGAAACTTTAACACGAATTGTATCGGACAATTCAAAGGAAACTTTACTGCAAGGAGGGCTGGATTCTAAATACTTGATAGAGATTGATAATCATAAAGTATCTATTGCATACGTAGAATAGAGAGAATACTGACTACTGTGAAGACAACATCTAGAAATATATACCAGCATGTAGTAGGCTTATAAAATTAAGAATCCACACATGAAGATAGCATTTGTAAATAACATCTCATAACAGCCAGTATAGCAGAAATACGGATGAATTGAAAATGAAACAGTATATCACACCTGAGCCATATTTAAAGTGACGAAAATATTATGACATAAGTATCAACAAGGATAAATTTATATCAGAAACAGTGGACTACTCGCATTCCAGAATGTGATACAAGATAAATGGATGTAAATGAAATGGACAGCTAAGTTCACAACACATAGGAGAAAATTACACACTATAAAGCACCGAGACCAGAATCCTCATTAAATATCAAACTCCTTTTCATTAAAACCCAACGGGCTCTTCACATTTGTATTAAAGCTTTCACAAAAATGCATACAAGAAATTCTTCTACAGTCAATTCTTCAGAAAATTTGGAACCTGTTTTTCTCTTTTGATCTTTCTTATATAGACTTCTTCATACGTGAGCGAGAAGATATTCTTTGGGAAAAATATATTCCTCGGATGCCCCAAAATTTGTTAAATGTCCTTATCAAAATAACCAAAACTTATGATGAGGAATAGAGGCCTCTCATCATTGGCAATTAGGCACTCGACCGTTTTTAAAACCAAAATATTAAAAGACAGTCTGATAAAGAGTAAAATGTTGAAGTGGAACATGAAGCCCACTTGAAACTTAAAAGTAGTTAGCTAAGTAAAAAGTAAAAAGGCCACTAAGGCCGAATCATGAGTTGACAGTGTTTCACAGATGTGAAGGGGTTGAGGCGGTTGTGGACGCTGGTGGTGGAACATTTGCTGACAAGCTGGTGATCTGGCTGGCGAATTGAGTGCATCTTTGTTGGATGCTAGCTAAAGGTTCAGGCATTGCTGTGAATCCCTCCACCTTGACATAGGCCTCTGTGAGGACGTTGAAACCCGCCTCGGTAGGGAGCTTGTGTTTTACCGAATGGAGGAGGGCGAACTCTTGGCAAAGGGACGAAACAATTGTTTCAGCCTTTAGTCTAGCGGTTTTATCTAACAGAAGGTATGTCCAGTCTTTTTCTTCCTGTAGACATGTCTTATATTCTGTCAACTGTCGTAGCACGAAAGGAGTGGCTGGGTCCGATTGTTTGCAGCAAGGAAGCCAGGGATATCTAACACTACCCCCTTTTGAGACATTAAACACAAGAAATAAACACATACCCTGGTGTTTTCCCCCAAAGCGCCCACTCCTAAAAGACCAGCGATGAGGGAAAGGATGGGCTACACTTCCTCTTTGAACAAACTCAGCAGGAAAGGTTCTGCAGCAGGAAGAGACGTAGCCTGGTTGCTGGTGATGGAGGAAATGAAGTCGTTCTGGCGCTCCCATGGCAGTTTGGTGAACTGGGAGGTTAAAGCCACTTCATTGAAACTGATATAGGTGGCGCTGGTGGGAAAGCAGAGGGTTTTCTTGATAATCTCAGGGGAAAGAGAAAAAATATTGTTCCCTAGAGGAGAGGTAAACGTGCCTCAACACTTGTCGTAAGCATCTTTGAGGCAACAAATAAAATCAACCACAGAATAGACTGAGGGGGTAATTTGATGGTATAAACTAGACACAACCACCCGGTATCGGTCTCTATTCTCAATATGTCATCTAAAAAGCTTGGGTTTAATGCTGCTGATGTGAAGAGGGTATTGAGGATCACGGATTTCGGCTTGCAGGTCGATGAAGGGCTGAAACCCAGGTGGGTTTCTGGTTTCTCGGACCTGAGGGGTTTCTGGTTCAGCTTTCTTGGGCGTGCCCCTTCCCATGACTGACATATAAAAATTTTAAAAGACGAAAGGAAAGAAGAGAGAAAATGAGGGATGGAATACCTGTGCAAGAAGGAAATATTCTCAGGAAAATGACCCGGGCGTGTTGATAGCGACTAGGTAGACCTTGGCACTGGTTCCCACTTAGTACATACCATAACTGGAAACCTGCGACTTTTACTGGAGTAAAATACAAGAAGACTATTATCTTTCGAATGAGAGTTCTGAGGTAAAAATGTGGATAGGTAAAATAAATGGGGGAAAGTGTTGTAAGGACACTGACAATGGAGCACGTGGTGCATAGGGATTGGGTGTCGACTGAGAACAGGTGAACGCCGCGTGACAGGTTTAGTATTGGTACGGGCCTCAGTACCAGCTCGCCTAGAAACTTACCTTACCTTTACGTTGCAATAAACCATACAGTTATTAGAACATCTCACTCGTAGGATGGGTTAAATACACAGCGTATCAGTCTTTAGGGCCCACATTCCGTTCTACCACGTTACCGAAATCCCAATTACTTTGATCTGCCACGTCACTTTTTACCTTGGGCCCACACCGTGATGCTTCAATATAGTTCTGCGGGGGTATGGGTCTGTCCTCCCTTCCGCCTCTCAACCCCCGCGGAAATTCCCATATGGAGAATTCCCTCACGTGCACATTTGAGGCGCGGGCAGCTTTTAAATTATTTCTCTTTGCATCCTTTGTACCATATCTTTACACTTTTTGAATTACTGTTCCCCTTTTTGCTTTATATCTTGACCTTTCGCATACACATGTTTCGTCTTAAGCATGATACTTGCCTCATCATCGTTTCTCATTAGTTGACTTTTTTCAAATGTTTCATGATCAGCCATATCATTCAATACCTGTCTATCCCAAGGTTAACTCAGAAGAATGACTAATGTTAATTCATGATCAACAAGGGGAATAGCTACAATTTTAAATGAATTGCAATTGACTCTCCTAAAATAATCATTTCACACCATATCGAAAAACCTCTTAAAAATTCACTTTCAAACATTATGGCTCAATTTCATATTATTCAACACTTTGATATGACTTCTAAACCCCAAACATCTAGGCATGAAATTAGTATTTTCCAGATAATAATTCTTCTTGAATATCCCCAAGGGATACCACCCTCAAAAATTGATCATGATCATTATATTATTCTCCTCCCAAGATCCCCTTACATAATGTATGCCTATATGACCATCCATTTTCTAAAAGTAATGAAATAGTAACGATAATTTATGAGTTTCTTTCCATTGTGTCATTCTCCTTAAAACTATTCTATATTCATCCCTAGTTTTTATCATCCTAAAAATAAAGGCACATGGTGCATGTTTCCATACTTTGGAGATCTTAAAAATCTTACGTCAAGGATAAATTTCCCATTATATTGATTAATGAATCATTAGATGAAATCAAAGGTGCTCAATTCTCCACCAAAATTGATATTTTTTCAGGCTAACACATAATTCACATGGAAGAAGTAGTTCTTACTTCAAAATAATTCATGCTCGTGAATTCCATTATGGGTCCTTGGTGATGACCTTTTCCCTTTGTAATGCACCTTCCACCTTCCGAAACCTCATGAATTAAATATTTAAACCATTTCCACACCATTTTTTCCTCACCTATTTTTATGACATATTGATCTATATGTTACCCTTTTAGATCAACTCATTCTCCACTTAGTCAAACTATTCCATAGTACTTATGTTCGTGGGAAATTAAAGAAAATATCTATTCTCACCAAGTTGCTATTGATAAAAATATGACAAAATTATTTTATTGAACCCACCATCCAATACATATTTCTAATAAAAATAACCCCTATTTTTAATATTATAAATCCCCTATTTTTATTGAATAGCCTTTTTAATACCCCCTAATACCCATAAAACTACCAACACCAACTACCCCATCTCTTCCCCCCTCTCACAAAATATACAATATATTAACACTATTTTCACAATTTAAAAACCCCCTTTATGAATGAATGTGGTTAAATATTGGTCAATGGGGTGAATTCCCTCTTATCATGTCTTACAGCTAATTTTTTATCATAAAATATTTCTTAAGAGGTCCAAATGCACCTTTGTTTTCTCTAAATTGTGGAATATTGTTAGCGATGGTTGTGTATCCGTGGATCCAAAAAAATTCAAGTGACGAAGGGTCAACCTTGCATGAAAAGTATTAAAATTTTTAGTATATTATATAAATTAAATTTTGGTTTTTATCCTCAATAAGTTTTTAACCTGTTCTGAAATGATATTAAATACTAAGAAACCCACTAAAAAACAATGTATTTAAGTACATTATTAATAATCATTGCTTATCATGTGGACTAGTTGACGTTATAAAATGAATGAATGATTAACATTGGAAAATATTACTTTGTGAGTTTTTTTGTGTGTGAAACAAAGGCATGTAGACCTACCCAACTTTTCACCATCACAACAACTAATGTTATTAGGGTGTAGCTTAATTTTATAGTTTCCCTTATCTTCTATTTACCATAACTTTCTTCCTTCAACACAATTTTTTCATCCTCCAAATATATGGGATGATTTGTGTTATGAACATGCTCCATGATCGCCAATATATTTATTATATCATGTCTTAAAGCTATGCAATTATCTTCCAACCTAGAATACATTGATATCTTGATCTCCCCAATGTAGGGTATTTTGAAAGAACATAGAATAGAGTACACTCCTTTAAATAGTTTGGGATCTAGAAATTTCTTTTTAGAATAAACTATATTCCCAATTATATTTTGTGGGAAGGAAAAAACACTTATGATTACCTTTCATATGATTTTATCTACTTTATATATTTTTCCTTAGATGTATGATAGATAGATCTAGGGACTTATTTCCTCTTCTTGTCATCATAAAATAGGACCCCTTCTTGCTTTCGTAATAGCCCTTCCTAGTTTCTTCATTTTATACCCATTCCTCATAAAACATTCCAACAAATTTTCTAATTCACTATTAATATGATCTCCATCTAAGATTCTAATGACCTTGGTTACCAAAGTATTGATTACATCAAGTTTTTTCACTAGGAGGTGTTGTGTACTTACATGAAGATACATATCATTATGGTTATTTTTTTGGTACACTTGTTGCATTATAAAACCATCATAATTTTTCTCAACAACATGTCCAAGGGGTGTATACTTATTTCATTCTCTATTTCATTGTGAATTTTGAGTTTGAATTTTCTTCATTAATATGGATGCATAATTCTTCTATTTTTTTCTTCAATTGGGCCATATTATATTAGTATTTTCTATGGATCATTTCTAGAATTTTTGTTTTACTGAAGAGCATACCAAGGTACATGTTTAAAACTCATACATTTATGAATTGGAAATAATAGGTGAGAGAGGTGTCTCCATAGAATTATACTCAGTCTCATCGTAAATAGTTTCCTAAAAATTGAAATAAGTAGAATTCAAGAAAATACTCACTGGATTAGTAGTTTCATCATTAGTTATATTCCTTATGATATTAATGGCATATAGTGTTGGAATATTAATTAAAAATGACACCCCATCATAACTCACCAAGATGTCCTCTTCAATATTTATCTCTTATTAAACTTGTTGAGTCTTTGATATATGAATCGATTTTTCGAATGAGTATGCTAGTTTTTTACCTAATAATTTGGATAATTAATATGTTTGAGATACAATATCACCTTCCTTATTAATTTTATGCAATCCATATAAGAATTGGATTCTTGAGTCTTTCGGTCATAAGATCTTCTTTATAGAGTCATCTCGTGATGTGTTCATGATTTTCCAAGTAACTTCTATGATGGTTTTAGTACTTAGATCATTCATGAGGACTCTATAGCTAACATGATTTTACAAACTCAATCAATTTATTATTGTAGTCTTAGGTGTAAATTAGTATGGTCACATTTCTTTTATCATTCTTTAAGATTTTAATGTCAATTTTCTTCTTAGCTTTTTTAGGGTAACTTATTCCTTGCTAGTGATGTTTATTTTTGGATTCTTTTCCTTCCTTATTAGAGTTGCACATTCTTTTTTTATTCCTTTTGTAGTTTATAATGGTATAATTTTGACAACTAATCACATATCACATATTAGGTCATGTTGTAGAAGCCTTCTTGGAGCTATGGAAAATAGTAAATTGTATTTCCATGTTTTAAGGGTAATTACATGCTTCACCGAGGTAAATCACCGTTTAAAGATTGAAGAAAATAGACATATGTTCATTGAAATTATATTTCCATTAATTAGAGTTGAAATTAAAAGAAATAAACTTGAGCTGAAGATGATATCAACTAAAGCATACAATTTTCATGGTAGTCTAAATGTGTTGTAATTTGACCCATGGGACATGCTGCATGCTTCAATTTACAAAAATATTGACATGGTGCAAGAATATACATGTAAAAATTAGAAAGAGAAGTTATATTCACCTAAATAAATACAACTTGGAATATTAGAGGAATATGATATCAATATTTCCAATGTTATCAATCTATCTAAACTAAAAATGGATGATGCATCACATAGAAATTTGGAATACATTTTAAAGTTTTCCATAGCTTTGAGAAGTATTGAAATGGAAGACATAATATGTGAGATATAATTAACTCTCAAAAATATCTCATTATATATTGTGGAAGAAATTTAAAAAAAATGTGTTTTTCTAATAACAAAGGCAAAGGATCCAAAAAAGAAACATCACCATAGAGGAGGAAGCTTCTCTAAAAATGTTAAGAATAAATCGTGATATTACAATTATGAAGGATGACAAGGGAAATGTGAAAATTCTAATGAACACCTCATATTACAATAGTAAAATAATGGAGCATATAATTTAAAGTGGTATCTATGGAGTCCTTATAAAATTATACAAGCAATAAAATCATTAAATAGGTTACTAGAGAAATCGTGAACACATCGTGGAATAAATATACAAAGAATAAGTTGTTACCAAAATACATAATAACTCCACATATATGTGGTTTTCAGAAATTCATAAGGAATGTATTCCTCTCAAACCAATAGTGAATACTATTGGATCTCCAACATACAAACTAGCCAAATTATTAGCAAAAAAGACTAAATATAGTCATTGGGAAAAATAGTTCTTTTTTCAAAGAATGGACAAGTTGGATAAGGTAAATACATAATATAATACTTGAAGAGGGGGACATATTGCTGATTTTTTATGTGGTATCATTTTTCAATGAAATTCTGACACAAGATACCATTAATATATTTAGAGATATAAGTAATGATGAAATTGTTGATCTAGTGAGTGTTTCCTTGAATTCTAATTCAATTTTGAAGGAACTATTTATGATCATATTGAGTGTATTGAACTTGGGTCATCTCTCTCACTTGTTATTACTAATTTATACAAGCAGTTTGAAATATGTTGTTGGTATCATTTCGATTAATACCCAAACTTTGGAATCAATTCATAGATGATACTAATATAATATTGCTCCATGGAAGACATAATTTAGAACAATTATTTCATAATATTAACAATAAAAATGTGAACATAAAATTTCTAATGGAACCAAAGAATAAAAATATTATACCCTTTCTAGACATGTTGTTGACCACAATCACGATAGTTATATGAAGGAACAAGTATATGTAACAAAATTACACATATTGATAGGTATCTTAACACAAAATCACACTACGTCATAATGAAAAAAATTAGTGTAAACAATACTGAGTTAACCAAGTCCATTAAATCCATGGATGAAGATCATATTGATCATGAGTTAAAACCTTTTTTTATAAATTTTAGGCAGAAAAGGTATCAAAGGAGGCAGCTGGAAGAGGCTACTAGAAAAGAAAAGAAGGATCATTTATGAAGACAACAAAAAGTGGAATAAAGTACCAAGATAAATATACCATACATCTAGGGGACAATAGATAGATGGCTAAAATCCTAAAGAAGATAAATATAGGTCTTTGTCCCCCGCTCCAAATAAAATTGGTAAAATAGTTGATTTAAAAAAATATTTTATAAATTCTAAACTATTTAAATATGTGTACTCCATTAGGTTTTATTGCAAAAAAATTTATATTGGGGAGACAACCGTATCCATGGATGTTAGGAAGAAAAAACATTGCACAAGTTTAAGACATGGTAGAATTGAAAGATAATCCATTGTGTAGCATTCCCATAACACAATTCATCTAATAAATTTAGAACATCCAAAACTAATTTTGAAGGAATGAAATTATACCAAAATTAAAATAAGGGAAACTCTAGAAATCAAGACATATCCCAATAATATCAGTCATGGCGATGGTGCAAAATTGGGTGAAACATAGATTCCCTTCATTCAAAAATTCATGAAGGAGTATTGTAAGACATTAATGGTTTACCATTTTATTAGGTTGGTTATTGTACATAGTAAGTGATGGTTATTAATATTTTCATTGAAAACATATTTTTTTTCTAGCTTTTTCATTCCTAAATTTTATCCTAAAATAGTATTGAAATTTGATGAGATTAAAAATCAAAACATAGTTTCCAAATTACTTTAATTTCTTTCCAATATGTAATCATGTTTAATCAAAGTACTCTTAAAAGTCTAAGAGGTTTTATTGTTCTCGCTAGTTATAGATATTATGGAAATTTTGTAAGGAACTATAGCAAGATTGTAGCTTCCCTTGCAAGCTTATTGAAAAAAATTATTTTAGTTAGAATGCATTTGTAAAATAATCCTTTTCATATTTGAAGAAAACTATTTTTACAACCGTAATAATTGTTCTTCCTATTCTAATTAAAACCTTTCTGATGGAATATGATGCTTTATGTAAGATGGAAAATTTTTGGATTTTACCAGCTAATGACCCTATGAGTGGCACTCGAAAAAATCCATTGATGAAAAGGAGAGATGAATATGTTACATGTTATGGATATCTAGCATCCAAACCTATTCAGGAAATCTTTCCAAACACCACAACAAAACCCTATCATTAGCATTCCTTTTTGCTTCCTTTTTTTCCTTTAGAGCCCATTTTTGGTGTTATTTGTGTCAATTTACTAAATATGGTGCACAAATTGATGCAAAATTTTCACTGAGTTTTGCACCAGGTCTTACACCAAGTTTAACACCGGGTATTGTAATAGGTTTCATGATAGATTTTGCACCAGGTTTTATGCCAAGTTTTGTGGAATCGATTGCACCGGGTTTTGTTTCCAATTTTGCATCAATTTTGCTACCTAATTTTGTTTCACCTAATTTTTCATCCTCTATTGCATCCACTTTTTATGCCTACACTTACATCAACTTTTGCAGCTTCTTTTGCATCCTCTTTTAAAGCATATTTTGCAACCATTTTAGCATCATTTTTTCCATGCCCTTTGCGCCAAGTTTTCCATCGAAGTTTGTGTCTAGTTTTTCATCTACTTTTGCATCTACTTTTTTTTCATCCACTTTTGCATATTTTTTTGTATCCATATTGACATCCTCTTTGTCATCTATTATTGTGTCCACTATTGCATAAAATTTTGTTGGGCCAAACTTTATGCCTAGTTTGGCACCTCCCTTTGCACAAAGTTTTTCTTATAATTTTGTATCCATGTTTGCATCCTCATTTTCCTCTAGGTTTTCATTGACATTTACATCTTTTTTTGCATCTTTTTTATATCCACTTTCGAGTTAGGATTTGAATTCGGGTTTGTGTCTCGTATTTAATCTACTTTTGCATCGAATTTTGTTGCATCAAATTTTACACCCATTTCTGCACCCATGTTTACATCCACCTTTACATTCATTTTTTCATCTTTGTTTGCATCTTTGTTGGCTTCTTTTTTTGCATCTATCATTACATCCAATTTTTTTGTACCACAATTTGTGTCATGTTTTGTAGTTATTGTTGTACCCACATTTGCTTCCAATTTTGCATCGATGTCCACATCCTCTTTTCCATCAAGTATTTCATCTCTTTTTCCACCCATGTTTGCATTGGGTTTATGCATTGGGTTTCATGTCTCATTCTGTATCTAATTTTACATCTACTTCCATTACATCCATTTTTGCATCTAATTTTGTTTCTCCTATTCCATCAATGTTTTCATCCATTTTAGTATCCCTTTTTGCATATTTTTTTACAACATCCAAGTTTGCATTAGTTTTGCATTTGTTTTTACATCCTCTTTTGCATCAAATTATAAACATAATATACCAATCACATGAAATAAAATATAGCATGAAAGATAAATAATGGAGAAATTCTTCATTACTATTACTCTTTGGTAGAACTCAAATACATCGACGGGTCCTCCAAGCCTCTACCCTTGATATGCTCCATAAGCTCTATGCTCACTCGTGTAGATACCCAAATTTATTGTGGTTGCATCACTGATCGAATTTGGGAGAAGTTCCTTCCTCTTCTTGTGACTAGTGAAGAGCACTATGTATATAGATTCACATCATGATTGAACTTCTTTGCACCTAGACACTTTATTGATTGTATCAAGGTGATGATTAAGATGGACCAAATCATTCATTTTTTTAATCAACAATGATTATTTTAAACAAATTTATTAATTTCGATCGAATCTAATATTATCTACTTGAATTCTCGCATTGTTTTAGAGTTCTAATGTACAAGGGGCTTTCATTACAAAACTTGTGAGGTATAAAATGCGCCTCCTAAGAAAAATGTAAAATCATATTAAAATTTATAAGAACCAATAAGATTCAATATGATGATGTCAAACATTGGGGATAATTCACCATTTTTGGTATAAAAACATAAAAATATTAAAAAATAATAAAATAACAAAACTAATTTTTCAATTTTTATTTTCAACATATATCCCTAAGTTTTTACTCAAATTTTGAGTGGAAGTACTCATTGGATGCAAAATTTAATTCCTCGTCCAAGGAGTACCCATGTCACATACTTATGTTGGACCCTGCTCCATGGAAAATGAGAACTACATGAAAAAACATGATTGCAATAACGTGTTTCATGTATTTCTGATTTTTCATGGAGCAGGGTCCATCGAAAGTATGCAACAGGGGTAAACCTTGGATTAGGAAATAAATATTACATCCAACAAGTGTTCCCGCTCGAAATTGGAGGAAACCCATAGAAAGATAAGTTGAAAATATGAATTGAAAAAGTAATTCTTTTTGTTTTTCCCTCTTAAATTTGATGATGTAATATAATCTTATTTTATTATTTCAACAATTATTTTATAATTTACTTATGCGGCCCATTTTAGGCCTCAAAATTCCCCTAATGGATGGCCTTCTGTTTTTACCTTCAATGCTAAGAAGGAGCATTGCTAGACCTTCTAGTTTGGTCCATACCACTTGGAAGGAGCATTGATCCCTCAAAACATTTTTTTTTTTATGTTTCATCTATCACAAATTGGGCCTCTGACTTACAAAAGGATATTATTCTTTTCTTGATACTATGGGGTGGATTTTTTAGCCATAACAGTTGGAAATGTGACTCGATATGTGATTTATTTGTGGTAAGGTAATATTATTTATAATTGCATCGAAGATACATGAATACACAATGAATGAGTAGTATGATCCTCATCAATTATTAATGTCTTATATTATATGGATGATGACATGACCTCACATTAGGTAGTTTATCATTCAAATATGCTTGGCTAAGGAGGCATGACAATATGTTTCCTATAGTTTTGTGGCGATGGTACAACATCACTCATAGTGATACAAGAACTTTGACATTCTACAAGATATAAGATGTCTGGATTGGGTTCGGTAAGGACACATCGATTAGGTGCATTGTAGGTAATACACGTGCTCTCCAACCCATTATAGAAAAAAATTTGTAATGTCCTGTCCTATCTTGTTAATAATTTTTGACATGATCAAATTATGCAAAAATAAATATAAAATAGAATAAAATTTTAAAAATTAAAATAAAATAAAAAGTAAAATTAATAATTGTACTTATAATTAATAATTAAACCAACTTAGATCCTTCTTAACTCTGGATTTACCAAGTGTAAAGAGAGATCAAATCTCTTGAGGTAAAAACACCTTTTATAATGAAAAGAGAATCAATCTATCTCAATTCTTGGTAAATCCAAATGTAAGATAGATATAGGCTTGTTACAAATCCAACACTACAAGTGAAATTGGAAGAAAAAATCAAAATTGAAAAACATTTAAACTTTTCCTATGAGAATTCCTTCATAAAAGTTGGACCTGAACCACTTCCATAAAAATGGAAGTTTACATTGCTATAAAATTCCCCCTAACATGCTTTTAATTTAAAATAGAAATCAACACAACCTTAAAAGAAAATATAAAGTCGTTGGTTATCCTAAATTTAACTTTGAAAGATTTTGTTTTCTTGCCAACAAAGTGCTAGTCACAATTATTTTTAACAATGGCCAAGGATTTAGTGCTAGACACTACAGTCAGAAACTGGGCATTGGTTTGATTTTTTATGGTCATGGTATGATAATCATCTTACCCAATTTCGTGTCGAACCTCATGATATCATCACAGTTTTCTGACCCTACAATTGTTAAGAAATGTTGAGTAATAAAGCCTCTCTATTAATTTTTCCTTTTCAAATTTTATGATTTCAATTGGAGAGACCCAAGGGTTTTAGATTTGGTGGAGTGCATGAAGTTAGTTATGAGAGTCAGAAATTTGAAGGTCATGACTACATTGATCCTCGATTGGTCCTTTCATGCATGTTGGGCTTACTAGAACCATGATGTATATTTGGTCAATTATTTCTCTCAATTTACCAATTTACCAATAGCTATATTATTTTACACTTTACCTTACAGGCTTCAACCTTCATACCTGCTTTGGAACAAACATAACATAATTTGAAAAAAATATATGTGGAATTTGAAAAACTAAAAGTCATGGTGAGAAAATAAAATGAGGTTGGATCTCGGAATGTGTGGAAGGTCACTTGACATCAAATAATATTACATTATTTTCTTTGTTTGCAACATAATTGGATTCTTAAGGGCTATACATCACCCTAGAGAAAGGGGTAAACAAGAGTGAGAATGAGGCTCATTCTCACCAACCAAGCTGCAAATCATCATTGTGGAGAGCATCTAAAGTAGTCTCATCTCAATAGGACAAGGTTAAGGGTGCAAATGGATTATTATTTGGTTATTTTCATTCGGCACAAGTATGAGTAGGAGCAGGAGATTGGATTCAAGCTTGAGGGACATCAAAGCTAATAGTTTATGGCTAATACTCTCAAGGAAACATGGCTTAATTTTGATGGTCTATTATAGTAGGAATTGTTCCCTAGATCAGGGCTATTCTACAGTCAAAGAGGAGCTATAACAACACCGTAAGGTGGCCTAAGTAGTAGCGAAGAAGGGTTGGTATGTTAGAAATGGACAAAAATAATTTGGAGGTACTTTGAGGGTTTTTCTAGTGCCCTAACCAGGACGAAAATATTAGGTCTGATATTTTCACAGGTCCATGATAAAAAACAGAGGAACATCTATTTGATCAGAGGTAGGTGTTCTCCTAAGTTGATGCTTTTTCTAGGTGTTCGAGTGTCCTATTTAAGGACATATTGTTTGGGCATCTTAAGGTTTTTTGGAGGGAAAAAATTTGATGTCGAAGGAAGCCTTAAGTCCATACGTTGAAGTACTATAGGTTTTGTAAGATAGGAAGATTCTGAAAATATCAGGGACTGATCTTTGAAGGACAAAAGAAAGCAACCAAGGGAGAAGTTTTTCTAGACCAAGTTTGCTGAAGAGAAGGACATATTTAAATGATAGAGGGTAACCCTCCATGCCCTAATTTTGTCTTCATTGGAGTATCACATGAAGGAAATAGTAGGAATAATTCCCTAAGATTTGAGTAGCAACAGTGGGTGGTCTAGGAGTTTTTAACCAATGAGGTTGTGAAAAACTCACCAAAAGAACCTATGTGTTGATTCACTGAAGGACTAGTGATCTACTAAAGGGATAATTGAAGTCATTTTCAATGGAGTAAAGGAACATGAACATCGATAGAGGTAGATTGTTGTTGTTGAAAATTAGGAACGAAATTATCAATATATTTGTTCAGGACACATGGATTGAAAGGGTTGAGTGGTGCCACATTATCAATTAGGTCAAGTGTTGTCTTGTTTAAGGTATATTGGTTTTCAAAGGACTTACACCAAACCCTAGTTTTTATTCCTTTTATCATTCATTTTATGACAACCATCATCCCTAATACGTGAGTCTTAGACAATTGTATTATAGATTTATAATATAACAAAGTTTTTTTATTGAAAAATTGTAAAAAGTTATATATTTGTGCATGTCTTGATTTACTACTGTATTTATTCCACTGTGAAAAGTATTTTGTTGTGGCATTAGATTTTTTAGTGTCAGAGATTCTAAGACCCTAACCTAGATTCTTCAGTGTCATAGAAAATCAATAATCTCTTTAATTTTAGGTGACGATATCGAGATGCACAAATTCGTTAAAATGTGTCAGTTTACATTGGTGGTTTGTGTCCATGGTTGTTTTTTTAGTGGTAATAAAATATAAGAACAGATGAAAAAGAAGTGGGGATCTCACATCAACTTGTTTCTGACTTAAAAGATACTAGTAAGAGGTTGGATCATTTTCTTTTTTAACAATTCTAAAGAGGTTCATTGGGATATGAATATGGTTTTTAGTATTGAATCTATCCCTTCCATTCTTAAGCATTTTTTATCCCACTCGGGAGGGACTAGTTAAGGCCCCTATTTCGGTTCATCCTCAGGGACTAGCAGTACAATTCTAGTTAGATCAAGCTCTCAAGGAAATTGGAAACAAGATGGGGGAATTCTTGGAGGACAACCTCACTTTCAAATACTTCATGGAGACAAATATGGTGAGAGTATGAGTAAATTCAGATATCAGACATGGTTAATAGGGTGAAATGGAGATCCATCATCAAGGCATCACTTCCCTTCAAAATTTAGACTATGAGGGAATCCCCTTCATATGCCATAGATGTCACAAACACAACCATAATGCTACAAGTTATCCACTATGGTTCAATATAAATAAAGGAAATTAAAAGCCCTCATCTCCTAGATGAAATAGAAATAGTTTGTCTCGATGGAAATGACTCCTCTTGTCCTTTATACAACTATATTATATGCCACTACTATCTCGATGAATCCAAATCCAGGCCTCACTGCAATTTTTCTTATGATTGTTGATGGGTATCATCCACAACTCCACTCAGCCATTACTTCGACAATGCTGCCCTTGGCTACTCTTTATTCATCTATTTATTTATCTTCTATCCTTAGTTTTATTTTGGATTTGGGGAAGGATTGGAATACAATATAACATGCAATCCTTGTATATATGTTATTGAAAGAAATTATAAGTTTGTGTGGCTCGGTTCATGTGCTATATATCTTCTTCTTCAATGAGTCATAGAAGTCACATCCCTTGGGTGGGTGACTTCAAGAACAAACAAAATATACTTTCCATTATGGACAATAATTCAGCATGGTTAGCTTAATAGAGAAAACGCTATTATAGGAAAACCTTACAATTTTTTGATAAAATGATTATATCCTTACATCAAATTCCATTTGTAAATGTTTATGTAAAACTTTGATGGTGGTGATAAAAATTTCTTTATGTCAATAGTTAAATGGTGTATTGAGCTTCATTAACCCAATATGGGAGTGCAATAATTTTGTAAATGTTCACGATTCTAACAAATAAAAGGAAACATATGAATATCCAGGATGAATGTTGAATCCACAATTTGAATATGTATATGAAGACACGAGGTACATTCATAACTGTAGAGAAATATGTAGATAAAATTATGTAGTCGCATGTCCCATTATCTTTTGTTGATAATTTAGTGCAATGAAACATTTTTTGATGTAAACGGAATTATTTGTTTTGCTTGATATGGCATGTTGTAGGTAAAAGGAAAATATAAAAAGAGGTTTCATCTCCTCTAGTTTTTCATTGATGAAATATTTTTTAATGAATGTGGTGTGATGAGTACTTAGATTAGTAGGTATAGAATGCAAGACTGATTTGGATTCATTTTATATCTATGACATTTTCCTAGAGAATTAGTGGGAACATTATTTCGGTACATAAGTGTCTTGATATATGGAAGTATGTTCATAAATTTCCCTATCGTTCAATGTTTATAGTTAGGTTGATGTTAGTCCCTTGAGTACAATAACTTCCTAATTATATTGTGCAGTCCCGATGTGTGGCCAAAATGTATGATTGGTCTCCAATTTGTACATTGTTTGAGATGAAAATACTACATGTAAATCATACCAAAGGAGAATATGTGAATAATTTGTTTTAGATATGTTAGAAATTTTCTACAATGGATAACTAGTGCTTGTTTTTTATAGTGGTGAAAGATGAATTGAAGCAATATTATTTGATGCTTAGTGTTAATGGTAGATATTTCTTAGTTGGAATTATGAGTTTGCAGCAAGGAGAACATAATGATGTTCTATAAATAATAAAGAGTTTTTGGAATTTCATCCAAAATAATGGCAATGATATTCATTGTAGTAGCAATGGAGATTTGTTAGAGATGGAAAAACAATGAACACCTTTTATTATATTCAATCAAAACCAAGACCATATGGAAAGATGAATCACATCTTATATTTGGAGGAAGTATAACATGGTGTGTGTAGAATATATATATATTGGTCATTGATGTTTATGAGCGTGATCTTAGTTAGAGTTAGTACTTGGGATGAATGCTATAATAACATTTGATATTATAAAAGCTTGTACTTATTGCAACCATAACATGGAGCATGAGAATATTATGTAACCATATCTATCTATGTATTATATAAAGGGAATATCATTGTATGACTCGTATAAGAAGACATTCTAATTAACCGTGCTTCCTTGATGATATGGATATCTTGTTTAATATAATACACAATCTCTAATAAAGTTTGGGCCATGTGTGAGTTGAATTATCTATGAGATGATTGTTTTTGTTATAAACATTAGGGGGCTATATAGGCCTAAAAACCTAAAGTTTCCTATACATTAATGTGGATTTCATTGAAATATGAATGAGCCATGTACTCGAAGGAGAAATTAGTGGTTCGATAGTTGAAATATTTAGGTACCCGTGTATTTTGTTGGATTGAAACTCAATTATGTAGATGCTAACAGTTTTGTAATGTATACATGATCAAGGAATGAGACACAAATTCCAAGTTAGATCACATATATTCTTTATTGATAAAATACAGTGTGTTTTATGTATTGAACCAATGGAAGATTGTGATGAATACTTACCAAAAAAAGATAAAGACATTTCCAACTCACTAAGGGTGAAAGTTGGGATTATTAACTCCTACCTATTGTATGGAATATTATGTCATGCGAATGATCAGACATGAAAAGGTTGTGGTGTCTTAATGTATTGATAAATGTGATGTAGATTTGGTCTCAACATGTGTATTATTCTTATGCATTTTTAGGAGGTTGTTGGATCATGGCTTGATTAAAGATTTTGGTTAACAATATTTTTTAAGTTACTGCATAATTGAAATTTCCTCAACAAGTTTTTAGTGTGCCAAGGTAACATGTCTATCTCAAAACAAACTTTTATTTATTTATATATGTATTATTACTTTGTTAAATAAATTTAACACACACAATTTTGGTATATCAAATATGTTCACTCTCTTATTATTTAGATTAAAATTTGCAAGATTAAAATATTTTTATTTCTTTTAAATATATATCAAGTAAATAAAAATTAATCTTACATGAATCACATTCTATAACAGGAATCCATAGGTTATTCATCCATTGGTACATATACAAACTCGTGAAAAAAAACTCTATGGTTAGGTATATCATGATGTAGTGAATTTTCCTCATTACTGCTCAAAAAAGCCATGTCATGAAAAATAAATGGGAAACAACTGAGGTAGGCTGAGAATCCACATGGATCCATATGTTTATCGAGAAGGTTCACCTTAAAATATTGATGTCACTTTTATATATGGTGTACCAATTAACCTATATGGAATAGAGATTAAAAATTTGACTACCTATAGGTTTTTTATTGTTTTATCTCAATAGGAAAAGAGGAAAACATCATACATGAAAAATAGTATGTAATCCTATCCATCATGAAGGAAATATGTGTGGATGAAAACTAGCAGAAAAAAACGCAAGTGTGGGTGAGATATGATTGCTTCTAATGGTGTAAAGACCAACACTAGAGGTGATATATGCATTGTTTTCACCTACAACATATCCTCCATCTACTCTTATTGGATTTACTTTTCAACTTTTAATGCAATTGCTAATTTTAATAAGTCAAAACATTAGAAAAGTAACTACTATAATTTTTTTTTTGAATTTGAATCAAAATGGAGGGAAAAAAGTATATATCCCATTAGCATGGAAAAAAACTCCTTTATATTTCCTTTTTAATGAACTATCTCAATTTTTGAAACATATTCATTTTCTAAAACCTTCTCATTTTTCGAAACCTTCAAATCTTTCGTTGGATATTTTTTCCCCCCTATACCTACTTTCAAACCCACAATTTTTATTTTTCTCTAGTCACAGTAGCTCGAGAGGTGGCACTTAAAATTTTATCTCTGTTCTAGTCACAATAGCTCAATAGTCCTCAATCCTGGGAGAGCAAGTTTCTTTTTTTCTTCACTAGTATGATTACTATTTTGTGGAGGATGATTCATAAATTATGTTGTTGGGCCAAAGACTTGTTCATAGGGCTGAGTTTGATTGCTAAAGGCTAGATGCGTTCTTTTAATTTGTTATGGTTATGTGTGTCCCCTATTGAGGATGTGGTAACTGCATATCAACTTGGAGAGGTCGAGAGCGTGCCTATTGAGATACTATGCTAAAAAAAATCGTAGTGAATATCAGTCGTTCCCTTTGTCTAGCTAAGCGTAAGAGTTACCGGTGCAAGATATGCTTGAATGAGGCAGAATCATAGTGAATATCAGTCCTTCCCTTTGTCTACCTGAGTGTAAGAGTTACTGGTGCAATTTGTGCTTGAATGAGGACAATTTGAAGGGGAAATACTACTACTAATTGAGTCAAATGCAGGCTCATTTGTTGAGATATTTATCATGAGGAGATATGAATAATTGCAGCCTATTTCACTAGAGTTACATTATCGGTTTCCTCTAATCCATTGCATGTAAGACTTATTTTCACATTGATTAATAAAAATAACTTTTTTCGTTGTTTTTATTGAGATTATTTCATACACCAGTATTATATGAAAATTTTGAATCAATAAATATTTTAATGAACCAATTGGGTGTTATTTTAAAGTTCCTATTGTTCGTAATAAAATCTAGTGGAAGCGAAATGTATGAAAAGACACCTAGAATGTTTGAAGAAATTTGTCTGAAGGTTTAATTGCAAACATAGAAATTTATTGAAAGTTGGAGGTTATGCACACAATATACCATGTCACCGCTCTCCTTTTATTACACTTGACCTAGTTACCATCCACATTCCTTATCTACCCAACCTAGTATCACCCACTGCTTTCTCGTGTAGATAAAATTTGAACTTCAATTTAACATGCACCTCAATCACTCCATTCAATACATCTTGAAGGGATTGATAGTGAATCTACTAAAATTGGGTGGCTCTGATTCAACATGATTTTTCATTCTTCGTTAGCAACCAACACATTAGCACCCCCCCGAGTGACCGAAACATTTTTTGTTATTTTGTTCGTTCCACAAAGGCCTTAATCCCCTTTGTTCAAATATGCTCGAGAAAGGGGAAAAATATTTTTTTGTCCGTGAAGCAGGAAAAGATTAAATCTTACAATCTTTGACCTCCATAGTTTGATCTTCCTATCTAAGTAAGCTTTGTAATGATACCTTGGGTTCAAGAAATATTAGGTTGCATGTATAGGGCAATGGAATTGATTGTTCCATTTGTTATAAAAGATATCCTAGATAAGCCCATACTTAGCTATTCTATCTTTATGGATGTCGTTAGTTTCTATTTTACTTAATACATAGTCTCATAGATGTATCCCATGGCCAATTTTTTCCCATCCCCCAACTGCAACACCTTAACATGAGGATTTCCAATTTCCACAAATTTATTAATGCACAATTTTCCATCAATCCATTTATCTAATATATGGTACAACTTTTCCAAATAATGATCTAAAATTATTCAAGTATTCCTCTACGGATGAAATCTCTTTTTCACAATATATCCTCTCAAGTCATGAAAACTAGGGCCTTTGAAGCTTTTCATGAAGCAATAAAAAAATCCCACATAGGATGGTAATAAGGAGAGTGGGATGCATTGAAGGGGATATTTGCATCATATAACCATATTTATATGTACACAAAAATATATTTATATTCCTTCCTCTAATGGGTATCTAAGGTAGGATAATTTTTACTTGGTTGAGAGCCACTAGCATAGTCAAGGCTTGCCGTGACATAACTTTGAATGTTAATTGTTAGGCTGCTTAGCAACACTAGAAGGTGCATGAACATAATGGAAGGGGTACAAGAAATTCATATAGGGGATAGAGGGAGAGTATTCGACCTCATATTGAAAAGAAACATTTCCTCCCACTGTGACAAGCTGCATCTTCCTATGTATTTGAATATTTACTTTGTCTGGCCTTATCTTCTTAAAATTTTAAAAACTGACTTTCCATATCTAATCCAATCTGTCCAATCTCCTCTAATGGTGCCTTGAATAGGGAAATTTTTCCTCTTATACCAGCCAAGTATTGTTTCAGCCTATGAATCCTTTTGTTTCTTGCTAAATTACAAGTATATCTCATTACTAAAAACATCAATAGGATCCATGTAAGCTATTTCAGTCTTGGGTCCATGGTAAATGGAAAGAAATCTTCAAACATGCAACATTGACGGTCTAATTTAAACTTCAAAGTTAAAGTTTTGAACTAATATAACTATGAACAATAGAAGGTTGAAAGTACAAAAATGCAAAGAAAAATTTGAAATTTGCATTTTAAGGAGAGAAAGCATGGGGATGAACATCAAATCCACATTTTAAGCAGAGAAAAAAAAGGGACAATCTTGTCATTTGACTTTTTAAATACCTGGGAATAAGAAGAATGGAAAATGTGCTCCTCCATGCTTGAAAATGGGTTGTAACATCCTCCCTTAGATGCCATATATCCACCCCAAATAGACCAATATCATTTCCAAACAAGGTATAGACTCCAATCTCACTCTAACTCAGTATGAGGAGGGAAACTGTATGTTGTTCAATTTTTTCCAAAATAGGAGGCCTACTATATTTTTTTTTATACAATCCTATTTCCTTTTTACAAGTATGCACCCATGAGAAACTCATCTTTTTCCTGATAGTTCTGCAGAACTACATTACTATGCCCACCTTTGCCTTGCATGTAGGGACTTCGAGGCTAGGACTTGAACTCCTAGATACTTGACATCCAAACCGAATTCATTCATTTTCCATCTTGTTACACCTAGAGAAGCAATATTTTCAATCGCAAGTCAAATCTCTAGTACTATCCTCATGAAGCCATGTCGCTACCCACATAATATGATATGTTTATCTTCTCTTGGAGGAATAATACTTATGTGCAACAAGAATGATTTTTTCATATTTCCCTTGGTACTTGTCATCAAATGTGAAAAGTTTATTTTCATGGTTGAGAAGCTCATTGGAGTAGGTGAGATCAGATTTCCTGAAAAAAAATTGAAGCATCAACCATTGTTGTTGCTATTTCTCTTGCGAAATCTGATCCAACATTGTTTGCATAAATTATATACTCATGGTGAGTTGTGGTCATGTCTTATGGCCTTTGATATCAATATGTGTGGTCATGTCTTCATGTCTTCATGTATTCGTAGTACCTGCTAAATCCAAAGATAGATATCACTCCATTCTTGTTTTCTTCCATCACAATTTTTCCCTAAATAAATCATTGGGCCTCCTTTGATAAAACATATGTTATACAACTTTTCTCTCTAAAACCATATGAAATAAATGGTCTCAAATGAATTTTTAAGTATTTTTAATGGATAGCCAAATTATTTAGAGAGTTTTTTAGAAGTTAATTTGTGTCATTCATCCATTTTATATTTAAAATAGAGTCACCAAAGGCTTATATTGTTTTTGAAATTTTTTAAAGAACATTTGAGAAGTAACTTTAGAGCCACAATTCTTAGGCCTTTATCTTAACAATGTGATTATAAAAAAGATTCAAAATACATATAGAACTAACTTGGCCTCATGGTTCTTATTTATCTCCATTAAAGGATTTTCAATCTTTTTTGTTGCGTATATAACAAAATTTCCACTATTCTTGATCCAAATGTGATCAAAATTAAGTGCTGAAGTAAAATTTATTAATTTCCATCAATGAAACTGATTGTTAACTGAACTAATTAATGTGGAATACTGAACGAAATATAAAGAATTTATGACCTAAACCAACAACATATTAAGACTGAAATTGCAGCAAAGAAAGAGAGATCAGAGACAAGAAACATTGATTACAGATTTCATCCCTAGTGGACTACTTCTCAAGGTCCGCTTTCAAGATGGGCATCTGCTTTATTAGGATTAATCCGAGGAGGTATTTACACAGAAAAAACACCAGACTTATCACGCTTGTAGACACTTGTGGTCCCTGAAAATGGAAATCTCTCTCTCTTAGCTTTCCAATTCCTCTCTTGGTTCCCGATTCTGCCTCTAGACGGCCAAGAAATGATGAAAACAAAAATGCCATTGTCCCTTAGAAAATTAATACAAAATCACATTTTCCTTCATCATAGAGATATGCCAAGGTTAAATAGACTGTAGTCTCGAACTTATAGAAGCCAAATTAGGCATGGTTATTTGAACATTAAAGTAAATGAGTCTCAGTCTAATGTAAATTCAACACCTAGAGGATTAGGACTTGGTGGTTTCAACTTGAAATTTCAAATTAGCACATCAAAACCAAAAATAGACTTTATAATATAAATTTAGCCTCGACAGTTTACTAATGTCATGGAATATAAGACTGTTAGCCATGTGATAATCCACAATGTAATGAATTTTTGACACCTTACGGTCTTACCGTGATGACTTCGCCTTGACGATTGACCTTCTGCTCACATTCCATCTATGATCTCGATAGTTTCGGTCAGCAGCTAAGGTTGGACTCTAACCCAGTTGCGGTTACATCGGCGGTTACTATTGTGGTTGAGCTCCTATTCATATGTATGGTGGTTTTGCTGCACTATTCTCTGATCCAAAGGTTAACTACTTAATAACTTCTTCCTGTTCAAATTTTAGATTCATCTCTATTGTGGTCCCTGCATGGTTATGTTGTGTATTACATAGTTTCTATTTGGGTTTATGACAAAATTTATAATACAACTTTCGAAACCTTTTTACACCATGGTTTAATGCACTAGGTCTTTAGGTACTAGGTTTTAGTCAATTACACAATTTTTCCACCATACTTGCACCATTACAAGGTCTAGGACCTAATCATTAGGTCTTTTTATGACTTAGGAACTTATATCCTTTATACATTTTTCACTATTGCATTCTACCAGATATACCAAGTAATCATGAATTCCCCATAAATAACCATGACATCAACCAAGATGAATGAGGACCAACTGAATACTAGAGATGAACTTAACATCAGACAAAATGGAGCTGACTGGACCTCACTGTCGATTTTCACTAAAACAATATCCTCTTGGATCAATCCTCTCCACTTGAAAGATTTTGGACCACACATTAGGGGAATTTTGAGGTCTAAAATGGGCCTTCTAAGAATAATGTACAACGAAAATAAAATTTATGAGAACCAATAGGATTCAAGATGATGAAGTCAACCATGGTGGATGATTCACCATTTTTGGAGTAAAAAAGTAAAAATATTGAAAAATAATAAAATAATAAAACTACTTTTTCAGCTCATATTTTAAACTCATCTCGCTAAGTGTTTGCTCAAATTTCGAGTGGGAGTGCTCGTTGGATGCAAAATTTAATTCCTCATCAAAATAGTACCCATGCTGCATACTTTTGATGGACCATGCTACATGAAAAATGAGAAATACATGAGAAACGTGATTGCAATAACATTTTTCATGTATTTCTCATTTTTCATGTTGTGGAGTCCATCAATAGTATGAAACATTGGTACTCCTTGGATGGAAAATTAAATTTTGCATCCAACAAGTATTCTTGCTCAAAATTTAAGTGAAACCTTAGGGAGTTAAGGTCAAAATATGAGTTGAAAAAGTAGTTTTTTCTTTTCTCCCTCTCAAATTTGATGATGTAATCAAATATTATTTTATTATTTCCACTATTATTTTATATTTTCCTTAGGAGGCCTATTTTAGACCTCAAAATCCCCCTAATTAAAGTTTTGATTTTAGCATACATCTGGTGATGGTACATCTCCCTCACTTTTCTGATCTCTATCCACCTTGCCTTGCTCAAATTCTTGCCCTTGACTCCGACTCTATGATATTCAACATCTCCTCACCTTGAAGTTCAAACCTTCCTGTCCAATATGATATCTTCCTGCAACTCATTCATATACTCAGGTGCTAAATCATCAACAGTAGGAATCTTTGTATCTTCCTTGCGATCAATGATCATCAGAGGTTCATACAATTTCAGATTTTCTACATTCACAACTGAATAAATGCACATGTAAGGCAATAAATCCAAACGAAAATAATTATTTCCAATATTTTCCACAATCTTGAATGGTTCATGCCTGATGGGTTTCAGCCTATTATCTTCACCTTTCAACCTATCTTTACTGATATACAACTATACTTGATCAACAACTTGAAAATGATGATCGACTCAATGCTTGTCATGACGTTGTTTTTACTTGACATGACTCTTCTCTAAATGATCGTGCAATCCTTCTTGTATATGGTGTATCCATTGAATGAAATTCACTACTTTGTTTTAATCGTCGAGTCCATCCACTTTATCTTCTTCATCAAACAAGAATTCCAATGGTGACTTAGGTATATACCCAAAACATGTTTCAAATGGCGATCAATTAGTCAAAGAATGTAAGGATCAATTATAAGCATGTTTCACATAAGGTAAATATTGATACCAAAACTTAGGATGCTTACTGTAGTATCCTTAGAGAATATGTATCATTGTCATGTTGACCATTTCTATTTTTCTGTCGGCCTGTGGATGAAAAGTTGTGCTCTTCTTCAGCTTTGTGTCCATGAGTCACCACAAAGTGGAGCAAAATTCCCCTACAAAGAAAGTATCTTGGTCAGAAATAATGGA
Organism: Pinus albicaulis; assembly: GCA_034641835.2. Taxonomy (NCBI): domain Eukaryota; kingdom Viridiplantae; phylum Streptophyta; class Pinopsida; order Pinales; family Pinaceae; genus Pinus; species Pinus albicaulis. The sequence continues at coordinate 623,176,374 of CM076579.1, forward strand.
AGTAGGTAACCCAAATTGAACCCATACCTATTGAAAGAGCATCTGTGATATCTCTGTTGTAGTCACTTTATTTTTTCACGGAACAAGAATGCACATCTTGCTGAATTGATCAACCATGACATACATGGAATCATGTCCTCCCCTGGACATAGGAAGTCCCCCGACAAAATCCATGGAAATGTCATCCCATGGTCGCAAAGGAATGAAAAGTGGCATATAAAAACCAATATTTCGATTGTTTCGCTTGATTTTCGAACACATCACACATCCTTTAATGTAATTCACAAATGTTTCCTACATGTGAGGACAATAACAATACCTTTTAATTTTCACCATAGTCTTGCTTACGCCAAAATGTCTTGAAATTCGAGAATAACGAGATTCCCGAATAACATGCACCCTTTTTGTCTATCTTATGCACAACTTACCCAGACGATATAAAAACCTATCATGAACATGAAAATTGACTTCTTCCACCTAATTACCCTATGTTAGTGATTCATAAATATCTTTAAAATCATCATCAATACTATATTGTTCGACATAACTTTCAAGTTTCAAAGAACTATTCTACAGTACTACTGAAGCATTCAAATATGTTCTAGAAAACATATCAAGTACTTTATTTGTTACACCTTTCTTGTACTTAATTACAAAGTGAAATTTCTGAAGGAATCCCATCCATCTGTAGTGGCGAGATCATTGCAACTTAGTCTGTGACTGAAGGTATTGAAGCGAATGAAGATCAGTGTGAATCATAGTTTTCTTACCCATTAAGTTTTGTTTCTATGTCTTTACACTTTCAACCAAAGAAAAAAGTTCTTTATCATATGTCAGAAAATTTATTGTTGCCTTACAAAAAAATTCAGAATGAAAACAAATTGCTTTTCGATTTTGATGTAAGATTGCACCCGTTGCATAAACACTTGGATCTATTTCAATTTTAAAATGTTGTTGAAGATCATACAGAGCTAATATTGGTGATGTGACAATTTTATTCTCAAGTCAATCAAAATATTTTTGTTCTCCCCCTCCCCACTGAAAGGAAAATTTTGAACCTATTAAAGCATGTAAAGGTGATGAAATCAAAGAAAACTAAGCAATAAACATTCTCCAGTATTGAACTGCACCTAAAAAACTCCTAACTTCAGTTACATTATGTGATCTTGGCCACTTAAGATTCACATCTATGTTAGTTGTATCTATCTTGAAATGACCACCACCAAATATGTAACCAAGATAAACCAATGAATTTTTCCCAAACTCACATTTTGACAGCTTAAGGTACAATTTTTATCTTTGCAATACTTCTAAGACCTGTTTAACATGCCTAACATGCTCTTCCATACTAGAACTCAAAATCAGGATATCATCTAAGTATATTATGACAAACTTATCAATGTATGGATGGAATACATCATTCATAAAACAAATGAAATTTTTTCGTGCATTACACAAATGAAAAGGCATTACTAACCATTCAAATAGTCTTTACCTAGTTTTGAATGGATTTTTCTAGATGTTATTTTTTGCTATCCAAATTTGATGATATCCACTATGCAAATCCAACTTAGTGAAATAGACATCATTTTTTAATTGATCAAATAAATCATCTATATTGGGAAGAGGATACCTATTCTTGATTGTGATTTTATTTAAGGCCCTAAAGTCAGCACACATTCTCCATATCCCGTCTTTCTTAGGAGCTAAAATTATGGGTGAACCACATGGAGATGAACTGGGTCAAATGAAACCTTTTTCAACCAACTCTTGGATTTTTTTCTTTATTTCTTCGTTCTCTATTACTGACATGGAATGCATTTCAACATTAGGAAGAGTGGCATCAAACATCAACCGTATCTCATGTTGTATTTCTCGTTTAGGAGGAATATGTTTTGGTTCTTTAAATAGACTTTGAAATGAATCTACCAATTTAACAAAACTATCTTTAAACTGACATTCAGAACCTGAAAAATTATTATGAAGATCCTTACGTTGTTCTTTTATAACCATGAGTACATATATTTTACTTTAACTTATTAGTCTCTTCATCTGGTTAGCATTAAATAAATCTAAGTGAGTTCTAATTTTATGTGCCAGGACGATGTATTCAATCCCATATTTATTAACATGATATTTATGCTCTTTCCTATGAAACATTACATCACAATCATAGAGATAAGGACTTCTTAGCACGACTCCACATATGTTTAATGGTATCACATCTAAATCCACTTCATCAATTTAATTAGTTGTGATGGAAAATTTTAAACGACACTCATTTGCGACATTAATCTGAGTCTTTTCCTTTAGCCAACCTAATGGTTATGGTCTTGGATGATTCTCTGTCTCCAAACCCAATTTATTAAATAATGATTTAGATATTAAATTTTCCTCTAAACAATTCTAAAACAATGTATCTATCTTTGTGTGCTTAGAAGTTATCCTTATATGAAAATTTTCAACTCTTTTATCCTCATCTAGATGATTAATGTTTGAAGAAGAAGAACAAGTACTTGAACTTGAACTAGCATCAGAATTTTTACCTGTCGAAACCATTGCGCCTTTTTTCCCTTCATCACCTGAATCGGAACCCAAGTCTTGTTGGATTGCCACATTAGTCTTATTTTGACCTTTATTCTTCTGGAAATTCTTCGGTCTTAGTTCCGAGTGAAGTTTCCAACATTTGGCTTCATGATGTCTGATCCTCTAGCAATGAATACAAGGAGGTCTTTCACTTTCCTTCTAAGTTGTCACTGTCTTCTTTCCCTTCGAACTGATTTTCCTCTTGATGTCACTGGAATCCTTTATTTCCAACTATTTGGATGCTTTCAGTGAAAAATTGAATGGCATGCCACCTGACTCAATATGTATGGCTTGAACACACACTTCATAAAATTCATTAGGATTAAACATAAATAACGTATACTGAAAATATGAATGGAAAATTCCAATGTACTTTGATAAATTTTCACGTGTATCAAAAGGAATACCAAGCGCCAAAAATTTCTTCCTAAACTTGTTACTAAACTTCTGAAATTTTTTTCCCTTACCTTGCCGCAAATTCTTCCAATCAATAACATCTTGTTGCATGTATCCCAAGGGATAGAAGTGTTTCCTCGAATCTTTTAAAAACTTAGATAATGAGGAGATGACTTTAAATTTACACTTTAAATCTATTTTGTTTTATTCTCCCATCATACTAAAGAGGTTCCCTGCATCCTAAGAATATCCAAATGGATTTTGGTATTTTTCATTAGAAATGTTCTCAGTCCTACACTACACTTCTAGCAGCTTCATCCAATTATCTAGTTTCTCTGTATTTATTTCGCCATCATAAAAAGGTAGTTCAAATTCTACATCAAGTTTCAAAAGAGATTTCTAAGGTTTCTTTTCTGTTTTAGAATCTGAACAAGAAAAAGAAGAAGAAGATGATGATGATGATGATGATGATGGAGGAGAAGGAGGTTTATCATCTTTTCTTTTCCCCTTTTCCTTCTTCAATTCCTTTAAATAATAAGCTACATCTCTCACATTCTTATATTTGTGGAGCTCTCCCCACATCCATTGCACATTCAAGAAAATTTGTTGAATCTATCCTTCACCCATGAACTTCACTTCATGAGTTTCATCTACATAAGTTATTGTCATCGTCGATTGATGAGTGACTTTTCGCTTTCCAATTTTTGGATCGAACTCCTCGAGCGTTTCTTCTACATGTTGCAATCGTAACCTCGTTGACATTCACTGGAAAAAATACTACAAAGCTGAACCTCCTCTAATACAAAAATATATGATCTGAATGTGATTGAAATTAAGTGCTGAAGTAGAATTGATTAATTTCCATTAGTGAAATTGATTGTCAACTGAACTAATTAATGTGAAATATTGATAGTAATCCAAAGAATTTATGACTTAAACTAGTAGCATATTAGTAATGAAATTACAGGAAAGAAACAGAGATCAAAGACAACAAACATTGATTACGAAATTCGTCCCTCATGGACTACGTCTTCGAGTCCGCTTTCAATATGGGTGTTTTCTTTATTAATATTATTATGATTAGTTATTTACATAGGAAAAACGCTAGAATAATCATGCTCGTAGGCACTTCTGGTCAGTGAAAAAGGAAACCTCTATCTCCTAGATTTCCAACGCCTATCTCAGTTCTCGATTCCGCCTCTGGACGACCAAGTAATGTTGAAGACAAAACTACCTCTGTCCCTCAGAAAATGAATACAAAATCACACTATCCTTCATCATGGATAAATGGAAAGGTTAAGTAGACTCTTGTCTCAAACTTCTGGAAGCCAAATTAGGCATGGTTGTTTGAAAATTAATGTGAAATGAGTCTCGGTCTTATGCAAATTCAACACCTAGAGGATTATGCCTTGGTAGTTTCAACTTGAAATCTTAACTTAGCGCATCAATACCCAAAATAGAGTATAATATAAATTTAGCCCCAATGGTTTACTAATGGTGTGGAAGATAATACTGTTAGCCATGTGATCATGCACAGTCTAGGCACCTGTTAACACCTTACGGTCTGACCCTAGCGACTTCACCCCGACGACCGACCTTCTGCTCACATGCCAGTTGTGATCTCGGTGGTTGCAGTCAATGGCTAAGGTTTGAATCCGATGCAGTTGAGGTTACATTGATGGTTACTACCATTGTTTGTCTCCTGTTCATATGTATGGGGGTTCTGCTGCGGTCTTCTCTAATCTGGTGGTTAACTACTTAATAACTCTTGCATGTTCACATTTAATAGTCATCTCTTCTATGGTCTCCACACGATTATGCTGTGTATTACATAGTTTGTATTTGGGTTTATTAAAAAATTTATAATACATGTCTGAAACATTTTTACATGATGGTTTAATGTGCTAGGTCTTTAGGTACTAGGTTTTAGTCCATTACACAATTTTTCCACCATACTTGCACCATTACAAGGTTTAGGACTTAGTACTTAGGTATTTTTAGGATTTTGGAACTTAGATCCTTTATAACTTTTTCACTATTTCATTTTACCACATATACCAAGTAATCATGAATTCAACATACATAACCATGAAATCAACCAAGACAAACTAAATCTCATCCATAACACTAGAGGACCAACTGAAGACTAAAGATGAAATGGACATCAGACAAACTAGAACTGACCAGACTTCATTGTCGATATTCACTAAAGAAAGATCCTCCTGAATCAATTATCTCTCTTTTTCAAATGATTGGATTGTTATAAAAAAATTTCTTGTTTGCCATTGTCAGGTGTAGAAATATTTTTATGCCATTCTTCCATTTTATATCCAAGAGAGAGTCACCAAAGGCTTACATTAGATTGAAATTTTTTGTAAAGTGCAATTGAGAAGGAACCTTATAGTGATAATTCATAGGGATACCTTCACCTTGAAAATGTTATTCTAAAGAAGATACAATATGCATCTAGAACTAGCTTTGTCTCGTTGTTACTATTTGGTCGTAGTAAAGGATCTCCAATCTTGGTTTTTTATGTATATAATTTATTTTCCACTATTCTCTATTTTTTTAAAGGATTGTCTTCTTATAGAAAATTTTTGTCTTTACCATTGCTAGGTGTGAGCATATTTTAATATTGTCAGCAGTAAACTTACCTGTTTAAAAAAGCATACACTAAATGGCTATTTTGTATACTATTTTGTTATGGGTTGTAATTATTTTAATAGTAGGTCAATACAATGTTAATATGGTAGGGTAATTTTATGTCTTACTCATGGTATGGGTGTTTGAGATAAATGTGGAAGATTAAAAGGATGACAAATATATATATTCTTGCATAAATTTTATGTGGTGGTAGCAAAATGCTCATTAATTTTATCTAACAAAATTTAATTTAATTTTTTTTAGATATGTCTCCATGATGCATTCATGCTATAATTTTATAATATCTAATGTATTTTGGTTGCAACATACATCCATCATCGAAAAGATAAATACTCCAAAATAACTATGTAGACATTGGCCACTTGTATAAGCCCCAACTAATGAACCAAATAATATACTTCAGGTTGGAGATATAATATTCAAAATATTGAAATATAAAGAAAACTTGCATTCTCTCATGTCCATCAAATTTTAATTCTCATGGAATAATAAATGAGTGTTTGAAAATGTTGGAAAAAATAGTGCAAGGGGGGGGGGGGGTTGAATCATTATTTAAAACTGACACAAATTTTTTCTTTTATTTACTGAATTCCATATGTGACTGTACTTAATCCAACTAGTATATGTACATGACTTTCATTCAGGAAACTAGCATATGACCAATCAACTTATAATTCAGATAAATCTTTATAACTTTACATATACTAATGCATTAATGGTTCATTAGACATTTAGTAAGAATTAAACATGTGCAATAAGAACATAAAAAATCATCACACATAAGAAACACACATGAACACTAAGATTTAAGGTGGAAACCTAATGTGGGATAAAACCACCATTGCTATCATCTCTTTGTTCAATATTTATTATACATAAAATTGCTTACTATATTTTAGTGGCATGGACTCATACTACCATGTAGGCACCCACCTGCAGAAGGCTAGAACCTTCACTCATTCTCTAGCTGCTACTGGAAGGGAGCTTCAAACCTTAGATCTCTTTTACCAACCACCACTGGAAGGGAGCTACAACCCCCTGATCTGATCACTAGCGCCTACTGGAAGGAAGCTTCGACTTCCTGACTAAAGGCTCCAACCATCAGCACCATCGCAGACCACACTTCATATATTTTCACACTGGACCCAACATCTTTAACACATCACATCTTGTAGATCAACTAAAGTAAACATCAATCGAATTCAAACATAATAGTGAAATAATTGTAGCTAGACCACAGAGATGAACCTAGAATTCTGCATCAACACACTGAATCAACTGTAACCTTGATCATTCATAAGAAAAAATGTATACGTTGCTTTAATTACGGCAACTCCCGTGTATATGGGCATTTTTGTGGAGAAACCTATTAGGTCCCTATATTACTAGTGTACTCCCTTATTTTTTTTAGTGTAGCCACCTTATTGTTATTTTTGTACCCCTGTAGCCCCTATATTTTTATTATTGTGCCCCATAAAATCCACTATTGTTATTATTGTGCCTTTACATTATTATTGTTAGGTCGACTAGGATTATATTGTGACCCCATGGACTCCTATATATATAAAGGAGGTTTTTTCATTTATATCATTCAAGAAATTTTCATTTATGTAAGGTAAATTAGGTTTCCCCCTTAAAGTGGCTGATTTATAAGGATTTGATCTCTCTTTCTTCTATTTTTGGAGCTAGTTTCATAAAATATGGTATTAGAGCTTTGAATTATAGGGTTTCGCTGCTTAAAACAGGTCATTGTGGAATTTTCACTATAACTTATCTTCTAAGAAGGTTCAAAAGATAAAAAAAACCATTTGTGAAGAAATCCTGGGGAACTTTGTGTAAAAATTTCAACTCTTGGTTCACAATATTCTCAAAGATATGATCTGTGGAGCTTAAGGTTTTTGCAGGCTCCATAATTTCATCTCAAAGATGTGACCTTTGGAAAATAATAATAACTCTCTGTCTGAGCATTGGATTGGAGTTCTATAAACAACGAATGAAATTACACGGAATGTAGTTTCCTGTGTATCAATTTTAGAGCCAAAGGAGGACATGGTGACACACAACACATTGTACCATTTTTCTCTACTGAACCAATCCATAATTAGGTCATCATGGGAGATTGGGCATAAATTTTCCTTGAAGAATCAAAATCAGGTCATACCTGTGGCATTGGAAAGAAGATTCAGAGGGCTAATAAAGTACAGAGGATAAATCTCAGAGATATGAAATTACAAAGGTACATCAGTTTCAATATCGAGGTCCTCAAAATCAAGAAAACGGTGTGTATTGTTTTTCAAATTACATAAGTGTTCTTTGAAAAAATATTTTGAAGTGATTCCAAGGACATATTGAAGCACATATATGAGTATTGGGTTCTAAAACGCCCCCTAAAAATAATAAACTCCCATGAACCCCTCATAATTCTCTACTATGACTCATGAAGAGGAATAAGTGCAACATGAAAAATGAAAATTACAAGAGAAAGTGCAACTTTCTCTCTGGCAAAGAGAAACAAAAAATGAAATGTAATTTTTGAAGAAAGGTGTGGAAGCTAAGATGGATGGTTTGAAGAAATTCATGGAATATAATATGGATGGTTGAATAATGGAATGTAATATAAGATGGATGACATGGAAGAAAAAATGAAATACAACATGGAAGACATGAAGAATGATCTAAAGGTAGACATGGAAGGTTTGAAGGAAGGTGTGACAATGTTGGTACAATAAGTGATTCCTAATGGTGAAAATATAGTAGAGGAAACTCATGATGAGAACAAATTAAATGTTAATTGTGATTTCATAAACTCTAATGTTGGATTTAAGGCCCACCATATTCTAAATATCGATATGAGGAATTTTTATGACAAGGATCCCGTAACATGGATACTATAGATGGAGAAATATTGTGATGTCAATAATGTGAAAAAAAAAAAATAGGTATGCATTGAAACTTTATATTTAGAACAAAATACATTTCTATGTTATCGATGGCTTTTCTCCCGTAAAAAAATTGTCATTTGGTCAATTTTTATGAAGGAAATGATAGCACATTATGAGGAAACAAAAAGCAACATCTTATTTAGCCAATTTATAAATATAAAAAAAAGGGGTTTAGTGGTGGAGCATATTGATGATTTAAAAAAATTGAATATAATGGTAACTGATATTCCATAAGAACACAAGATGTATGTCTTGATAGGGAATTTAAAGGATAAAATCCAACATGAGTTTCACCTTTGGGAACCTTATTCATTGGAGAAGGAATTTAGGTTGGAAAGAAAAAATTAATGTAAAATTATGGTGACAAGGAAGCCTACCACTCACATATATAAATATGGAACTTTTGCTACTCCTAGACTTCCACAACCTACAAGGTTGACACCACAATAATTAGAAGAAAAAAGAGCAAAAGGGCTTCGCTACAGTTGTGATATAAAATACACTAAAGGTCATAAGTGTAATGAGAAGAAATTATTTTACATAGATTGTGAAGAGGAGGAAGAAAATGAACAAGAAACTTCAAAAGAAGAGAAAATACACCAAGAACTAGCCCTAGAGAAAGAAGAAATGAGTCCAACCATATCCTGTAATGCATTGGCAGGAATTACCACTCCTCGAAGTCTCAGTATACAAGGACATAAAAATAACAAAAAGGAAATAGTGTTGATTTATTTGGGTAGTACCCGTAATTTCATTCATTACAAGGTAGCCAATGAATTGAATTTCTTCCTATACCTATCACGAGAGTGTCAAGTGATGGTTTCAAATGGAGGAACTATAAATTTCTTTGGAAAATGCCATAATATTCAGCTAACCATGGGGGAATATGTATTGAATAGTCCAATGCTTTCCATTCTAGTGGGCGGTGCTGATGTTGTACTAGGAGTATAATCATTACAATCTTTTGGGACAATAGCTTTTAATTTCAAGAAATGTTCTTGAATTTTTTCAGAAGGAAAGGAAGTGGAATTACGAGGTATCATAGGGAATTCAAGAAAGATAATAAGTTATAATTTCATGAAAAATATTTTTAAGAAAGAAAAATGATGCATAATTTCACAATTATGCCCACTAGAAGTTCCAACATCAAGATCATCTATTTCTCCAGATCTCCAAAAGGTATTGGACAATCATTACAAAGTGTTTGCAAATCCCAAAGGATGTCCACATATTCGTGATCATGATCATGCTATTCATTTGATTCTAAGAAGTGTTCCTCCAAAAATTAGGCCTTACATATATTCTTGTGTCCAAAAGAGCGAAATTGAATATATGATTGCATAAATTTTTAGAGGTTGGTATAATTCAACCTAGTAAAAAATCTTTCTCTGATCCAGTAGTATTGGTGCATAAGAAGGATGGATCATGGCGCATACATCTCGATTATAGGGATCTCAATAAGCTAAATATTAAAGACAAATTTCCCATTCCTGTGATTGATGAATTACATGGAGAAATTTATCTTTAAAATTTGGATCTTTATTCAGGATATCATCAAATTAGAATGAATACTGAAGATATTCCAAAAACAACATTTCGAACTCATGAGGATCATTATGAATTTTTGGTCATGACTTTTTTCCTTACCAATGCACCTTCTACATTTCAAGTGTTGGAAATATTTTCATTGATGGCAAAGGAAGTGGAAAAGAAGGAGCATCTGAAGTAGTAAAGAAGGAGCATCTGAAGCAGTAACTAGGAAAAGAGAAAAGCAAAGTAGCAGAGAAGAAAAAAGGAAGAGTGCATTTACGGAGAGCAGTATCAGTCAAGGAGCACAGACAAGCAGTGAATTAAAGCAGAGTTGTCCAGAGATAGAGGAATAGAAAATCTGGAAAATTGATAAGAATAAGTGAAGTTCTTGTAAATAGTTACATTTGTATATCATGATGAGGGATTGCTTCTAAACTCTCTGAGAATTATATGTATATTCTATATTGAATTTAGTAGGAAGGATATTTGAGTCCCTGTGTTACTGACAGTGGGATTATGCGCGTGTAGACTATTTGAATTGTGAAATCATTACTCATGGTCTAAAAATATCATAATCTCTGTGGAAGGAGTAGATTCGTCAATGTGTATAAGATATCAGGTTGCTAAGGCCACGATACTGTGAACAATGGGGAATGTATAACCTGATGAAATAGCGTGTTATAGTATGTGGAGGAGTCGTATTGAAACATTGATGAACCAAAGGATTGATGGAACCTTGAGCGAAGGAGCGGAACCACGAAGGACAAACAGTAAACATGGTTTCTGGTTTTTATCGCACCACCTTTGCACGGTGAGTGGTATTTGAGGAGGGGGGAGAGATTCCATAGAACGGGCGACACGCGTCCCTGTACGACTCCACAAAACCGCTTGTCACTGCATGCCATCACGCGTTATTGTTCGACCCAGGATGCCCAGCGATATTGTTGAGCACCGTCAATCTGGAGGGAAGCCATCGGACGGTGGTCGTATGAGGAAGATGCGCTAAGGTTAACCAAAGTATGAAGGCCATCGCGCGTTATTTTTCGCCCCAGGATGCCCAGTGATATTTTTGAGCACCGTCGATCTGGAGGGAAGCCGTCGGACGGTGGTCGAATGAGGAAGATGCGCAAAGGTTAATCAAAGTATGACAACCATCGCACGTTATTGGTCGCACGTCTTCGCCGAGCGATATCCGTCCGATCAAATGAGGTGGCACGACGCGATAACAACCGTCGATTGGAGACAACCATTAAATTTGGGGCCCATACCCGCAGACACAACTAGCACACCGAATATCAAGATGAATGGCATATATTGAGTGTGGGGGCACAACTAACACACCATATATCGAGAAAAGTGCCTCCGTAGTTGATCGAGTTGATTGCGGGGACAACAAGTGTGGGGGCACCAGCCAAAAATTTTCGTCTATACCTTGAGAGCCCCCACAGTGATGCAAGATGTTGATTTGGTCACAATTTTCGTCCACATCGAATGGAGATGATTGATTGGGGCCCATACGCATGTATTGAGCTTTGCGGGTTTAACCAAGGTTGTTTAAATTAAATATAAATTATGATGAAAAGCGATTGGGCCATCATTTTGTATGTTATTCCAAAGTTGGTGGAACGAATAAACCTGGGGGTCGACATATGAAGGTAATTACTAAAGGAAGTTGATTATGAGAAGTTGTTTTGGGTTTGGGTAGACCCCGCTAGATTATCTAATTGATCCCGTCCAGGAATACCATCAGCGATTTGGTGGTTTTGACTCGTGGTTTTAATAAAGGAAAAACTATATAAGGAGAGGAGCATTATAGTACAAGGCATGCATGTGGAAGGGTTGTTAATAAATAAATCTCTTTAAGAGATATCTTGATATATGATGCACCTATGGATATGATCTAGAAATGATGAATCTCTATGATGATCATCAAGAAGAAATGATGAAGACCTGATGGAAATCTTGATGAAGAAATTGAAGAAATATGGTGGATCTGAGGGTTGAAGCCTTCTGTATGAAAGTGGAAGTATTCTGCCAGTAGAAGTTGGTGTTAAAGTCAGGGGGTTGGAGCTCCCTTCCAGTAGTGGTTGGAGAACGAGAGAAGGTTGTAGCATTTCTACAGGCGGGTGCCTGCGTGATGGTATTAGTCTGCACCAGTACAAAATTGTAAGAAGTTTTCTTTATAATAAATATTGAAGACAGAGACGACAACAGCGGTGGTTTTCTCTCGAATTGGGTTTCCACCTTAAATACTGGTGTTCATGTGTGTTTCTTATGTGTGATTGTTTATTCTGTTATTACTGCACATGCTTACTGCTTACTAAACATCCGATGAATGAATGTTGCAATGATCTAAGTAAAGAATTAAATGTATAATAAGATCTTTGGACATATGCAAGTTTTCTTAAAGATATCCACATTTATATGCAAGTTGGGTTCAGTAAAGTAACGTATGGGTTTAAGAGAAAAAAAAGGTGAAAAGTTTTTAGTCAGCTCTAAATACTGATTCACCCCCCCTCTCAGTATTTTTCCCAACAATTGGTATCAGAGCAAGTCCTTCTGAAAAAGCTTAGCCGCTAGAAGGAAGATCAATCAAGATGAGCAATCAAGATGGAACAACATCTATTAGGCCTCCGCTCTTCAACAAAAATAATTCAATCTTCTGGAAAACAAGGATGATATCCTATCTTCAATCTCTGGGAGCAGATGTATGGGCTATTGTTGAAGCAGGATATCAATATCCAATCACAGTACCAATAGATCCAATGGAAAGAAAGAATTACAAAAAAAATCCAAAAGCGGTCAATGCTCTATTGGGAAGTCTAACTGAATCAGAATTTGTCAAATTCATGCAGCTGAATATAGCAAAGGCCACATGGGACAAAATCATTCTAAGTTATGAAGGTGATGCAAAGGTAAAAAGTGTTAAACTCCAAACTCTCATAATTCAATATGAGAATCTAAAAATGCATAATGAGGAGAGAATTGCCAATTTATTTTTATGTCTTGATGATATTGTAAATCATATGAGAAATCTGGGAGAAACAATAACCGAATCTAATTTGGTTGAGAAAGTTTTAAGATCACTAACAACAAAATTTGAGTCAAAAGTTGCTGCTCCTGAAGAAAAACAGGATCTTCAAAATCTTACTGTGGTGCAACTTCATGGCATACTAACTACATATGAAATGAGAAGAGGAGTATCATCTGAAGTCAAAGAAGTCATCTTTAGAGATTCTACAAAAGGGAAATAAGTACAAGAAACAAAAGGATCAGGGTATATCTCAGAAGAAGATGAGGTAAATTTTGTAAAGAAACTCCAACTTGGTATAGGACGGTTTAGAGGTAAGCTTCCTTTCAAATGTTTTGCTTGTGGAAGAGTTGGTCATTATGCTGCTAAGTGTCCTCACAAAGAAACACATGAAAAAGGAAAGGAAGAAGCAAGAAGGAATAAAAACTGGTTTAGCACTAGAAAAAGTTACTATACTCATGAAGATAGTGACGGGTTATCTGACAGTGAGGAAGAATGTGAACAAGATCTTAGACCTCTCATGGCATTTGAAAAGGAATCTAGAGAAGAAAAAGATACTTTTATGGATGCTTTAGAGGAAAATTATTTTCCTGATGAATTAAATAAACTCAAAATATGCTTAGAATAAAGTAAAAGATTCTTAGAAGAAAGTAAAATATCCATAGAAACTCTAAAAAATCAGCTTGAAGAAAAAGAGAAACACAATGAGAAATTAGAATGTGAAATAGTAAGTCTAAGAAAATAAATTGAGAAAGTGAAGACTTTGAATCTTATATTTGCTAAAGGATCTGAAACCTTAGATGATATTATCAAGGTACAATGTTCTCCTTTTATAAAGACAGGTCTTGGATATATCGGAGAATCTTCTCAGACTTCAGCACCAAACTATCTAAAAGTAGCTACAGCCGGTATATAACATTTTTCCACTCAGCAAGGGAATAAAGAATCTTCATAGGTAAAGCATGACCAACTCAATTCAAAGAACACTAACAAGAATACCTTTCAAAGAAACACCAACCAACAGGTAAATTCAAGTAGAATATTTCAAGATCGCAGAAAATTCTTCTTCAATGGACAATGTTTCTCATGTCACAATTTTGGTCATAAAGATGTTCAATGTGTTGCATACAGAACCATTATGACAAGAGAAGCAAGAAAGAAAAGGAGGGATATTGGAACAAAGAAGAATACCTATAACAAATTTTCTCCTCTTTAAAATGAAGTTGACTATGCTTATTGCAATAACTTTGGCCATGAATAATCTGAATGGAGGAGCAAAATCCAGCCAAAAGAGCAATTTCCTTCAAGCTCCAAAGTGTGGAAAAAGAAGGAATTATAGGTTGAAAATTGTGGCATAGATTTATTTGCAGAAGGTGAAGAAAATCAATGGTACATTGACAGTGGATGCTCTAAACACATGATAGGTGACAAAAACAAACTTCTTGCATATAGTTCTCTAGAAAAGGAGAAGAATGTTACATTTGGAAATGATACTCCTATTGTTATTAAGGGAAAAGGGTCTATTTTTCTAAAAGAAAAGGTGAAAGCTAATAATTTCATGTATGCAGATGGATTAAATCATAACCTGCTAAGTGTAAGTCAAATGTGTGATCACGGAACTGAAGTTGTCTTTAGTTCAAAAAAATGTGTGGTACATGATCTTGATACAGGTAAAACAATTATAAAGGGAAACAGAACTCCAAGCAGTCTGTATGTATTGAAGAACTGCAAAGAACAATTTTACTTGAGTAAATCTTCAAAAAACTGGCTATGGCATAGAAGGTTGGGGCATCTGAGTTTCTCTCAAATAAACAAATCAAGCAGACTTAAAGTTGTTCGTGATCTTCCCAATATTACTCTACCTGAAAGTATCATTTGCAAATCTTGCCAATTTGGTAAGCAGACCAGAGTGCAATTTAATGCCAAGGAAGGATCATCAAGTAAGCCTCTTGAACTCATTCATACTGACATATGTGGACCTGTGAAGAAAAATTCACCACGTGGTGAACAATACTATATCTTATTTATTGATGATTTCTCTAGAATGTGTTGGATTGGGTTGCTTAAACACAAAGATGAAGCATTTGAGAAATTTCAAAACTTCAAAGCACTAGTTGAAAATGAATTAGATCTAAAAATCAAGTTTCTTAGATCTGATCGAGGAGGAGAATATACATCAGATGAATTCCTTGAATTTTGTGAACAACATGGTATAAAAAGACAATTTTCGGTAGCAAGTATTCCACAAAAAAATGGAGTAGCAGAAATAATGAATAGAACAGTTCAACAAATGGCTAGAGCTATGCTTGATGATTTCGGAACACCTGACACATTATGGGGAGAAGCAGCACATACAGTGGTAAATATTCTTAACAAGGCACATGTTCGTGTAAATAGTGATAAAACTCCATATGAACTATGGTATGGTAATCCTCCCACTGTGAAGAATTTTAGAGTTTTTGGAAGCAAATGCTTTATCAAAAATAATGATGAAAACCTTGGCAAGTTTGAACCCAGAGAAGACGAAGGAACACTTCTTGGTTACTCTTGTAGAAGTAGAGCATATAAATGTTACAATAAAAGACTTCGGAAGATTGTTGAATGTATTGATGTTGTTATTGATGAGTCTCCTGCAGCACCAAAAGAAGAAAAACAAACAACAGAAGATGATGATGTCATATATCCTTCTACATCAAATGGGAATGATGTAGACAGTGAACCCAATGAAGAACCCAAAGATGATTTATCTGAAAAGGCTGCATCCAGATATGTTCAAAATAATCATCCAGAATATCAAATTTTGTGATAAAAGGGATCAGGTGTACAAACAAGAAGGACTCTTGTAGGATCTTCCAGCTATCTAGAATTTCTATCCACTATTGAACCACACAATGTCAATCAAGCTAGAAAAGATGAATGTTGGATTCAAGCCATGAATGAAGAGCTTGATCAAATTGAAAATAATCACACTTGGGAATTAGTACCAAGACCTCATGACAAAAATGTCATTGGAACTAAATGGATATTCCAAAACAAGTTAAATGATAATGGGGATGTTATAAGAAATAAAGCTAGACTTGTTTGCAAGGGGTATGCTCAACAAGAAGGTATAGACTTTGAAGAAACTTTTGCTCCTGTAGCTAGACTTGAAACCATAAGAATGTTTCTTGCTTTTTCAAGCTTCCAATAAATCAAAGTTTATCAAATAAATGTTAAATCTGCTTTTCTCAATGGAGATCTAGAAGAAGAAGTTTATATAGAACAACCAGAAGGATTCATTTTGGGAAATGATGAAAATCTTGTTTGTAGACTTAAAAGGGCACTATATGGTCTCAAACAAGCTCCAAGGGCATGGTATTATCATCTTGACAAATATCTTCATCAAGAAGGATTTTCAAAGGGGTTTGCTCATAGAAACTTATACACAAAAACTAAAAATGATAAACTATTGATTGTGGTTGTATATGTTGATGATATAATTTTTGGAAGTAATGAAGAGCCTATGAGTCAGAAATTTTCTTCTGATATGCAACAAGAATTTGAAATGTGTTTACTTGGGGAACTAACATTATTTCTTGGCTTGCAAGTGCAACAAGTAACAGATGGCATATTCTTATCACAAACAAAATATCTTAAGAAAATTTTGAAGAAGTATGGAATGGAAGAATGCAAACCTGTAAGTAAACCAATGGTAATTAGATGTAATCTCAGTTCTCATGATTATTCTACCATAGTGAATCAACCAGAATACAGATCTATGATAGGAAGTCTACTTTATCTCACTGGGACTAGACCAGACATTATGCATGCAGTTGGAATTGTTGGACGATTTCAAGCTAATCCAAAAGAGTCTCACCTTCAAACTGTCAAAAGAATATTCAAATATCTACAAGGAACTCAAGACTTTGGACTATGGTACCCAAAGAATGTTGATCTCACTCTTCATGCTTACACTGATGCAGATTGGGCTGGAAATGTTGATGATCAGAAAAGCACTAGTGGTGGTGCATTCTACATGGGGCCTCGGTTAGTATCTTGGTTCAGCAAGAAGCAAAGCTCTATTGCCTTATCTACAACAGAAGCAGAATATGTGGTTGCTGCATCATGTTGCACTCAAATTCTCTGGATGATGCAAACCTTACAAGACTTTCAAATCAAATGTTGACCTCCTATATCCATTATGTGTGATAACACAAGTGCCATTAGTATCTCAAAGAATCCTGTTATGCATTCCAAGACCAAGCACATTCCCATCAAGTATCACTTCTTACTTGAACAAGTACTTGAACAAAAGGTGAAGTTGGAATATGTGCCCTCCAAAGAACAAGTTACTGATATATTTACCAAACCTTTACCTAGGGAAGTGTTTGAATATCTCAGACAAAAGCTGGGAGTAGTCTCTGCCATGCAGAAGATCAAATCTACTTAAATAAATAAGATTAAATTGGATACATGGATTTCCTGAAGGACAGAAAACTGCATATGGGTAGTTGCGGACAATTTTTTTTTCTGGGTCAGCATTCTTCAGCACAACTGCGGTGATGTTGGGTATCTCTAGATGCACAGGTTAAGGGGGAGCATTGGTCTTGTGGAAAGGATGCATTGTTGGCATTATAATTATGTTTGAAGATGCAGCATGATCTCAGGGGGAGCATGGTATTTTCGGTTCAAAGGATCTTGATCAACTCTTTGCCATTGATGTTAAAGGGGGAGGAAAAGAAAAAAGGGGCTTCTATAAGACAATCAGAGTAAGATTATTGCCATCAATGCCAAAGGGGGAGATTGTTGGAAATATTTTCATTGATGGCAAAGGAAGTGGTAAAGAAGGAGCATTTGAAATGGTAACTAGGAAAAGAGAAAAGCAAAGTAGTAGAGAAGAAAAAAGGAAGAGTGCATTTACAGAGAGAAGTATTAGTCAAGGGGCAGAGACAAGCAGTGAATTGAAGCAGAGTTGTCTAGAGATAGAGGAATAGAAAATCTGGAAAATTGAGAAGAATAAGTGAAGTTCTTGTAAATAGTTACATTTGTATATCATGATGAGGGATTGCTTATAAACTCTCTGAGAATTAAATGTATATTCTTGATTGAATTCAGTAGGAAGGATATTTGAGTCCCTGTGTTACTGACAGTGGGATTATGCACGTGTAGACTGTTTGATTTGTGAAAGCATTACTCATGGTCTAAAAATATCATAAGCTCTGTGGAAGGAGTAGATTCGTGAATCTGCATAAGATATCGGGTTGCTAAGGCCATGATACACTGAACAATGGGGAATGTATAACTTGATGACACAGCGCATTATTGTATGCAGAGGAGTCGTATTGAAACATTGATGAACCAAAGGATTGACAGAACCTTGAGCGAAGGAGCGGAACCATGAAGGATGAAAAGTAAACATGGTTTTTGGTTTTTATCACACCACCTTTGCACGGTGAGCAGTATTTGAGGAGGGGGGAACGATTCCATAGCATGGGCGACACGCATCCCTGTACGAGTCCACAAAACTGCTTGTCACTACTCGCCATCGCGCGTTATTGTTCGACCCAGGATGCTCAGCGATATTTTTGAGCACCATCGATCTGGAGGGAAGCCATCGGATGGTGGTCATATGAGTAAGATGCACGAAGGTTAACCAAAGTACGGCGGCCATCGCGCATTATTGTTCGCACGTCTTTGCCAAGCGATATCAGTCAGATCAAATGAGGCGACGTGACGCGATAACAACCATCGATTGGAGATGAATTTTAACGTTGGGGCCCATACCTGCGGACGCAACTAGCGCACCAAATATCAAGATGAATGGCAGCGATTGAGTGTGGGGGCACAACTAGTGCACCGAATATCGAGACAAGTGCCTCCACAGTTGACCGAGTTGACGGCGGGGACAACAAGTGAGGGGGCACCAGCAAAAAAATTTCATCTGTACCTTGAGAGCCCCCGTAGTGATGCAATATGATGAGCTGATCACAACCGTCGTCCACCTCAAATGGAGATGACCGATTGGGGCCCATACGCATGTATTGAGGTTTGCGGGTTTAACCAAGGTTGTTTAAATTAAATATAAATTATCATGAAAAGCGATTGAGCCATCATTTTGTATGTTATTCCAAAGTTGGTGGAAGGAATAAACCTGGGGGTCGAAATTTGAAGGTCATTACTAAAGGAATTTGATTATGAGAATTTGTTTGGGGTTTGGGTAGACCCCACTGGATTATCTAATTGATCCCGTCCAGGGATACCATCAATGGTTTGGTGGTTTTGACTCATGGTTTTAATAAAGGCAAAAACTATATAAGGAGAGGAGGATTATAGTACAAGGCGTGCATTTGGAAGGGTTGTTAATAAATAAATCTCTTTAAGAGATATCTGGATATATGATGCACCTATGGATATGATCTAGAAATGATGAATCTCTATGATGATCGGCAAAAAGAAATGATGAAGACATGATGGAAATCTTGATGACGAAATTGAAGAAATCTGGTGGATCTGAGGGTTGAAGCCTTCTGTATGAAAGTGGAAGTATTCTGCCAGTAGAAGCTGGTGTTAAAATCAGGGGGTTGGAGCTCCCTTCCAGTAGTGGCTGGAGAACGAGATAAGGTTGTAGAATTTCTGCAGGTGGGTGTCTGCGTGCTGGTATGAGTCTCCGCCAGTACAAAATTGTAAGAAGTTTTCTTTATAATAAATATTTAAGACAGAGATGACAACAACGATGGTTTTATCCCGAATTGGGTTTCGACCTTAAATATTGTTGTTCATGTGTG
Source organism: Pinus albicaulis (assembly GCA_034641835.2). Taxonomy (NCBI): domain Eukaryota; kingdom Viridiplantae; phylum Streptophyta; class Pinopsida; order Pinales; family Pinaceae; genus Pinus; species Pinus albicaulis. The sequence goes on from CM076579.1 coordinate 623,196,287, forward strand.
TTGCTTATGTGTGATGGATTATTCTGTTATTACTACACATGCTTACTGCTTACTAAACATCTGATGAATGAATGTTGCAATGATCTAAGTAAATAATTAAACGTATAATAATATCACTGGACATATGCAAGTTTTCTTAAATATATCCACATTTATATGCGAGTTGGGTTCAGTAAAGTAACATATGGGTTTAAGAGAAACAAAAAGTGAAAAGTTTTTAGTCAGCTCTAAAAACTGATTCACCCCCCCTCTCAGTATTTTTCCCAACAGCACGGATTGATGAATTCCATTTTCCAACCCTTCCTTAGAAAATTTGTGTTAGTATTTTTTGATGATATAATAATGTATAGAAGGTCTCAGAACGATCATGTTCAACATGCTGACAGGGTTCTCAAACTATTGGAGGAGAAAAAATTATATGCAAAAACCTCCAAATGTTTCTTTGGAGTACAAGAGGTGGAATACATGGGTCATACTGTATCTCAAGAGGGTGTTAAGGTAGAGCCTAACAAAATTAAATCCATTAAGGAATGGAAAGTCCCCACAACCATAAAGCATTTGCGAGGCTTTCTTGAGTTAACAGGGTATTATCACAAGTTTTTTTAGAATTGTGGGAGAATAGCAGCACCTCTAACAACATTATTGATGAAAGATGAATTTTCATGGACTCGTGAAGAAACTAAGGCCTTTGAACATCTTAAAGAGGAAATGTTCCTAACACCTGCCTTAGCTATGCCACACTTCACAAAAACCTTTATTATGGAATGTGATGCCTAAGGAAATGGAATTGGTGTTTTTTTAATACAAGAAGGAAGACCCATTACTTTTGAAAGTAGTCAAACCAAAGGAAAGTATTTATGGAAAGCTATTTATGAGAAGGAAATTTTGGCAATACTACACGCACTAAAGAAATGGTGACCTTTCCTAATGGGAAGACACTTCAAGGTAACAGTTGATCATGATAGTCTTAAATATTTTTTGGAGCAAAGACTATATTTATAAGAGCAGCAAAAATGGGTCAAAATTATGTTGGTTTATGAATTTGAAATAATCTGCAAAAAAGGGAATATAAATTTTGTTGTAGATGCCCTCTCAAGAAAGGATGAAGAGGTGGAAGCATTGCTTTGTTCCATTTCTATTATCCAACCAGATTGGATAACTAAAGCAAGGGATGAATGGAAGAATGAAGAAGAAGTGTGGACACTCATTAAAAAGTTGCAGCAAGATCCTAGTACATTTGATACATTTATTTGGAAAAATGATTCCTTATGGTACAAATATATCTTATATATTTTTAAGAATTCCCAACTAAAACAAAAGATTCTTTTGGAATTTGTTACAGGTCAGTTTGGGAATCATCCCAAAACACAGATCATTATCTATTAGGGTCTATAATACTCTAAATTAGTTGCTACATGCCCTAAAAAAGTCATCACATTTGTGGTATTCCTTCATGAAAGTTTCACTACTTAGATGCCAGTTGAAGTGCCCCATTAAGCCATAAATGCACCCCTAGACAGTTGTAACTACTTTTCAGAGCATCTAATCCCATGCAAGGTTGCATTGGAGAGGATCTGGGCCCACTTTCAAGTGCGTTGGTCAACTGGGAGCGAATTATTCACTGTCTTTTGGGAACGCTCCAACCTCTAGTGACTTCTAGAAGTTGTTCCAACTTTCACCTCATGTGACAGCCTCGAATTTGGAACCCATGAAGTCATTAAACCTATTATCCTCCCATTCCCATGAACGAGGAAACCTCTTAATCCATTTTTAAAAAATTCATTCAATGATTCATTTATGTCAAACTACCTTCATCTAATTATAAATAGAGCACTGAACATAGTGAATACGAGAGAAATAATTTTCATTAAGTAGAGTTATGATGGTGAGACCACAGCTCTTAGAGGTATTTGCATGTACTGTGATGCTGTTGGATTGTTGATGCTGGATGTGATGAGGATGGGACTCAAGTTGGATTGGTGACAACGAATTGATCAACTGGTTGTAATCTTCTTTCTACTTTATAATAAAGACATTTGTTCCTTTCCTATTGCACGTTTCAATGATGTTATATGTGTATTTATGAATTTAATTGATTCAATTTGTTTAACTTTAATAGATCATATTGCCTTTATGTTCTTTTTATGTCTTATGTTTTCCATGGCAAGTATCAATCAAGCGAGTTAAGTTGGCTTGAGAGATGAAAGCAACAAAGGGAGGTGAGGAAAAGCGAACAGATTACAGGTCGGTTTCTCTCCCTTTATCTATTCAATTTAAGGAAAAACTCATATATTTTTCTTTTTGTTGTTCTATGTGCACCACCAAAATTAGGGAAATCATACTTATCCATAGGTTTGTATTTTTGTAAAACAAATTGGCGACCATATTGGGGATCGACGAATCATCCATGGTGGTTTTGTCCTTGTCCATCAACATCTAGTAGACTTTTCCTACTTATTTTCAGTCATTTGAATGAGTCTTAGAAAAAGTAGTGTTGATTTATTTTTTAGAGAGTCCTTTGGCACCAACACATTGTTGGTATTGACACAGTGCTCTGCATAGCACTATTGGCTTAGCGACAGTGCTCTGCAATGCACTGTCTCACACTCAGGGGTGTGTTTCCCCTGCGGCCAACCAAAATCTATTTATTTTTATTTTTCCAATTCATGTCAGTGCTTGTTTTTTGAAGTTTGGAGTGATTGATTCCTCTAGAGAAAAATTTTCCTCTACTCTTCTTGCCTCACTTTGGATTTGTTTGATAAATTCATTATTTTCGAAAAGAGGAATTGTCATTTGAGTCTTTGTTTCTCTTCAATGTTTTGAGTGATTGTTTGTGCATTAGTTTCTTTTTAGTTCATCTAAACTTAAAAGAAATTGAAAAGAAAATAATGAATTTGCATATATGGATTGTGAGTATTGCTTAAGGAATATTTTAGGGAAAAAATTCAGTTAGATGTGCTCACTATTGATTGCATACAATTTGATTTCTCTATCCCTTACAGCTAGTTTTTCATCGTCAAAAATCAATCCAAAATGAATGCTTATCATTCTAATTGCATTACAAGAATTTTCAATACATCTCATGATGAACCTCAAAGAGAAAATGATAATCAAGATCAACATAAAATTGATATGAATTTATCTAAGGAAGAATTGTAACATTAATGATAACATTTAGAGGTCTAGGCTAGAAGATGTGTTGTGATGTCGTTAAACATTGCAGCTGTTTTTAGTTGTCTACGATACATTCCGAGTGTGATACCTCATTCCACATATATAAGAATATCAGAGTTTTTCCACATATTTTCAGGTATATTGGGCGGGGTTCTAGTAGAAAAAATATAAGGGGATGCTCTCACTATGCGGTTTGACATTAGACAACACTACTATGGATTGGGCCCCCACTTGCCTTTTCTTATATTTGGGTGTACAACTTTAGGTTGGTTACCAACCATAGGTAACCGATTTGGCTGCCTTGTACCTGGGATACACTAAACACAACATGCAGGGAGATTTACTTCACGTATGATAAGTCCTTGGTTTACTAGGGTAGTATATTGAATTTCACAGCCACTTGGTAAACCTTTTGCGTAGCATCACCCTCGTTTTGTTTATTTTTTTTTGTATAAAATCAATCAGTAATCATGGAAGAAGATAAACTACCTCAACGTAGTTTGCATAAGATAATGAATAAACCTTCGTTACCGCCAAAAGCAGAACATAGTAGACAAAGGAATGCTCATCCTACCGAGTTTCGTACCTTCAGAACTCTTGGTGCCACACCATATGATATAACAGAGACACCTGATCCTTTGAGTACTAAGCCTCGAGTCATTTCGACTGATCTTGGTTTATCTACTACAATCGAGACTAAAACTTCACAGTTACATGAGGACACTAAAATTCAATCCAGTGAAACAGTAAATCCAGAACCCGAGCTTGTTCATCTGGAATTCAATCCACAAGTTGGTTGCGAAGTCAAACAACAAGAAGTTGTTATGGTGAAACTGTCTAATCCTCAGCCATATGTAACTGTGGAGTCTTCCTCTTTACTGCAGATTTTACCGCTTGAAATTTATCTCGCACCTCATGGTGAAGTGCTTCCATTTGGTTTGATTTTGATAGAGGAAGAACTTCAGGAAGATACAACCCCTTCGACTCCCACACATTTTGGGCCAGGACTTCATTTATATCAGTCTTTTCCTCATTTTACCTACTATGCTTTTGTTGACCCTTTTCACTCTCAAGTTCTCGTAGATTTGTTAGAGTATTTGCTGGGTTATTTAACCATGGCAAAGACAATATCCTATACTGTACCATCTGTTAGCATTGCAACACCATCTATTTTTTCTTCATCTTCGATGATTTTCACAACACCTGAGGCTCATCTTTATGGTGGTCCTTTCGTCCCACTGGGTTACCAGGCTTTAAATGGAACCTACTTTGATGTCTCCTATAGTCCATCATCTAGAATTCTATCTGGTTAATATTTTACGAGTACTAAATGGCCTGACCCTCAATATCAGGCTAGTCCATCCAATTACCATCCATCTTATCCAATATCTATCATATACCAGTCATATGAAAGTTAGTATGTGAAATATCCCTATACTCCATATGTTGGGGACCACATATGTTCGGTCAATATGGCAGTACTTCATCTTATTTAGGTCAATCATATGTTGTAATTCCTGTTTTCCAATGGCAACCTACTTTTTTTGTTCAACCACAAACCGTTGTGTATCAATATCAACTAGTTCCACTTGTGGCATTTGTGCCTACTAAGCCTATCATTTCTTCAATGGCTATTCTTCAATATGCTCAAGCGAGTCCTTCCACCCCTAACCATCAAGTTCTAATTCTACAGAGTCTATCTTCCCAGGCTAGTATTCAACAACCATCTCTATCGGGAATTTTGAAACCATATGTAATAGGCTTCTACTAGACCTGTCTATTCACAACCAAGTCTAAATTATCTTGGTGAACAACTGTTTTATCTAATACCATGCCATCCACAACAACCATTCCCACAATGTCAATCTTATCCAAGACCTAGTTAGCAAGCCTACCCATATCTAGGTTGAAAACAACAAAATTCTTTTTTTGGTATGAAAAGGCCTACTGCTTAGGCAATTCCATCTTATCCTAGTTATGCTCAACCTGACCTTAATCGAAAATTTCCATTTGTTTCCACATTAGAGTTACCTAATTTAAATCCACTCACCAATGATCCCATTCATTATTTACCTTGGTGGCCGGTGACTCCTGATAAATTACGCCCGGACATTCCCAAATTCAATGTAAATTATAGAGAAGACCCATCTACACATGTGATGACTTATCGTTTATGTTTTTTATCTAATTACTGAGATGATTATTTTGTTAGATTGTGTATTTTCTAGAGAACGCTTACTCGTTCGGTTGTGAAGTGGTACATTGAATTACCAAGAGCTTCATTTGATAACTTTACAACTTTAGCCACTAATTTTTTAACCCACTTCTAGTTACCCATCATATATGAAACTGGAACAGAACTTTTGACCAAATTTAAACAAACCACTGCTACTCATATATGAGCTCATATGTAATATTCCAAAAATTTAGGTTTTAGCTAAAAGGAATATTATAGATCGTTTTATCACTAGGTAGGTCAATAAGTGGGTAGGGAGGCCCATAAATCTCCTTAGCAACAATAAAAACACTTCAAGTGTGAAAGGGGACCATCTAAGCTACTAAATAAAGCACCTTTGAGTGTGAATAGGGGATGGAGCAGTTGAATAGCTGAAATTTGACCAAATCAAAAATGTTGTTATGGAGGAGTGGACATTCAATGAGGGACAATGTAGTTTTGGTTGGAGACACCTTGCATGGAGGTAGTGGCACTAATGGATGGGGCCGAGGGTGAGGAAGCTCACCAATTTTATAAGGAAGGGTAAGGCAGCCTTTTAAATCAGTTTGGATATTATTTTGTTTATGATCTGCATGACTATTTTCATTCTTCAGTTGTTTATTTGAGCTTCCACTGTTGTTTAGGACAGGGTGTTCCTGAGCGGGGATCCCACCTCTTCCCTTGAGGTAGCCTCTTGGAAGAGCATTGTAATATCATTTCCACAAATCCAAAATTCTAGCCAAGCTTCAGTATTCAGCTACAACACAGTTTCTGTTCAAATTTGTGTTGTGTTTCAGGGTGTTGTAGTGGAGGGTTGAGAAACCCACTTTCATAGCTAGTTTTGCAGTGGAGGAAGGATTCATTCCATTGGGAGATTAGCAAGGAGGTTCCTTGAGAATATTTCATAGATATGGCATCAGGAGAAGCTATTAAATCCACTGACATTGCAGTTTCAGTCAGGAATTATGTTATTTTGGAGGGCAATTTCTTTCGAGGATCTATTAGCTCTTTTGGACTTTTTCCTTCTAGATGAAGCATTTAGCCTCTCGTTGGAAGGTACCTGTGGAGGGGATCTACATCAGATCCATATTATTTCAGATTTCTATTTCATGGACTTTAGTTGCAGTGACTCTTCATTCCTAGGGTTGTATATCACCATTTGCATTTGAGCATATTTCTGAAAACCCTTTCCTGGTATTCTTGGAAAAGTGTTGTATAGCCTTATTCCTCATGTAGATTATATTTTGAGGCTTACATTAGTCCCATTGTATCATTATATAGTCCTAGAAGTAGTTATTCCATACTAGACTATGCTATAGAAACATCTCTGGCATTTGTATAGTAGCAACATGTCACTTTTGAGAGTGTTTGTGTATGGGAGGCTTGTGTGATCACATTCTATGATTTGTGCCTCATTTTTTTGTACTTATATTCTACATATATGATCAATAAAAGAGCTCCATATTTTTCTCAGGGTTTCATGTGTTAAATATTTGCTGCTAATTTCATTTTATGAGTTGTATTGTTTCTTTTCCCATTTGGGAATATTATAGTGGTATCAAATCATAATCTTGGCGCAGCTTGTGCATTCAGCCAATATGTCACCATAAGGAGAAGCTTCTCACATGAAGAGAATATGTACAGAAGGGAAAAAAAAAAGACTCTAGTATTTGGAGGAAGTCAGGAAGAGGATCTCTCAAAGCTTCTTTTTCAAACTATGGAGAGCATCGATGAAGATATCAAGAAGATCAGAAGGGAGATGTGTAGGGAATCTCCAAGGGGGTTTGAATATTAAGACAACCATAGATTTTTACATGATGGGTGTGAGCATTCAGCCACGCAATCTAATCCACAGTGAAGTTTTATGCGCATATTCACAGCAAGAGAGATGGAGGAAGAAGATGCACCAAAGGAGGATACTTTGAGTGACTATCTTCAGGAGTATGAATCTCAATCTTGGAGATTCAAGGAGCACCTGAACTTCCAAGGGTTTTTCCAACTCAAGGAGAATAGAAGGCCCAATAATCACAACAGAAGCAGAATAGGTAGATTCTTTCTACCAAATTTTGATTGGTCGTCCAAATGCACAACCAAGGATTGGATAAAGCAAATAGACTCATAGTTGCAACTACATCAAGTTTGAGGAAAGGAATCCCTTAGGATAGCAGTGTTGCATCTTGAAGGTATGGCTTATACTTGGTGGTTTTATAAATCTTCTTCATTTAATCATGAAAATATAGCTACTTATTCAGAATTCACTAAGATATTAGTGAAGATAATTGATGAAAAACTTTTTGAAACATCTTTGATTGAGATAACCAAACATAAAAATTGAAAAACCTTGCATGAGTTGGAAAGATCCATTATACCAACTCCACTCCAGATTTCTATTAAAGGGGATAGAAAATTGTATGATACCTTGCCAAAGGAAGGATCCTCATTGCATGAAGAACTTTCTTCTCAAAAGGAATAAATGGATATTCCTCCTTCAAGGGAAGACAAAGATCTAGGGTCTCTCATTGATGATGAGTTATTCTCAAATATTGATGAGGAGGAAAAGAAGAGAGGGAGTAACAACACTGTCACTACAGGAGTAAATACATCACCACATGGAGGTGGGCATGAATCTATTACTTCAGTTAGAGGAGCCTTTACATCCTTGCAAAATGTTTGGAAGGAGAAGCATGTAACAGTAGTGATGGGTAGTAAGACTGTGATCAAAGGAGGAGAATAAAAGGTGGATCAATATCAAACGATGGGGAGCATGCTCCCTTCTTTATTTTAGGAGGTTTATATACAGAAGGATGAGACCAGTTTTCAAAATGAAAGGAGGGACACTTCAGTCCACTCACCTATATAGTCTACTTCAGAATTTGATGTCGCATTACATGGAGGCATTCCACCCAGGAGGCCACCAGATCAGGAGATGAGAGACATCTCACAACAGGTTGCACCACTCATTGATCCAAGAGGGGTGAGAACCCGGGGATGATTTGGCACAACATAGAGAGCCTTTGGTAGGCTCAAGTAGGAGAGAGAAATTCTCCCAATACCATCATTACCCACTCTCTTAAGCTATTCTGCTCTAGTAGAAAATTTTTATAGGATGGAGGATGGCACTATCATGGTGCAAGGAGACCACTCCATGGCATTAGATAACTGGAAGATACTTCCACATAGGAAGAAATATTCCCCGTTTGGTAGAGTACGGTGGCAACTCATGCATGCATTGTACATACTTATGAGGTTTTGGATAGGTGATAGCTTCCTATGGAAGACTAGCCTCCAAAAGCTTCAACCTTCACTTGAGCATGAGAAGCTACAAGAAGGGCAGAAGGAACATGTCAATAGTATACCGATGCTTGAATTTGGCATAGGAGATGTCAAGGAAGAGGGAAACAACATGACATGGGATACATAGTATAGATCAGCAATGTTGTCATTAGGGAGTTTAGATCCTTATTGGAGATCCTAGCTATTGGTGGAATACTCCAAGGATCTCCTTACCTGCAGGATACTTGAGGACTAGTTTCCAGATGGGAGATATCCAGTGAGAGATGGGGTCATATTTTATCAGGATAGGATATTCTAAGCTAGAGCCTCAAAGCTCAAGGACAAACTACTACATGCAGCCTATGAGATCTTGCTTTACAATCCCGCTGGTTTCATTAGGGCATGCCATACTATATTGGATGGATTCATGTGGGAAGACTTCAAAGAGGAGATGCACTATCGTATGAGGAAGTGCATAGATTGTTTGGAGGGTGAGGAGAAACATAACTCTTGGGAAGAATTATCATCACCACCTCCTTACTCATTGGGTGTGACAGGGAGCTCATCCATGAGCTAACTCACTAGTTTGAGCCAAGTATATCGTAAGGATTGTATTTTTGAGCATCATGATGTATCTACTATATACTTTCATTTTCTTACCACTCATGTGTAGGTAGTTGCTCCAAGAGGGGGCACTCTTTATTATTTCCTTCATGGGCTACTTGGGGCCATAAGCAGTGATGATGTTGCCCAATCCCTAGAATATTTTTGGGAGATTATGTATTCTTCATGGTGTGCTTCATTGACACCAAACATCTTACACCTTCTCCAATCCCGCAGGAAGAATGGGGTAGAAAACAAGTGGTGGGGGAAACACTTGTTAGATCATATTCTATGGCAGTTAGGAGAAAAATTGTGTTCGTTGCACTTGAGGGACCGTTTCCCTTCCCCAGTACTACACATGGAAGCTAGCATGACTTTGATTGTGATCCCATATGTTGATGATGTTATTATATTTTTTGGGAACATGATTGGAGGGAGGTCACATTGGTTGGATGTGTCCATTGGGAATGACCCTTACCACACTTTTTATGCTTCATGATTCAAGGGGAGTATGGGAGAGGACATGGCCACTACATTAGATCAATTGTTTCTTTATGATGTGAGCCATATGTTTGTTTGAAGCACTTGGGAGATGCCTCTCATGAACATTTGGGAGGAACTTTTCTATGAATTACCATCTTGGAAAGTGATTCATTTCATTTGGATGATAGCATGGAGATGGGAGTCTCTCATTGGGAATGAGATCCTTTATGCTTGTCATCACTCCTACCTTGAAGAGGCCATTAAACAGTAAGGAGATTTCCATATAGACCTTCCCTATCTCATGATGAGAGTCATTTGGTTTGTCCAGCAAAGGACAACTTGCACATTTGGGAGGAACCATTGGGAGAAAGAATTGTTGGAGAATATCTGAAGTAGTGGTGGAGACTATTTGATGAGGAGGCCACAAGAGGAGGAGGGGAGAATTTTTCTCAACTGTTACAGTTGCTTGAGGACGAGCAACATTTTGGAGGGGGGGGCTGTAATATTCCAAAAATTTAGGCTTTAGCTAAATGGAATATTATAGATTTTTTTATCACTAGGTAGGTGAATAAGTGTGTAGGGAGGCCCATAAATCTCCTTAGAAACAACAAAAACACTTCTAGTGTGAAAGGGGACCATCTAAGAAGCTAAATAAAGCACCTTTGAGTGCAAACAGGGAATGGAGCATGTTGAATAGGTCAACCTTGACAAAATCATCAATGTTGTTATGGAGGAGTGGACATTTAATGAGGGACAACGCAGTTTTGGTTGGAGACACCTTGCATGGAGGTAGTGGCACTGATGGATGGGGCCCTGGGTGAGGAATCTCACCAAGATTATAAGGAAGGGTAAGGAATCCTTCGAAATTAGTTTGGATATTATTTTTTTTATTGTTTGCATCACTATTTTCATTCTTCAACTATTTAGATGAGCTTGCAATATTGTTTAGCACAGGGTGTTCCCGAGCGGGGATCCCACCTCTTCCCTTGAGGTAGCCTCTTGGAAGAGAATTGCAATATCATTTCCACAAGTCCAGAATTGTGGCCAAGCTTCAGTCTTTAGCTACAGTGTAGTTTCTGTTAGACTCCATCTTGTCAGTCTTCCATCAAAGTCAAATTCATCAAAATTCATCTCTCGTCATTTGCAGTCATTTGGGTCAAAAGGAGTTATTTTAAACTTGCACGGGTATTTTGTGCTGATCTGAGAGGGCATATCAAAACTACATTAAATGTGTTGGGTCATGTTGTGGGAACTAATTTATTAGCTGTAGAAAATGGACTGAACCACAAAGTATTTTGGTGCTTGTTTTTTGTCTTTCTGGCTGATGCCACTAGGGAGAATAGATGGTTGGCAGCATTAATGGCAGAGTTTGGAAATGATAGCAAGGACATGCTTCTTGACATTGAAATGATACATCAAGAGATTCTATGGCAAGTTGCATTTATTCAGGATTCAAAGACAGTAATATGTCAAACTCAAGCTGTCTTGAATATTTCTTCCTCATATGGACGTAGAGTAGCTCTCAGTTGTAATGGTACTCTGCTTTCAGATTTATATGTTTTGACTCTTCTTCTAGGGTATAACCAATCTGTGGACCTTGGGTTTCCTATTATTATGCACAATGGATGGCATGGCTAGATAGCATTATTCTACGTCTGACGTTTTCTGACATTATGTGAAATGCTATTATAATGACCATGGGCTAACATATACTTCAGACACGTTAACAGAAGCACTGCAATTAGAAGGAAATAATTATAGGTCTTTCTATGTTGAACATCGTATTTCAAGTGAAACTGATGGATTATTCTCTATTGGAAAGTTTGTATACAAGTGTGACGAGTCAAATTTAAACAACACAAAATACGGGAGGTTTCAACTATCTGCTTATTAAATAGCCTTCATTCTGCTCACTTAAGGAAAAAAACTGCATGAGACAGTTTTAACATGTACAAGGCAGACTAAGAAAAGCCACTGTGGCCTTTGAATTTCATTGTTTTGTGAAGTTATGCCACTGCCACTATCCACCATGAGGGTAGGATTGGCGTCTACAAAACCATCCCAATTTGGGGGTTCTATAGGAGCCTGCCATATCTATACATAAGTAAAAACTGCATCAAATAAATATCTTCACCGTGGCAGCCAAAAAGTATGAAGTAAAACTACTCAACTGCATGCAGGCGGTCAAATCAAAGTGAATAAAAAAAGGGATTGAGATGTAATCACTTTACATATGTTGACAGGTCTGCACACAAAGGTCTTGGACGCGACCATATGGTGTAGGCTTACTTGTTGCTGGATTAGATGAAACAGGACCCCATCTTTATATGAATTGCCCTTCTGGAAATTATTTTGAGTATCAAGTGTTTGCCATTGGTGCTCGCTCCCAAGCAGCCAAAACTTACTTGGAAAGGAAGTTTGAGACATTCCCAGAGTGCTCCCGTGATGAACTTATTCGTCATGGTATTATTTCTGTTAGGGAGGCATTGTCAGAGGGAAAACTGAATGGTTCTAATTGCAATGTTGTTGTTGTTGGAATTGGTGAGGCATTCAACATTCTTGACCCAAAAATGGTACAGCAGATCGTTGATTCACTGGATGATAATAAAGATGAACCTCCAGCAGATGTGGCTCCAGTTGAAGGTGAACAGGGTGCTGTGCAAGATGATACAGATCAAGGATAGAGCCATTGGAGCAACTGGTGGCGGAGCTTGCAAATTTCTTGCCAGGTTTTCTGAAATTGCTGGCTTGCGGCTAAAGCACAATGATGAATTGAAGAGCTTGGTGCGGGGGATTGATTTTTTTTTGGTCAAGATTGCTCAACATGAAAGCTTTGAGTATCCTATAGGTTCATACAGAGCAGGACGCATACATCGGCCTTGGAAGTCATCTGAGAACTGTAGTGATGAAGACGACAATGATTTCTGTCCAAGGGAGAAAGGTAAGCAGCATGGTGATGATGAGAATATTGTCAACAGTGATTGTAAGGAGGATACCATTGGAGGATGTAATGGTAGAAAGAATATGACCACTACGGCTATTTTAAAGAGTCCTCTTCTTGAAAAAGATGTCAATGCTGCAGTATTAGATGGAAGCCAGAGTTTGTACCCATATCTTGTGGTAAACATTGGATCAAGTGTTGGCATTTTAAGAGTTGATTCTCCTGATAAGTTTGAGCGTGTTGGTGGAACAAGCCTTGGTGGAAGCACGTTTTTGGGGCTTGTATCAGCATTGACAGGATGTAACAGCTTTGAGGAAGCCCTTAATCTTGCTACACGAGCAGACTCAACACAGATTGATATGCTAGTTGGGGATATTTATGATGGTGATTATACAGAGATGGGTCTAGCAGCAACCACAGTGGCCAGCTCATTCGGGAAGCTTGTCGAACCAAGGAAAAGGGATGCTGCAATGCAAACACCAGAGCATCTAGCAAAAGCAGCATTGCTAATGATTACAAATAACATTGGCTCAATTGCCATGTTGCACGCTCGTGCAGCAGGAGTTTATCATGTTTTGTTTACATGCAGTTTTCTGCATGGTAATAAGGTAGCTATGAGGCTTTTGGCAGTTGCCATGCAGTTTTGGTCCAAAGGCCTGATTAAGGCAATATTCTTACGACATGAAGGACATGTTGGAGCAATTGGGGCAATGCTACATGATTTAGATCCAACTCCCAGGCACAAATTCAGCAACCGAAAATCAAATTGCAGATCTTCAGGGAGATAGTACACGGTTGGCAATAAAATTCCAAATATTTAGACAGACAGTTGGGGATTATTTCCAGAATTAAAGCCACCGTCATTGCATTCGAAAGCAGGTGGCAGTCTATGAAAAATGGCAGCTTTGAGGATTCCTATTTCAAAAGAGATTTGACCAGCAACCTTCACAACTCGAGACATTTTGCAATCTGATCCAGATTTGGTTTATTTTTTGGAATTTTAATTAGTTTTAATTCCTAGAAGTTAGTTTTCTGTTCCTAGAAGCTAGTAACAACTTGAGCATGTAATTTGTATTTAAGCAATACTTTGTAACGAGGGAGAGTTCTGAGAGCTAGTGTAGGAGAAAAACAGAGTTTTATTGTACAGTTTGACAGAGATTTTAATGGAGAAATACAGCTCTGTTTCTTGAGATTCTTGTGGCTTGAAATTTAGCAAATGTTTTTCCTTTTGTTTCATATGTCATCGTTATGTTCACAGTTCATTAATCGCCATTTCAATATTGAATGTTTCTAAGTGAGAAAGGCAGAATTCAATTTATTTGCTCTGTCTTGAGGAAGTATTCAAATTTAGTGTTTTCTTCTGTTTGACAAGGATTCATCTTCTATGCCCTTGTCAACTCCTCAGCAGTCCAGCCATTCCATTTAATCTCAATTTGATGTTAAACTTCATGCTTACCTTGCCTCAGGAGATAATCTGTGTTTTTCATTTGATCTCTTCTCTTGCTGTCTTTGCCCCACACAGCCCAGAAAACCCCATCATTTATTAAAAACCTCATCCATATCAATTTACTAGCCTAAAATTAAGATCAGTTATGCTTTTGGTCATCTCAGCCCTTCTGAAAACCTTTTGCTGAGATAGACCCGGAGAGAGCCCTCTCCTGTCCTCGTAGGGCTAGCTACGAGGCTAAGGTTGGTTTGATGTTGCCTCGAACCTCGCCTTCTTCAGCCTGTGGCAGATTCGAGCGCTAACATAGTGGCGACCATACTGGGGAAGATGGTTTGCTGTTGATGTGACAGTCGACTTGTAGATTGTCTTGCCCCAGTGCAGGAAATCAAGTTGCAGATCTGATGTTGATGGTGGACAGCAGTCAGACACATATGAAGGATGAAACATTCACCCGACGACTCCAGCTCGATCCAGAGATTCCAGTGCTCACTGATCCATTCATGCAATAGTAGGGTATGTGGCAAACCCTGCACTTTGTGAAGCTGTAAAAGATGTTAGAAATTGGTTAGCAGATTTTGAAATTAATGAAGATTTTTTTAGTGCCTTGCTTCAATGTTTGAAATCCCCAAAGTTTCCTCTTGAAACTAAAACTGGTGTCTGTGAGTTAGTTGTCGAAAGAATTGAGAAGGAGATTCAGTGTTTAAATAATCAGATCCAGCCTTATGATTTCCGAGATCCCAAAAAGTTCTTGGAAGCTTTTCCTCCTTCAAAACAAGACACAATAGAGCTGCCTACAGATGTTTGCATTGGCAGTGTGCAGCTGGAGGTATGTATTGCAGAGTTGGGGCAGCAAAAGGAGTCTGGCTTTTGCGATCCTGTTGCGATGTACATGGAAATGTTTTTCAGTTTGACTGATAGATCAAGCTGTCTTATACATAGCCAGATTCATTACGTGCATGAAGGGCTGCCAGCAATTACATCTGTGTCCTGGTGGAAGCATTCTCAAGTGGGATCATTCTCAGGTTTACTTGAATGGTTGATCTGGCATTACAGTATTACCTGATCTATTGTTTTTGCAGCGAAGTAGGGTAGATTTTGTAAATAAATAAGCAGCTAAAGGGCAGCATTTCGTTCTAGTTTCATTTCAGTTTTGGTTGGAAGTTTGCTAAGTCAGTTTTTCAATCATTTCAGTCAAGTTTCAGTCCATAAATGAGTTGAAAGTTTCGTGTTTTCTGTTGAAATAATGATTCCATCGCCCAATGGATGGAGGCATTGTCTTCTCTTCCAAAGATCTACAGTTCTTGGCACCTCCAAGAAGCGGCAGCTGCCATCCCCATTGGAGCCAATGTTAGACTCCGTCTTGTCAGCCCGCTGCAGTCAAATTCAGCAAGGTTCATCTCTTGTCATTTGCAGTCACTCATGTTACTCTGGTCCAGAAAAGAGCCATTTTTCTTGAGTCCAGGGTTTTGTCTGCAGACTAGAGGAAGGTTCATGAGTTATGTGAGATTGATTCTTCTTCAAAACCCTGTTTTGAAGAAGAAATCGACAAATTTGTTTATAAATTTGCATTTTAAAGCCTTCCATCATGGAGTAATTCGGAATACAGGCCCTGGTAATCCTACTAGGTTCAATAGCCCCATCAGTCTATGTAAACAGGAGGACTTATCATAAGTATTGAAAGTTCCATAAATAAGATGGCATATTCTTGATTCTGCTGAAGCTGGAGACCTACAGGATAATGCTGCAGCCATGTCAGATGTTGGAAGGACAGAAATAAGAAGAACTCCACCGATTAGAATATAGTGTTTCCTTTATATGAAGTCAGAGAATGTACCATGTGGCTTATTCAATGGAGGATGACATAGCTACTGTATGTTGGTTGGAGAAAACTTGAAGAGCAGATACCTCTGGAGATAAATAAACTTGGAATATCTAAAAGATTTCCATAGAAAGAAACTTCACTTTTAGAGGGAAACATAGTTTCCATCTTAGGAAAATTTCGCTGAAATGATTGAGGAAGAAGGTTTTGAGAAAGTTGAATATGAGACCTTTCAGGCAGAGTAGTCGCAGTTTATGCTGGATTCAAATTATAATTCACATATATAGGATTTTTACATTGCTTTTGTAGAGAAATTACCTTAAAATCTATTGAAATGGTATGTGAAATCGAAAGTTAGCAAACTCTGCCTGTGTGGGGCATTGTTTAGAAAAATCTGTCTAAGCTGATTTTGGCCATTACAATGTTTGATGGGTCTACGGTTTTAATTACTATTTGACATCTCAAGGAACATACAAAGTTGGATGGAAAGATTGTGCAGTGGCAATTCAAACTGATAAAAATATCTCAAGTGTGCATGCAGAGATCATAGTTGAGGCAGCCTCTTCTTAGAAGGCCTTGCAGTGCTTTTCAAGCGTCCCTTCACCAGAAATTCACCTGAAGGATCTTTCAGAGTTTGGCATATTTGTCAACAAGGAAATTTTCTCAAAGCCCGTGTGGTCCAGAAAAGAGTTATTCTAATTCTAGAGTCCAGAGCTTGACAAAGGGATCCGATTCCACATCAACATCTGATTCTGTTTCAGATCAACGCCATAGCATAAAAGGGATGTTAAATTCATTGCTGGATTTTCTTCCAGAACGGCAGAGTGAACAGTTTAAACAAGTGTCAACTTTGGTTTTGACTAAGAACAACGTTGAAGCTGTGGACTGCATGGTAGCTTGAGAAATATGGAATCTTCAAATTATGATTCTATTTCTAATGACTCAAAGCATCTTGCTAAAAAAATACGCCATGTCCAATTCTGGAGTCTGTCCCCAGCAAGTCTAACACTCCACCTGATGATCCTTAACTTAACTTATAATAACAAATTCAACAATGGATTCTCTTTCTAATCGGCTCAAGCTTGAAACGCAGGCCAGCTTGGAGATGAGCGATAACTCAAGTTCAAAAATGAATTTTTGGATCGATCAAAGGATGAAGATAAAAAAAATTATTGTGACTTGAGCAAGGCGTCTAGCATGAAAGGGATTCTGTTTTGGGTTAGAAGGGCGACATCGTGGTTACGCACTCAGTTTAGCACAAATTTTGTTTGTATTCATGCGATTAGATCGTGTCTAATCGCCTCCAAGTCTGCGATGTTCCACGACCACACCTTGCATTTGAGGCTCGGCTAGTAACAGGAAAGAGTTATGACTTTGGACCAGTGACATGTCCTGAACAACCTGTTGCACCTTCAACAATTTCTGATGTAACAGGAGGTTGAATTGAAATATCCACAGAGAATTCGAAGGTTGCAGTTATTTCCACTGTCAAAAACAGAGGAGGAATTGCAGCCAATAGATCGTTTTGTGGTTGAGGAATATTTGCTTGATGTGCTGCTATACATGAATGGCTGCCAGAAGGAATGTCCTGTATACATGGTTGGCTTACCAGTCTCATTTCGGCCCTTCTTGGAGCTTTCCCTGCAATAGTGGCTGGAGCTGTGCGTACACTTTTGGATAGAGTCGGTGAATTAGATATGGAGTGCCTAAGCCTTCTGAGAGAAATGACCAAATTAGCCAACGGCATCTCTTTTGCTCCTATTGGACTGATCGAAATGTTCAATTCTGGAAGAACTGTTAGTGCATTCGCTGGTATTAAAGGAGAAATTACAGCTTGGACCGTGGATTATTAAAAAAGCGTAAATGTACAGGTGGAAAGTCGACATTCTTATGGCAATCAAATTTATGTCACCGATGGATTTTCTGGCATTCAAAGGCGCGTTTATTGAAAGGTTGGTTTTCATTCAAATGACAAATGCCGAGCGCACTGAAGCTAAGAGATAGCAGATCACAATGGATTGTCCAAGGACTGTGCCAGATGTTACTTTCTTTCAGCAAGTAGACATGCAAGCATCCCTCTCATTGTTATAGATGCTCTTACATCTGGCATAACAGACTATATTGCTGCTGGAACTGGCGGTTCCCTATCCGTTTTATTCAAATCACAAATGTAACGTGGCAGGCTAAAAATAAGTCAAGACTATCTATCACAGCCGAAGAATAGGATTCGATTCCTATTTAAGACTTCAGTCCTGATTCTATGGGATCTGCGCTTCAGTTTTGGCCTCTTAATTAGCCAATTATCAGAAAGATTTATAGGGACGCTTTTCTATTTTTAGAATAGATAAAATGCTCTTTTCTAATTTTTGTAATTTCAGTTGAAATAGCATCTTTGTTGTTGGGTCGATTTGTGATCCCACTTCTAGGCTGATATAATGTATGAAAAATTCATTTGTAAAGTTGGGAGGGGAGAGTGCTGAGAGCTAGTGTAGGAGAAAAACAGAGCTTTTATTGTAGAGTTTGACAGAGATTTTAATGGAGAAATACAGCTCTGTTTCCTGAGATTCTTGTGGTTTGAAATTTAGCAAATGTTTTTCCTTTTGTTTCATATGTCATTGTTATGTTCACAGTTCATTAATCGCCATTTCAATATTGAATGTTTCTAAGTGAGAAGGTCAGAATTCAGCTTGGTGCTCTGCCCTAGAGAAACTTTCATGTTTTGTGTAATTTCTTCTGTTTGATAAGGATTCAATTATTGCCCTTGTCAACCTCGCAGCGGTCTTTCACTCCATATAGTTCCAATTTGATTGTTAAACTTCATGCTTACCTTGCCTCAGGAGATAATCTGTGTTTTTCATTTAATCTCTGCTCTTGCTGTCTTTTCCCCACACAGCCCAGAAAACCCCATCATTTATTAAAAACCTCATCCATATCAATTTACTAGCCTAAAATCAATATCAGTGTTTCATTTAGGTCATCTCAGATCCTATTGGACATCTTTCACTGAGTTTGACCCGGAGAGAGCCCTCTCCTGTCCTCGTAGGGCTAGCTACGAGGCTAAGCTTGGTTTGATGTTGCCTCGAGTTTTTCCTTTCTCAGCCTGAGGCGGATTCGAGCGCTAACAGTTTCTATTCAGATTTTTGTTTTGTTGTAGGGTGTTACAATGGTGGGTTGAGAAACTGAATTTCTGAGTTAGTTTTGCAGTGGAGGAAGGATTACTTCCATTGTGAGATCAGAAAGGAGTGTCCTTGATCATATTTGAGATCTTTGGCATCAGGCCAAGCTATTACATCTAGTGAGCATGCAGTTTAAGTTTAGAATTCCATTATTTTGGAGGGCAGTTTCTGAGGAGGATCTATTAGCTCTTTTCGAGTGTTTCCTTCTAGGTGAAGGGTTCAACCTTTCATTGGAAGGTACCTTTGGAGGGGATATACATCAGATCCATATTATTTCAGCCTTCTATTTAATGGACTTTAGTTGTAGTGACTCTTCAATCCTAGGGCTGTAGATCACCATTTGTATTTCAGCATATTTCCGGAAACCCTTTCCGAGTATTCTTGGAAAAGTGTTGTATAGCCTTATTCTTCATGTAGATTATCTTTTGAGGGTTACATCAATCCCATTTTACCATTCTATAGTCCTTTCAGTAGTTATTCCATATTAGAATTCATTTTAGTATCATCTCCATCATTTGTATAGTAGCAACATCTCACTTTTAAGAGTGTTTGTGTATTAGTGGCTTGTGTGATCACATTCTATGATTTGTGACTCATTGTTTTGTACTTATTTTTTGCATATATGATCAATAAAATGGCTCCATATTGGTCTCATGGTTTCATGTGTTAAATATTTGCTGCTACTTTAATTTTATGAGTTGTTTTTCTTCCTTTCCCATTTGGGAATATTACATCATATACATGAGTGGCATCGTTGTCGTCGAATGGTTAAATCATTTTTTCATGATCAACTTTTAGCTGAGTGGTTTATTAAGTTGTTATTGCAATATATCACTGAGGATGTTTCCAAAGGTGGTGTTGTCACTAAAGAGAAAGTCATTTCTCGTTCCTAGTATCTAGATCTGATTTACACTCAGTCTCGCATGCTAATATATGAAAAAATTCCAAATGTGCCACGATCAACTTTTATTGTTCCTCCTACTCCATTTGGTCAGGACATTCATGTCGGCGATGGTGTGATTGGTTGTGCTAGCGCTCTGGTAACAAGTTGACTATATGGTCCTACAATTGTTGTTTCAAATCAAAACCCTACTGTATCTGATCCTGCATCTTCTTCTTAAATCTAGGCCATATCATCTGACAAAGGAAAAAGTGACAACCAACCTAGAAATAGGAAGAAGGGGAAAGTTGAGATGAAATCAAATTCACCCCCGCACGAAAAATCATTTCATTCATCTGGTTCTTTTTAGAAACCTTGTTACCCTTTCTTGATATGAAATGAGGAGCATTTTACGCGAGATTTTCCTCACTGGTCGAAAGTCCAATAGCCTCTTAAGACATCGACTGCATCTGCAGTGTTCACAAATCCTTTTCTAAACCTGGAAACACATATGGTTGATACGGATCCTACTTCTAGTTCGCAAGTACTTATTCTATCCACTAGGAAGCCCAAAAATGATGTTTTTGTGTCGACTTGAAGTAGAGATTACAGTAATTCGTTGTTGTCGTCAAATGGTCAGGCTACATATCAACCTACCACTTCGACTTTGACCTCATTTGACTCACGTCTACCGCATATCCTTCCAGAGTTAAAAATATAGCCATCGAAGGGAGTATCTTACAAATTGACATTCAACCCTCGATCTCATGAAGCTCAAAATTATAATGTAGTAGAAGACCTAGGCCAGTCAACTTCTGTTATGCCAACACTTGAGGTTCTTTAGAATTTTCCCTCCTAGAAGTAGGATTTGTTGTCAAAAATTGGTGGAATTGATCCAACATATTCAAATCTTGTAGTATTTAATCACGCGGGCTATGTCACACAATTACCAACACAGTTAGCATTCTTGATTCAAGTACATGTCGTGAATCGCCTCATTCATCGCACTATCATTGATGAAGGCACATCTACTTGTATCATTTCAATGGGTTGCTCAAAGTCACATGGCTCGCCGACTTCGTCATAATCACCTATGATGTTAAAAGCTTTTGATAGTCGTACATATAAGCCTTTTGGAATTCTTAGTAACCTACAAGGAGAAATAGGCAGAAAATCAATTATTGTTGAAGTTGAGGTCATTGGGAGACCATTAGCTACAATATATTACCTAAAATACTGTGGGTTTATGCTATTGTTGTGGTCTAATCTACTTAATTTCATATGAGCATCTTCCCCCCATAAAGGAAGTATGACAACCATTTATCAACTCTCTTTCTTCGCCTATGATTCCGAGGAAACTAGAAGCCTTCCATTTGTTCATAGCCCCCACCTTCTCTTCAGAGCATTGGTGTAGGAATCTTTAACGATCCTTTCTTAATGGGAACCTTTTCGTTACTGTCACCTGTGACATCGACGAAAATCACTAATATAGATTCCTACAACATGATATATTCCACTTCATCTAAATTAAGGAAGATACCCAATTATTACTAAGTAGTTAGGTTGTGCGAGATCATGCCTCTAAATCCAATTGAGCTAGCATAGCAATCAACTTTCTTGTCTTATGCAGCCAATCCAAATCCATTGTTGCCGACCGTTTGGGTTGGTCATTCTTTTGATTTTGGTACTTCTTCTAATCCATTTTCATGTGTATTCTCGACTGATGAGAGCAATATGCAGTCCATGATTTGAGAAGAAGAACCATGGGAATCATCACATCAATGATACCATTTTCCAAATTACAGTGAAGATAATCCATATAAACTATATCACCCTAATGTCATTGATTTCTCGAGGAGTTCTATTCCTATGGACGTCATTGATTCCAAGAGAAACCTATCGAATATCGAAGAAAATATTTCTATCGATATTTAGACCAAACTAGGTATTGTAGAAAATATTCATGTCGGTGCATATTGTTCTCCATCTGAACTTGACACTTATCGTGCTCTTTTTCATGAATTCTAAGATGTATTCGCTTGGTCATATGAGGAAATTACAGGTATCAACTCCAGCATTGTTGAACATGATATTAAAATGTATCCTAATGTTAAACCAGTGCAACAATGCCTTCATCCTATTCACACTAATAAATTTCTTTCCATTAAAGTAGAGGTTGATTTTTTTTGTGTGCTGGATTGATTTACCCTATTCCGCTTACCGATTGGGTATCTAACATTGTTACTGTCATGAAGAAACAAGGGACAATTAGAGTGTGTTTCAACTATCGAGATGTTAATCATGCTTGTCCAAAAGACAACTGTCCAACTCCCATTATTGACCAAATTGGTGATGAATGTGCTAGATGTGAAATATTTTATTTCATGGATGGATTTTCCAGTTACAATTAGATCAATATTTGCTCAGAGGACCAATATAAAATCACTTTTATTTGTACGTGAGGCACACTCAATTATCAGAAGGTCCCTTTTGGTTTAAATAACATTGAGGCAAAATTTTATAGGGAAATGAATTATTATTTGCATGACATCAAGCACATATTTCAACCATCTCTGGATGACTTACCTGCACATTCACAAAAATAGGTTGACCACCCGCTACATTTGAGAGTGATATTTTTATTGTATTGTCACTACAAAATATTCCTAAATCAACACAAATTTTTGTTTGGAGTTGGTTCTGGTTGTTTTCTTGGATTTGTCATGTCAAAAGACAAAATTCGTCTTGATCCATTGAAGGCCCATGCTATTCTTGATTTTCCTGCTCCTTCCAATCAGCTAAATTTCTAAGGAGGTTCATTCCTAACTACGTTGAAATGGCTAAAGAATTTACTCAACCCTTGAAAAAGGGGGTAGCCTTCCATTGTGATGAGGTTGCACAAACTTCCTTTGGTGCTCTTAAAGATACCCTGATCCGAGCATCATTAATCTATCCCCCAAATTATCAGAGTGACTATTTCATGTATCTCGCCATTGTAGATAGAACCATCGCTATGATTTTAGTCCAAGTAGAAGATGGGATTGAACTTCCGATATATTATTTGAGTCGTAAGCTCAATGATACAAAATTTAAGTACACATACATTGAGAAGCTCACTTTAGCATCCGTTTAAGCTGTACAAATATTTCACCATTATATCCTTCTTCGAAAGACCATTGTAATTTCAGATTGCAACCCTATGACATACATTTTTTCATGTCAATTACTGGGGGGGGAATATTCAAAATGAATCGTCATTTTGTAGGAGTTTGATTTAGAATTCATCAAATCCAAGTCAAAGAAGTCTTTGGTGTTTTTTGAGCTTATTTGTGACATTGCTTCAAGTACTACCGATCCTACTACGGAACCATCAATTCTGGACGAGTCTTTGTTCTAATTGAGTCATCTGACCCATGGTATGGAGATTTCAAAATCTGTCTCTAGATCCAAAATTTTCAGCCCAATACCTCTCACTTCAAAAAAATATGTATTCGATATCAAGCCAAAGATTATTTGATCGTCGACGATAAACTTTATCGTCATAGTGTTGATATGATTTTACATAGGTGTGTCATCCATGAGGAAGGAAAAAAAATTCTAAATGATTGCCATTATGGTGCACGTGGTGGAAATTGTTCTAGATATGCTACCGCGTAGAATATTCTTCACGTTGGTTAATTCTGGCCTACCATATTTTGCAACTGAATTATCGTGGTTAGAAGTTCTCATGCTTGCTATATATTTGACTGTAAAACTCGCTTGCCGCCAGCACCAATGCATCCTGCCATCGATGTTGAACCATTTTCAAAATGGGGCATTGACTTCATGACATGTAACCCCCACTCATCCAGGGGGCATGGTTATATTATTCTCACTGTTGAGTATTTTACAAAGTGGGCCAAGGCGATGCCTAAATTCAATAACATGGGACAGACAACTGTATTGTTCTTTTTTAACCTTGTGGTTTTATGGTTTTGTGTACCGCAAGCTACAGTCATAGATCATGGAAAACATTTTCACAATAAAATGATGAATGAGTTGACTACCAAGTTAGGATTGTCACATCATAGTTCTACCCCTTATTATCAGCAAGCTAATGGACAAGTTGAAGTTATCAACAAGATTCTTAAGTGTATGATTTAACGCATGATTGGTGTTCATAAACGAAACTGGAATTTGATATTGTACTCATCTTTGTGGGCATATCAATCGTTAGTGAGAAACACAACTAGATTTAATCCCTTTTAGTTGGTTTACTGTTTGGAAGCTATCTTACCGATACAATGCGAAATACCATCGTTGAAACTCCTGATTGACCTTCTTCTCGACACTTCTAAGGAAGAGGCACATATTCTAGATCTCATCCATCTAGATGAAATGCGTCGTGAAGCCGCATTTCCCAACGAAGTGAAGAAGGGATGAATCCAAGTGCAATATGACTGAAATGTCAAGCCTCGCACCTTCTTGGAAGCCAACCTGGTCTTCCTTTATGATCAGGAATTTGATAAGATAGGAACAGGGAAATTTGAACTATTATGGCACAACCCCTACTTTTTCAAGCACATTATGACTAAGGGTGCCTACGTTTTGGTAGATTATGATGGGATTCCAATGTCACAACCTTGAAATTTGTTGTGTATTAAACATTACTATGCCTAATTTTGTGTAGTAAACATTGTATTATATGCTCTGATTGCATGTGTGTAGAAGTGCGTTTTTTAGATTTTTTGTGGTTAGTAATCCTCTTTGCATTTTTGCAGATGTCATAATCTTTGGAACCATTTGTTGGATATGTTGATGGTGCTATTTTTAGTACTCAGAATTTATCCTCTGCAGCATGTTCCATCTTTTCTCCAAGTGGCAAGTTAGCATGTGGGTTTATTGAACTACTCTCTGATGCCATTTCGCTTGGAATTTGATGCATCATCATTAGGCTGGACTCCAAACTTGTCGTACTGCAGCTTATTGGAATCTATATTTTCCGAAATCCAAAAATTCATCATACGTTCCTTAGACATCGTCTTTTGGAAAGACATTCTGATTACATTCAATATCAACATATTTCTAGAAACTTTAACACTCTAGTTGATTCATTGGCGAATTATGTGTTAAATAGACATGTGCAACATATGTAAAGATAGATTTTCAATTCACAGCATATAATTTAATAGGATTATATATGATCATAGAAAAACACTCAAAGTAAAATATATTTATGCCAATTTTTTTACAAAATTGTGTCAAAGACACATTGGTCATCTCACCTTAAAATGTATAGAGACATAGCATAATCTAAGTAAACCTAGTGATGATGATGATGAAAGGTCACTACTTGGGCTATCATGCGCAATAGCATATTCTAATATCTAGGCACACCAATGGTATGCCGCTACAACCTCATAAGTAACTCCTCGATCCAGATATCCAATATGCCAAGGGTCAATCCCTCCACATGCTGCTGCAACTCAGTAAGAGTCTTGGCTAAATCCAAATCTTATAGGATTTCTCTCCCAACAGTCCTCTCTGCTGGTTCTCTTTTGTGTTGTGAAAAAACCACTAGTTTAATGGTACCTACATCTACATACATAAAATATTTTTAGTTTAGTCTTGGAAACATCAAAAAACACAAAAATATGTAAAAAACCGTAAAAAATAAAAGACATGCTCAACATTTTACCTATAGCACCCCATTGAGTGTCGGCTGGTAGAATAAAATTCGGATCTCCATGTAAATCCATCAGTGCATATGGATTCTCCTTTATGAAGATATTCTGTCTTTGGAGCCAACTCAAGAATGCAATGGAAAACGATAAAAATGACTGACCAGAATGTGTAGCCATCAACTCGACCCACCGCTGCATCAATGGATCTCTAGGACCATATAATATCAGTTTTGCATGCTGTGACTGCATCAATGGAACTTGTTCCATAACAAAAATGATCAAAATCGACCCATAGCTGAAAATTTTGGTCTTTCCACTTTTTACCTTGGTCATTTGTTCTTTCATCTGAAGGAGTAAAACTTCAGCCTAGTTGAACACGGTTGGTTCGATACACTCAAGCACATACTGCATGTATGATCTATTCGCGACATGTAGTGTCACGCTGCCAGCTAACTTTGTGATAGTGAATATGAGATTTCGAAAAGGCATATCACTTACATATTGCAAAACTATCTTTCAATATTTGCTAAGCTAAGTTCCTAGTTGACAAAACTGTTAGATGTAGTCCTTTGTTGTTTCATCTCCACGGATGGAGCCCGTAAGGGAAATGGGGGCACCATGTCTCACATAAACCTATCTGAAAGTAAATATCATAAACCAATATTGGGAGCACTTTGTCCTCAATGTGAAATTCCTGTAGTGTTGGGTCCCATGAAAGGATCAAGAACTGCAATAGTTCCATGTGTTGCCTCATCCATGAAAATTTGAAGTACATGAGAAACCCACAATCTCTAAGGGCTCGCACAACGCCATGATCATTTAGGTCAACTATATCATGTTATTCATGTTCTCTTTCTCACCATGTAATCAACATTCTAATCTGATCAAAGTATAAAATCGCACCATAGGCATACTTAAGATCCATTCCATGCAAAAAACTAGAGAAATTTTGGGAAGAAAACAAGATACAACTTTCTGAATTTTTCCCAACACAACCCTGAGTGGAAGATATAGAGTGTTGAAAAGGATTTGGGCCTCTTTCCAACCTCTCTGCAATGCACTTTTCGACATCCAAGGGTGCGTTTGTCCTAGGGCGTTATATATTTACCCTAGGAGCCCCAACACACTAAAAAATTTGCATGAAACTGAAAAAGAATGAAATTAATAGAAAGAGGAGGGTAAGATATTCTACTTGGTCTAGACGACATTTGAAATTATCCACAAAATCTGTCATAATTAGTTACTGCTGAAGTTTGAGGGTAAAACAGGCTCAAAGCACTAAAATTCGAATGGTAAAGGTAAAATGGTAAAAATGATTAGGTAATTTCTTAATTTAATAGTATTTTTGATTAATTTATGAATATCTAATGAAATTTCTATGGTTTTTACCCATTTTTACTATTTTAAACATGTATTTTTAATCCATTTGATGGTTCTTTGAGCAGGTTTGCAGCTGTTTATAGTGAGTTAGTCGTGCATGATCGTGAAATGAAATTTTGACCACAAAGCATAGTTTTATCTCTTTTTCGATATTTGTTAAACATGAAAAAGGATCTCAAAGAATACATTTATCTTCTTTTTGAGCTTTTTTAAACATGAAAAATGGAATTCAAAGCGCACTTTTATCTCTTTTTCGAGCTTTGTTAAATGTGAAAAAGGAACCCCCCTAAGTTCTCTTTCAGCTCTTTTTAGACTCTCAAAATATGAAAAGATTGTCAAGCACTTGTCCTTTTGAGCTTGTAAAAGGAATTGAAATGACATCTACTCAGTATAAGTTTAACCTTTTTCTAGACTGAGATAGATTATGATTACAAAAAAGGAAAACCCTAGTCGAACATGGCTAGGAGGTTCTCTCAGGTATTATTTTATGCTTTTTCGGATCTAAGGGACTGTTATACGAAAAAGAACTTGTGGAGTTTTCTTTCAGTCCCTTTTTCAAAATCTCTAAACATGAAAAATTACCGAGTTATCATTGTCGTTAGACTCATTAAAGCATCAAATGGTGACGAAATTGTCCATCATGAAAATATCTAGTTTCACCTTTGCTAGACTTGTTAAAGAATAAAATAGCAATGGATTCACCCGAAGGGTGGAATTATACATCAAGCATATGTTATCCTCCTCAATCTTGTTAAAAAATAAATAGTTATTGGTCAGTGATGAATGGGGAAAATTGGAAATGGATAAAACATTGCATTGTAACAAGTCTGTCTTGAATATGACACTTATTCACTTCATCTCCATGATTTTTGGATTTGGAAATATGCTTGACGGTCTATCATACCTATGGTATATCATACCATCCATCACTTTGGTTTTGGGTCAAATGCTGCCAATTCATTCAGTGTCACCAATATGTTCAAGAGAAGTCACTTAGTTAAACCTTCATTTCATGACCGCCATCCCTGACATTGCTTCATCAGTCACATTTGGTCTCCAAAATAGTTACTCCCATTTCAAGTCGTTGATAGGGGAATCATCAATGCCCTCCTCCAACGAGTCGCCTCCTGTCGACATCAGCTCATCATCTAGGAGGTTGACTTAGAAATAAAATTTTAGTACCTTGGAGCTTTCTTACATCAATGGAAGGTTTCTTGCTTTCAGTGATAGGTTGACATCACAGGCCTTCGACCGAAAGACTTTATATGGTGTTCAACATCAAATCATCTATTCTCACCATGCTAAATTTACTACAATACCTTGAGAGCCATTATCATCAACGATGGTTTCTCTCGTGTTTGTTAACAACTCACATCATTGGTTGGTAATCAGATGGTGTCTTCCCATGTTTGACTTGAGATCACATACTCACATGGTTAGACTCATACTTTAAGTGATTGAGTGAAAGATATAAAAGAACTTAGATCTAATTTCATCCATCTGGGCTGCAATTTTAGGAGAATTACTGAATCATCCATACGATGGTCATTATTCAGATGGTCATCCTATCATGGGTCTATATCTGTAGACAAGTCTATATCTATAGACAACTTTCTAATGTTATGATAGTTTATGTGGTAAGTATGGGATATGCCTCCCTCAACAATTCATTTCCAAGATAAATATATATCATCATGTAATGTATTGTAAATGATGTAGGTCATCATTTGCTTTAGTTCCTCCTCATCAAATCGTAAAGAAAATCACTCAACATTATCATTTTTGACTTCTTGCTTTAGGGGGCAGCTACTACAAGTCAATTTGGGCATCATCCCAAAACATAGATTAATATATATTAGGTTATATCAAACTCTAAATTAGTTAATACATGCCCTAAACAAGTCATCACATTGGTGGTCTTCCTTCATGAAATATTCACCGCTTAGATGCCAGTTGAAGTGCTCCATTGAGCCATCAATGCACCCCTAGACAGTTGTAACTTCTTTGTAGAGTATCTACTCCCATGCAAGGCTGGATTGGAGAGGATCTAGGCCCACTTTAGAGTGCATTGGTCGTCTAGGAGAAAATTTTTCATTGGATGTCGGAAATCTACCCAACCTCTAGTGACTTCTAGAAGTTGTTCCAGCTTTCACCTCATCTGATAGCCTCGAATTTGGAATGCATGAAGTCATTAAACCTCTTATCCTCCCATTCCCATGAATAAGGAAACCTCTTCATCCATTTTTAGGAAATACATTCAATGATTCATTTATGTCAAACTACCTTCATCTACATATATATATAGAACTGAACATATTGCATAAGAGAGAAAGAATTTGTGTTAAGTACAGTTATCCTGGTGAGATCACAACTCTTGGAGGTATGTGCATGTACTGTGATGTTGATGGATTGTTGATGCTAGATGTCATGAGGATGGGACTCAAGTTTGATGAGTGACAACGAATCGGTAAACTAGTTATACTCTTCCTTCTACTTCCTAATAAATAATTTTTTTCCTTTCCTAATGCATGTGTCAATGATGTTATATGTGTATTTATAAATTTAATCGATTCAATTTATTTAACTGAATAGATCATATTGACTTTATGTTGTTTTTATGTCTTTTGTTTTCGATTTTAGCTATCAGTCAAGTGAGTTAAGTTGGATTGAGAGCGATGAAAGCGATGAAGGGAGGCGAGGAAAAGAGAATAGATTGCAAGTAGGTTTATCTCCCTTTATCTATTAATTTTAAGGAAAAGGTCAGATATATTTCTTTTTGTTGTTCTAAGTGCCACACCACACTTAGGGAAAGCATACGTATCAGTAGGATTATATTTCTATAAAAAATGATTACACACCTCTCCCTTAGGAGGACACTAAGAATTTTTAAGAACTTATGACATGGTGAAGAAATAATTTTTTTGGGATGGCCTTAAACGTGAAATTCAAAATTTTGTGCCAAAATGTTTGGTTTTCCAACAAAATAAAGTTGAGAAAATTAAGACCCTGCGTCTTATACAACCTTTATCCATTCCATGTCAATGTTGGGGGGAGATTTTAGTGGATCTTACCATGGGTTTACTTAAGTCCGAAGGAAATATTGTCATCATGGTGGTAGTTGATATACTTACCAGTATGCACACTTTTGTAAATTATCTCATCCATTTAAAGCAAGTATAGTTGATAGTGAATTTTTGGAAAAAAATCAAAAGCTACATGGAAAGCCAAAGATTATTGTAAGCGACAAAGATCCCATTTTTACTAGAAATTTTTGAACGAAATTATTTTATTGTTTGGGTACTGAACAACCTCATAGCGCATCTTATCATCCTCAATCTGATGGGAAATTTGAGATAGTGAACAAATGTTTAGAAGGATATCTTCATTGTTTTGTATCTGATAAAAAAACACATTGGGTTAAGTGGTTACCTCTCGTTGAATGGTGGTATAACACTTCCTTCCATACTACAGCAAAAATGACGCCATTTATGGCACTTTATGCATATCATCCACCATCCATCACATCATATTTATGAGAAAATTCTAATTTTCAAGCAGATGAAGATGACATCGAGCATCAACAACAAGTTCTCCAACACTTAAAGGATAACCTAAATTTGGCACAAAATCGAATGAAACAATAGACAAATCAATATCTCAATGGTAAATGTTTTTATGTAGGATACTAAGTATTTTTACAGCTACAACCATAAAAAAATTTCCCTCAAGCAAGCTAAGGAAGATAATAAATTATTGCAAAATTATTATGGTCCTTACAAGGTGTTGCAAAAGATTGGTACTATGAAATACAAATTGGAGCTTCCCGCGTCTTCTCAAGTGCACCTAGTTTTCCATATTTCATGCTTAAAGAAGGTTGTAGGTAACAAAATTTAAGTTCAAAAAATATTATGAGAGCTTGATGAGGAAGGAAAAATCATATTGGAACCTGAAGAAGTCAAGAAAACAAGAAATCATTAGCTAAAAAAATTATCAATTTCAGAGTATCTCATCAAGGGGAAGAACTTAACCACTAAAGATTCCACATGGGAGGATGATAAATTTTTACAGAAACATCCAGAGCTACTCGAGCATTAAGTACAACACTTTTTTGAAGGAGAGGGGCATGTTAGGTCCCTATATTACTAGTGTAGTCCCATATTTTTGTTAGTGTAGCCCCCTTATTATTATTTTTGTACCCCCGTAGCCCCCATATTATTATTATTGTGGCCCATAAAAGCCATTATTGTAATTTTTGTAACCTTAAATAATTATTGTTAGGTTGGATAGGATTGCATTGTGACCCCATGGAATCCTATATATAGAAATGAGGTTTTGTCATTTGTATCATCCAAGAATTATTCATTTATGTAATTTAAAGGAGGTTTCCCCTGGAAGTGGTTGATTTATAAGGCGTTTATCTCTCTTTTATTCAAATTTTGGGGCTGGTTTCATAACAAAACCTTCATATAGATCTCAATATATTAAGTTGAGAATTTTGACTCAGTCACAAAATTGAACAAAGATATTATGACATACTTTTTAAGTTGTATAGAACCCTCATACAGTTAGCAACATCAATCATTTTTCAATCAACCAATCATTGTTCTTTAATCACAATCAACTAGAAGCATAATTAATACTCAAACAACCCATTTCTATATGAATAAATCATTGAAAAATAGCAGAAACACAAAAAAACTTATCAGAAACTTTCTTCAGCATTCTTTAGAAAAATAGTGGCTTGCATATGCACCTTCCATATGACATATCCGCGAATGTACATGCTTATTCCAAAACCAACTTGCGTATTTATCTCAATATATTACTGAATCTATACACACCTCTGCATAAATGAACCTGTGTGTATACGTGCCTTCCTTGAGTCGAAACTACATATAGATCTATAAATATTTCAGTACATTGCAACACTTCAGAAATGCAAAATTACTCAGATGATACCCTTCAATACAGCAAACATGTCCCAGACCACATATCTAGACAACTCATAAAAACATCATGCAAATAAATAGTCATTTCTGGTCTAGAGATCTTGATCCATCATTTCATTCATGAGTGCATCATTATATTAGATCGATATATTGACTATAGCCCATTACATTCACATTTACTTCAGATTGAATTATTTTTTCAATTCACATACTCATGCACACTTAGCACTTTGATCTTGATCTCCTTATATAGTTTGAGCCTTATCCAATACCATGAGAAAAAACAGCACAAGTGTCGATATTATTCTTGGAAAAGATCCAATAACCACTATTGTGCTCAAAATTGTGGGCTAATAAAATGGTAAAGACCCATGGTATTATAAAATTAGTGCACCGACACATATGCGACTTTGCCTCTTCTTACCCACGTGTATACGCGACTTTGACTTCACTAACTTGCCTATAGTTCTTCAATTAGTTATATTTATCAATCGTCTGATTATGATTTGAAAAACCTCTCTCCCAACATTATGTCATTATGTTCCATCATTTTTTCACCTTCGATATTGTCACAAAGCCATATACTTGGTCTTTTACAAGTGGGTTTCCATCAAGGACAATGGATGCATCATAATGCCAATAGAAAAAACATATAAATATTATATCATATTATACATTAAAAAAACATATTAAATGAAAAGAACATCAAAAATTCATTACTTAATACCTTTATAATTACACTTTGATTTGTATGTGTCACCTTGCGAATATAACCATGTTAACCATTAAATTTAAAGAAACCTATAGCACATTCGTTAATCTTAAAACTGGTGAGGGAAATCTCTAAAAATGTAGGAAATAAGAATGAAAAACAAACGAAGGCATAAACCCATGAAAATATAAAATAAAATTCCAAAAAAAAACATAAAAATTCCCTAAATAAAGTGACAAAAAAGAGATTAAATTCATTACTGATTTTAAATCCTCCAAGGTTGTGAGTTGTTCTTTATTTCGATGTTGACAAGGGCTTTAGTGGATCCAGCTTGAATCATGTTTCATTGAAGGGATCTAACATTTTTTCTTCCAATATCCAGCTAAAGCTTAGCTACCCTTGAATTCTCATTATTCCCATTTTGTTGACAGAATCATTTTCGAGTTTGGTGGTTTTTTTCTAGTCCACTATTTTCCCCTTGATAAAGTGTTAGTGGAAATAAATCGTCGCCATGCATGCTCTAGTTGTCATTTTGGGTAAGTATCTTGGGTTTTTTTCTCATACCATAATTTTTCCTCATATGAGGCATAAGATTTTCATGAACAACCTGTTGGGATTGAATTGATGTCCTTTGTTATTGTGATGGTGAAGCTAACAAAGGGATGGATGAAGATGTTGCTTGTTGTGAGCTATGAACCTGTTCATGTGGTTCTAAAATAGGTACAGATGACACTAATTATTGGTGGTTTTCTGTGGATAAATAAACCTAATACTACTGCTTTACTGATGATTGTTGCAAAAGTCCCTTTGGATTATGAAAAAATGTTGAATTCTGAGACAACATACCTATTTCTTGTGTAGGACCTTGTCCTTGTTTTCCTATCATCCCTAAATGTATCACTTATTTCTCTTACTGTAGAGAACTTGGATTAGTAAAAATACTTTTTAAGAGTTATATCTACACCTTTTTCTCCCCTTTTTCAACATGTTAACTTCTAGGTATGCGCCCTTGAGGCCCATTTCCTTGACTAATCTCTACAGACTGGTTATACGTTATCATGCTCGAAATTTATAAACATTTTGATACTTGAGTTTGTTGCTACTACTAACGTTGTGGTTGGTGCTTGCATTTCTACAGTTCTTGATGTTTTTGGTTTTTGTTGTTGTTGTTGTTGTTGGCGATGCACTTGGTTTGTTTCCAAGCTCAATTTTCAACACCTTGAGAACATTTTCCAGGTGTTTGAGGTGGACTTTAGTGTCACTTTTGTGCATTTTCCAACATAGATGGAGTAAGGGATGAAATAGGCTACGATGGTTGATGTTGCAAAGTTGGGGTTGATTTAGATTTGGAATATTAGGGACCACTAGTATGTTGGTGTTGAAGGAAATTTGGCATTGAATGTTGTTGTGGATGAGAGTTATTAGGGAGTGGTGGCATTGTATGTCATGTTTGATAAAGTGGGTGTGGGTGGCCCTATGGTAGTAGGGATTCATTTGAAGGAAATTTTTGTTGCTTGAAATAGCGTTAATCATGGTGTTGTTGTAGTTGTTGGTGAAGCATACATGCTTATGGATTATCATTGGTATTTTGCAATTAAGAATCTTGTAGATTACTCTTTGGTTGTCGCATCTGGTATTGTTGTATCGACTAGAATGATTATGAGATGGAGAGAAAACCAAATTATTGGAAAAGAAAGTATTGAGATTACTAAAAGAAGGTGCAACTTGATCATTTCCCTACATAGCTTGGTGCTGAAACTATTGAATTAACAACCACTGATCATCAGTATATTGGCCAAGCTGTAAATTTGAATGAAAAGAAAAAAGGTTGTAAATAAGATAGTTAATAAACAAAAAAAAGTGAAAACTTTCATGTTTAAAAATAGGCTTTGCACTCTCTCAATATTACAAGGTTTGCAGTTTTTTATTAGAAAAATATTGCAACACTTACGACACACATTTTCCAACACAACTAGATCAAGTATTCCAAAGAAAGGTAATAAAATCTATGACTAGTAAACAAATTCCCATTCTCTATTCCCACTGTAAACAAGCAAAAACAATATTGAACTCCTCTAAATTTTTATCCAAATCATATAAATTAATTTCATGACAGAATATTAAAGAACATACTTAGGATTTCATTGCACTAGCATAAGGGA